>PYWC01000026.1:1956194-2020719 GCA_003182015.1 Tuber magnatum | reverse complement strand
TCCAACAATCAATCCTCTCGAGACCTTAATTGAGTGAAGCGTCAGGCTTAACGATATTAAGTTTTACCGTCTACTTTACTCTTACATCTGTGTGAACTTTTGGCGATAAGTTTGAAGTTATTTGGTGCGGTCGCAACCTTGGGATCCATCTTCCTAGGGGTGCCCCCGTTACACCTTCCCAGTATAACATCTGTGAAAAAATAATTAAAACAAAAGTTGTTTTTTTTTGTTTGTTAAATCTTTTAATTGTTTCTCAGGTACAATTTCTGTATACAACCACTGAGTCATTATACAATATCAAAACCTAAACACACAACTAACAAAAAAAAAATTTCAAATAAAACATAACAAGCCCCAATTTATAGCCAGTCTGAAGCCCCAACAAGCTTGTTCTCCTGTAAAATCTCTTCCTTAATAGGAAAGAACCTATGACCCTCTGGTAAAAGGAAATTCCCCTTTAACCAGAAAATTAACTTTATACAAGGAAACAACATTCACAAAATCCTTCATGAATCCCATTCCTTTCTCACTTATTTCAAAAAAATTTGATAAGGGCCCAAAGTCCCAAACCCTGCTATCTAGTACCTTCCATGTCCCTTCTATTGTAGAACACCTTTCCATTACATGCTTGAGTGTATCTTCTTCTAGCCTCTACCCTCTACACCCTTGGGGTTTGCCTCTGGTTTTCCAATCCCTCTGGTCTGACAGATAACCTTTTCTACTCTTCATTTGATGTATCCTGCCAACCAGAAACTTTGGCCTGTTCATATATGTCCAATAGGAGTAATATATCGGTCTTCACCTGTAGTAGTCAGGATACACCCTCACTCATCAGAGTCTATATATTTCTTGCCTTACCCCTGTCATACCATCCCTGAACTCTCTATTGCTCTTTGCTATGGTTCTCTGCAAAGGGTGAGGTTTAATCCATATTTTCCATTTGTCATAGGCTAGCCTTGCCATAGGTACACACCTACCGATAGGCAGGAAATGTTGTAGGGCCATGTAGCTTGTCGCGCTCTACACTCTTGGCCTTGTCCTACCTGATTTATCAAATACCGTTCTCTTATCTATTTAGATTGTGATCATAAACCTTGTCGAATACCTTCCCCCAAGCAGGAAAGTGGTATAATTGTTTTGAGGGTCTGCTATTGTCCTGCAGATTGCTGCCATTGTCTGTATTTGCATCATATAAATCTCAGCTGGTATGAGACATACTTCTAAGCTTAATATCTTTATATCTGTTGTATCAAAGCAATTCATAATCCATATTTGTACTCTCATTCAGAAGTACTCTATCTTTCCCATCACTGTGGATAGAGGCCTAAAGACTTCTGCCCCATACATCAGGGTCAGGAGTATTATGCCTTTAGCCAGCCTCCTAATTAAAACAAAAGAAAACACTCTTTAATATACCAGTACAGCACAATCAACATTGTCCTCCATGTCTATCGTACCTGCTTTTTTAATTCAACTATCTGACAGATATTGAAGTAAACTCTAATACATATCATGTCTTGCAATCCCATCTCTAAGTTTCATTTAAACAGGTATCACGATACTGCAACTCTACTAAATACTTGCTGAGTTTTATGAAATTTGGTTTTTTTTGCTTTTCTACTTCATCCTGCATACCCACTACAATGCACAATTTCATTCATATTTTTCTCAAAATTTTGTAAATTATTTTCATAATAATATTATTATGATACCAGTATTTTATTTCCTACATCAAAACAACTTCCAAAACCCTTTTTTTCTTTTTTTTTTAGCTATTGCCAAAATACTCAGATAATTATCATAGCATACCAATATCTTTTGTTAGCAGATATGCAAGAGAGAAATAAGGTTTTCTCTTTCCCTTTTCATCTCCTTTACCAGATAATGTTCATACCGTACCCAAACTCGACGCTCCAAAAACATGCTTCCAACCCCGACCCAATCCCCCAACTATGATACTCTATCACAAATTAACCCCCGTTTCCCCTCTTATCCCCACCCCACAATGGGAATCCAAATGCCAAAGACCCCCACAAAACTTTTGAAAAATAGAAAAAGAAATAAAAAAAGAAGGCTGCGAGAACTAATAATAATAGAGCTCTACTTCCCGATCATATCATCTCCAAACAGGTAATAATAAAAAAAAACAGTTGTACACAGGCATGATACAGATCTACCTCTCCAGCACCAGAGGCCAGAAACCCAATATCATAGTAGACACGAGTGTCAGTCTCTTTTATTAGACTTAGTACGAGTATTTATCCACCGTACAGACTAGTCTCTTTTTGTCTAGCCTACTCTCAATAAGTTCTTTCTCATCACTCTCTTCATTGTTAGACTCGATTCGGAAATTTTTTTTTTTTTCATTCTCCCTGCTCGTCCGTCTCACAACCACACAACCATACTATAATATATCCAACTATGGTGTGACTCCCTTTTTTTTCCTTTTCACTCCTTATTTTCTTCCGAGGCTCTTATATCCTCTCCTTTTACCCCTTAATCAAGGGCTCTCGTATGTCGTTGCACCTTTCCTTCCAAGTGTTCTCCCAAGTTTCCCCCTCCTTTCTTCGCCCTCTCGAGGTTGTCATAATATTATTATATATAATACCAGCCTCAGCCTCCTTGTACATTTCCTTTTTCTCATTTTCCTTTTAGTTTATGATATATACACGAGCAAACCTGCACCGGCACGCGATAGAAAAAAAACAATCAAGCTTCATTTCTCCCCTTCTTTCTCCGCCATACCATACAAATTCACACTTTTCACGAGTGATAATTCATGACGACAACCACAACCATCCCATCGATCCGTCTTCCCTCCCCCCACCCCCCATCGCCCCCTACGGAACTGGCTTCCGCACCCGTGTTGGATATCCTCGCCACGATTTTCAAAGTCTGGGTGCAGTATTGTGCAGGTGTGTCTGATTCGGAGCGTTGGGGAATTCCAATGTTTCCACTCTAATTATGCTTCGGTTCTTCGATTCATTTTTATATCATGGGGGCGTTGTCGGTTTGTGTGCGTTGGTGCTAATTTTTTTGGGCCCTCTTTCTTCCAGAGTGGACACACCGGTACTGTACTCGTACAGTACTGTATGTGAGAGTATGTGAGGGGGGTGGAAGTTGGAACGGTTATCTACAGTATGTATTTATTTATTTATTGTGGGGACAATTCCTTGGCTGTCAGTCATGCGCCCTATATGCAGCATTGAGGAGCAGATGCAAGGAGTAAATGAAGAAATAATCTCTTTACAAAGAAAACAAAACACCATCAACATGACATCAATGAAAAGAAGGGGAAAACAATTCATAACGGTGCATCACACTACGTACCCCCGTCGCAATTACTGGCAAATCCCCCTAACAGCCTCACAAACCAACCCAGCCACAACCCCCCTTGCAACCGCCTCCTCTTGCAACGCATCAAACATGACAGAGCAACACTCCGCGCTCGCCCCTGCACCCATAACCCCCCTCAACGCCTCCGGTAATCCCCTCTCACACACCAACCTGCGTGCCTTCTCCTTCTTGCTCTCCTCCCCCTCCCCCTCCACCTCCGCAGCTTTAACAGCGGATGCCTCCCAGCTCTTCAATTCTTCCTTCGTCATGAAGGCGCTTTCCCGGATCTTGCGGATGTAGGATGACACAGCTTCGTCCTTTGTATTCGCCTCTATGACGGTTTCCTGGATTAGCACGCGTATGGACTCTAGCGATGCGTTGCCGGGACGGAGGAGGATTGACTTTGCCACATTTAGGAGGGAGCGGCGGAAGATCCAGGCTGATGATAGGGTGTATAGTTCTGAGATAATGGCGAAGATGATTTCCACGACGAGCTGGGCCTCTGTGGCAGAAAGTGGGGGTGTGGGCTTTCTGTTTGGAGAGGGTTCGGGGGGTGGGGTTGTTGCTGTTTCTGGTGATGAAGATGTGGTGGTGGTGGGTTGGGGGTGGATCATTGTTTGCAGGTTCGATTCACTGCTGCTGGTTGAGAGTAGGCTTGGGTTTGGCCGTAGCAAGGGGGGAGAAGTGGAATTTGCGCGTAGGCTGGAGAGTGTGATACCGTGACCAGAACTGTGGTTGTAGTCGTCTGGCATATCACTTGGTGGGGGTGGGAGGCTGAGTATTTCCTCATCGTCGACGCCAAGCATTTCTACCGCGAGGCCTTGGCCAGTATCTGATCTTCGGGGTGGTAACTCTGGTTTAGCCCCTGTCGGTTCTTCAACAATGGAAGACGGGCGTGGTGGGAGTGCCGGGTTTTGCGTCTCGAATTCTAAAGTTATGAGGTCCCCCTCGGGCGACTCGCTGATCGTTGCAGTGGATTGTGAGCGTTCGCGGGCGGTGGGCTGGGTGAGACTTAAGCTTTCCACTGAGGATCTGGATGTTGTTCCGTTCTGTGGAGAGCTGCTCCCGTACTCTAAAGGAAGCGACAGGGTAGTACTTGATGCGGATGATCGCTTCATACCAACACTATTTCGAAACACCCCGCCAAAGAGGGCTTTTCCGCCTTCCGCAGCCCCTTGCGGTGCTTTGGTTAGCGCATCCAACATTCCTCCACCAACCTTTGCGAGTGCCTGAGGGTTTGGCCAGGCCTTCCCCAGCCTTGCGAATCCCCCTTGACCGCTATCTCCTAACCCGGTGGCTGGATTGTCCTTCTCCCAGAACCTCTTCATCCCTTCGGACTCAGCGAGACCATGAATCTGCAACGCAGAGTTCAAGTATTTTTCCAAACCCGCCCTTAGTGATTCCTTCGTCTGCCCCTTCCAAGCTGGTAGGTCGGGGAATCCAACAACACCAGAGATTTTCGATATCCGCGATAGTACCTCGTTTAATGTTTCAAAATCGGGGTATTTTCTAGTCACGATCCAGCCGGGAATGGAACTGGAGGCTGGTTCGATCTGCAGAACATATGCTGAGCCGGTAGGTTTTGAGCGAAGCGGTTTGTCGGCGCCGCTGGTGACAGGCGTGAGATCGGAGAGCTCGACACGCGCTCGAAAAAATATCTCCTGTGGTTCCGCTGCTGGCACAACCAGTTGATCGAAAGAAGTGAATGCTCCCGGCCGTGGCGGGAGTGTCGGTGGCTTTTCCTCCTCCTCCGTACCGGGCTTATCTAGAATCTCGGGAGGAATCGAAGGGGGTGAAAGGCCCTTATTATCCAAGGACGTCCGAACAGGGCTCTCCGTTGCGCCATCCCCATTCGTAGCGGTTGCAGGTGACTCTCCAATCCCCATAGGGTCCCGCATCGCTTTCGCTTCATCCTCGGCAATCATCCTTGATAATTCCTGTGCCTCTTTCATCGCTTTCTCCATTTCCTCCTCTGCTCTGCTCAGTCGCTTCCGTTTCGCGAGCTGTTCGGCCGCAGCGGCCCCTTCATCTGAACCCCCGACTGCACCGATGTCTATCTTCTGTAATATCTCCGGCTGTGTATCCGCCTCCAACAAGTAAATTATCCAACCATTAATGAAATCAGCGCTTGAGCACTTTTCGACCGTCTTCTCTAATACCGCACTAGCCAATATCTCGGTTAGGAAAGTCCGTACGGGAACGCAATCGACCACTTCTGCAGGAAGAAAGGTCTGGAGAATATCCTCTGCCGCCATTCGTAGCTTCCTCTTCTGGCTTTCCCGGTCCACCAACTGCGCTAATGCTGATGAAGGGTATTCTTCGATGTAGGTTCCAATCGAGGTCTGCGCAGTCTGAGCTAGTTCGCGAAAGAACACAATGAAGATATTGGAGGTGGATACTAAGAAAAGGAGAAAGGTATCTGTAGGCCGCTTGCTGGAAATGTGTCCGTGCATATTAAGCAGGGTCCGGGTAAGTAACTGGCGACAGGAATCTGGGAATTTCTCGTCATTTGGCAGAACCGGTGTGTACCAGTATCTACCGGAATGTCAGCTCCAACTCTCCCAAACCGACGCGAAGTGATAGAGGTATACCGAACATAATCCCTAATAACAGCCTCCGTGAGTTCTTCGAAAGCCGCCGCGGTCTCGGGGGACAAGGATGAGAAGTCTACATTCTTCGGTAATCTAGAAACCCTACCCTTCTAGTCTACGTCAGTTTCTTCCAGGGGGAGAATAGCGGAGTAGAATGAGCGCACCCTCACAACTGCCCTCTCTTCCCCGGAATCTCCCTGCCTAAGCGTATCCCTCTCCACCAGTCTCTTTTCCAGCCAATCTGTCATCAATGCCGTTGTCCCGCCCCCACCCCTTACCCCCGTTGACCGCAAGTTCTCCAAACTCGCGTGCAGAACAACGCCTAGCACGACGCCGACGAGCATTAACCCCAGAGTCCCAAGAACTATGTAAAGTAACAGCGCGATTCCGAATACCATCACGCCAAGTAGCTCCGGTGTTGCGGTGGACAGAAAGGTGAGGACTTGGTCGGCGATTTCTGCAACGTTGACTCCCGGTGGAGCTACCGCTGCCTTGCTGGAGCCCGAAAGGGCGGCCACGGGCAGTAAAGGAGCCTCCTCCTCGGCAGCTAATTCCAGAAATTCAAGCGGCCCAGTGTCGTCCATAGGGTTCTCCGGTGGTACCGGTGGTATCGTTCGATCCGTTTCCATGTTGCAAGATGTTTGTTCGGAAACTTTGACGGTTTGGAGCTTCTAGAAGGAAAGGGAGAAGGAAAGCCAGAAAGCTCGTTTGGGGGGGGGGGACAAGGCCCGTTGGACTGTCTCGAACCCGAATCCCGGCAAGGAGCGACAAATAAGGAAAACTACAAGGATGAGAAAAGCGCGAGGAACACGCTTCCTTTGTGATCGGAGTTGTAACTATCATACTCCCCATATAATTGAACTCCCACTTTATATCTAGTATATACATATTTATAAAATTACAGGTACTTCCGACGAGTGCTCTATCTAGGCGAGTTGCGATATAATTCCGGTGAAAAATTCGGGGTAAAGGCTGGTTAGCGAATTCCGGAAACTTTCTTCGCCGATGCCTAACCCTTGCCCTGCCCGATCCTCTGATCCACAGCACTCTGAATCCATTTGCTGAGCATGAGCCACCCCGCCGAATGCCTTTCGGATGGAGTCAAGCGAAAGGAGATCTCGGGTTCATTTATATCCTATCGCTACATGCCATGAACGGCTTGAAACTGCAACCGTTCATGCCACGTTTCACCAGCACGGGCATTTGCTGTAGACCTCAGGAAGAGAGATGCTCTGTGTTTTGGGGATCGGTAGAGCCGCATTATTATTCATACACTTTATATGCACCCCTGCACCTGTGCTGTGGCTCATTCTCACAAATTATCACTCTCCCATGCGCTGGTGGGTCCATAAGAAATCACTCGATATTGAAAAGCATTTACCCGTTCCCAACTTTGTTTGCTCTCAGGAAATGGACAGGGTGCCAGAATTCGTAAAGTTTTGTTTGCGAGAAATGAATTATACCCCAGTTAGGGTTGGCCGGATGGAACGGCGTTAGCAGATAGGCCACCCCGCCAAACATCTCCACCAACCGCAGTAATTCAATTCTCATAATACGCATACCCCCCTCTTAAATCATGGATCGCAAAGCATCTCCAACTGCTCCTTCGTAGCCCCCATATCAACCGCAAGCTGATACGCCGTCTTCCCCGCCGCATCCGTAACATGTCGATCAACGTGGTGCTCGAACAGAATGGTGACAATCGCCTCCCGCCGATTCATAACCGCAACGTGCAAACCCGTCTGTCCCGTTTCGTGGTCTTGCCGACCGACGAGTTCCGGCGTTGCCGCGAGCATTTCCCGGACCTCATCCTCATCGCCTGTCCTCATTAGCTGGGGCAAAGATTAGATTAAAAAAAAAAATACAGGCCTGCAGTGAGAGGCACCCTCAGCACAAAACGCGAGAAAAGCCCTGACTTCCTTCATCTCCGGATTTTGATCATAAAACTCTTCTTCCTCGAGCAGCGTTCCGATATCGGTATTCGGCTGCTCACCACCCTCGTTCCGTAGCGTGACCAGTAGTTTTCCATTCGTGGTTATGTCTTGCGTGCAAGTTGGGCACTGCGATTTGGTAGCGGGTGTGGCGCCGTCTGCGGAGTATTCCTCCGCGAAGCAGGACCTGTCGCATCGTCGTTAACCCCTCACCTTCTTTTCCGAGGATGAGCGTGAGCGGGTGGGATCAGTGATATCATACCAGTGATAGTGATGCCCGCAGCGTAATTCCACGTCGTCGACGAGGCCGGGTTCCAGAGGGTGGTCTTCATCCGGAATTGTGAGCGCCTCGTGGCAGGATGTGCAAGTTTCTGAGGATGCCATTTATATTGGGAAGTGAGGGTTGAGAGTGCGGTGGCGGTGGGGTGTGCGGTACCCGTCCCTTTGGCCTTCTCAACCGAGTGCGGGTACCGGTGGTGGGGAGATAAGATCCAAGCTTACGGGAACAAGTGAGAGAGGTTTGATCGGTGGCGATCTCGGGATTAAATCATCGGTGGGTGTTTGATATCCGCACTCGTCACGTATGTATCATTACCGGTATCGAACCCTTCGCGGCTGAATGACGCGGGGGGAATTGTTGGTGAAGGATTATTTCGAGAGCCAAGTGCTGACCTAACGGCAATTACTTACCACAGTTCGCCAAGCCTTCCCCTACTCGAGCATGACACTGTGCAGTGCCTTCGTCTGAAATCGACGCTGACTCATCATCGCCAAATCAAAGATTGAACGGGCCCAAACAACAAAGTTTTGGGGGAAAAACTCAGTATCTTCTAATATGTACTGAGCAGCAATCAGATCGCGTGCACGATCAGGAAAGTACGGATCTAATCTGATCACAACCACTCCACCTTCAACCCTACCTCCCAATACCTTCCCAGCAATATGCCTCCTCCTTCCCAACGCCCTCGAGGATCGAGGGGGCCAGTTATCCGTAGTCATACCGTACTGTATCATACTTTCTGGGAGATTTCCAATTCCCAAACAGCCTCATGCACGATACCGCAATATAGAGTACCGGCACTTTCTGCCCTTCAGTAATCCTCAACTCTGCCCGTCTAAATAAATCCATCCCTCTCGATACTCCTTCTAATACATTACCCACACTCTCCCACTACTACCAGAGTAATACCGCACTTATCCACCCCCTAAAGTCCACAGACATAGCCCATCCCCCTTGCTTTATGCTAGTATTCCTAAAATCCAAAGCGCTAAAAACTATCTGATCAGTAGGAGTACTACGCCAATCCGCAGATATAGTACACCCTAACCCGCGAGTGTGATAGCCACAGAACCAACCCTCGCACAACTCTCCTATACAGGTAATATCATTGCGAGGCCCCCCCCCGTCACCCGCGTAACACCGGCCCCCATGGACCCATCCGAAATAGGTATGTTCGCACCTCTCAAGACCCCGTGAGGAAATATGGATCTTCAGGCACAAGGTTTTGCTCAAGCGGGTTATGACACCCTAATAATGATAGCGCGAGTAATGGGAGCCGTTTTTCATACTCAATCTGGCGGCGTAGCAAGGGTTTGTGTGAGTATTTGGTGGTCGTTCTCGCGCTGCAGGGGGAAGCCTTTGTACCTGTATCGGCGATTAGAGAGCGGTGGTGGTGTTGGTGGTATTGGTGCTAGGCTGCTGTGATAATAGTGGCAATGTGTCATAAGGCTAGATATAGCCCTCAAGTTTAAGCGGAGGGGATCCCCTAGGTCACAGTACATGGTGGATGCTCAAGTTGATACCATACGTATATATACAGCATTCACTCGTCCGCTCGCTCATCCATGCCATTCTGTGGGAATAGCCCTTACAGTACACGCCGCGAGATCTCGCTAATTCGGTGAGTTGGTTTCCTAACCGCATTCCTTCATCTTTTTTATGGAAGGATTACGCATATCATTCGGAGCCGTCGCCGAGACCGCCATCCCGACCCCTGAGCACCCAAGGCTCCCGAAGGAACCGACAGTGGCCCTACATCTCCGCGCAGGTCCCATATACCGGCCCCCTTAATACCACTGCTCCTCCCGTTAATCAGCGCAGCCTACCGGAAATTTGAGTGAAAGGTGACAGCATGGGTGGGTGCGCCCAGCGCCACAACTCCGACCTTTCAATAAACACCACAATAGGAAACTTCAGGTTCGCAGTGGCGAAACGGATAGGCGCAGCATTGGACGTGAGTATCGGATCGGGGGAGTAGGTGCATAATGGAGAGCGAGGCCGTGGACTACGAGTTGTTTACCGCACGACACTGTCCGGCTTAGGAGTGCAGACTCTGGAAGCATTGGGCAAGAGGATTTGGGTGAGGAAGGGGGTGGGGTCGTGGATTATCGAGTTGTTGCTAGCCACGGCTTATGTTCGTTTCCCGATTAGAAGGGGGCTATGATGGGATACGAGGGGGGACTTGTGGGTTGCATTATTTGACGGGAATCTAGTGGATAGAAGACTTGGACCGAAGGTGCGATGGATGCTGTCCAAATTGAGGGGGGGGTGCAAGATTGGAATGAGCAATTGAGCAATAGTGGAGCTAAACTATTGGGAGGCTAATGCCCCTAGAAAACGGCACCGTCAAAAACCAAACATGCAACTGGGAACCCATTCTCTGGACGTCAAACGCCCAATCTACTAGCGCACCCCTCGTGGAGCCCCTTATCCCGAAAACCACGTAAATACCCCGGGCCTCGGCCGATGCATATCGACCGAGAACTGCACCTACGGCGTCTCAGAAATAAACCGGCAAATGGCCTGCATGCTGCAACTCCTCTGGGTGTACGGCGTGTCCGTGCACGTGAACCACGCCAGCGAGCTGTGCCGGGCCTAGCGGAAACTTGGCACGTACTCGATTACGGGGCCATCACAGACTTAGCAGGGGTATTCACGGAGGAGGTTGGGCGAGCGCGCTACCACTCGTGAGGGACATGTGTTGCACGGGCAGATGGGCCGGAGGCATACGGAGTTTAGACTGCCGTCAGGAGGGACGGGGATGGGACCATGCGCCCTGGGTTCTCGGGTGGGAGTTAGGGGTAGATTGAAGCTTGAGGATGGGATGTGGCCTTTTTGATCTCCCCGGTCTTGGATCGTCGGGCGCGAAACGTATGTTTTGGTGAATGCCGGTTTCACACGCGGTCACTCGAGGACACTCTGAGTTCGGGAACGACACTTTGGTCCGGTCGCGTCGGGTGGAACGTTGTATCTGTGATACATGTATCATAGTTGTTAACAATCTAGATTCAATCAATCGAGCCAATATAGAGGGGCCGTTAAAACATTTCGAAGCCCCAAAACCACAGCAAAGTTTCTACCCATACGATCACCGACCAAACCTCATCGGCATTGGCACCCAGCAGCCACTCAAGCATGTAAGACCTCCAGAAGCTCACCTCATCACCCCCTCTCACTCGCTCACGCTGGCACCGCCCCACTCCCACCCGCGCATCACAACACCCCACGAAGCGAACCCCCAGCGCTCGTTGCCCCCCACCGCCCAAGAAAGAAAAACCGCTTACTAAGATCCACACCGGCCGAGCCAGTCTAAGCAACCCCGCATCTCACCAAATCCGGCACCCTCGGCAGGTAAATACCAACCACGGGGATAGCCCGGACTTATCGCTTGCCCACCGTTACATCTCCGCTCCGCCTTACAAACGTATGAACAAGGCGATGGTGGGGGAATGGTTACACCTGCTTGCAGGGAGGCAGGATTTGGAAGGGTGAGGTTTTTTTTGTTTCTTTTTTTTCTCGCTCTCGGAGAGATATTCGGTGCGGAGTGGGATGTTGGGTTCCACGTTGAGGACAGCGGGAGGGGGTTCCAAAGGAGAAGGCGGAGAGGGCCGGAGGGAGCGAGGCAGGGAGGCAGAGTGAAATTGAGTTGGTCTGTTTCCTCTCTAGAATTTGAGAAGCGGCGGGACCCTACCGGGTGCTATCGTAGGTGCGGTTGATTCTGGGATACCGGTGCCGTATTGGTATGGCAATTCAGTGAGGGAAAGGAATTACAAAAATTCGGTCCAGTCGGCATACTGTATCATACTGTGCTCGAGAAGCCTACTCACACGTGACATTGTATATAAAAATTAGACCACCCCCAAGGTGCTCGCCTGGGACCACATCCCCAGCCCTCACATCTCAGAGTGACCATATCTCGATTGTTACAGACCGGTTAGCCTCATTTAACACACCCCCGCTTGGACCGACCTCACACCGCCCCATCCCAGCGTCACACCAAACAGCGAACCAGGTAAATAAGCCCGGACAGCACTTGCAAAACGGTGAATGCTGGACTATCATACCGGCACCCTTATCACGGTGCGCGTATATCGATATATCCCCTCATCCCCGGGCGGGGAATCGCTTTTTTTTTTCCAATTACAAAAAGACCATTCTTAAGTCTCCGCTGCTATCGGGTAGTTTCTCTCGATACCAAACCAACCCCCGCACTCTTCCCCTCTCCCCCCGCTCTCGTATCCAATATACAGCATATATCTGCAACCACTGAACCACCTTTGTTGGTCCAGGACTTTTCGTGACCCATTTTCACAGTACTGTGCACCCCCGTATTGACCACGACAACCGTTGCGACTACAGTACCGGTACGGCATTCGTACAGCGACAGTGGAAGGCTGCGCGTAACTTGCTTGATTGGCGAAGGCAGCGCTTAAATACCCAGCGACAGCAACGGTGCTACATAAACTATCGAATCCCCCCAGTCAGCAACTAAGAATTGAGGACAAAACTGATTTCAACGAATTCGGAACAATGGCTTCAAACGCTCCAGGAGAGTGTTGTATAAAGGGGGTTGTGCACGAGGGTACGCCCAAGGGGGAAATGGTTCAGTTTGCAGAAGGTTTGTTGCAACCTCTTGATTTGTGCTGGATTAATAACTGATATGGAGTTTTTTGCCAGTGGAAACGTACATCACCAGGCCCGCTAACAGATCCAGCGAGAAGGTGATCCTGCTATTGACGGATGTTATGGGGATTTGCAATAACTCGAAGCTGTTCTACCGCCTTCCCCTCCTTTTCTCCCCGCTCGAGCGTATGCTAACATCGACGACGACGACACCAGCATCGCCGACGACTTTGCAGCAAACGGGTACACCGTCGTTCTTCCCGACATGTTCGCGGGCGACAAAGTCCCCCTCCCGGCGGATCGCAGACCAGGATTCCAACTTCCGGAATGGCTAAAGAATCACCAACCTCACCACGTTATTCCGATTATCCAGAAAGTGATGGGTCGGATCCGGTCCGAGCTTAGTATGCCTCCTTTCACTTCCTCTCCGGAATGCACATTTAGGGCAGGGCTCACACGCCACAGAACCCCGCAAAATCGGCGCGGCGGGGTACTGTTTCGGGGCAAAATATGTCACACAACTTCTCTCCGGTGAGATCGACGCGGGTTACAATGCGCACCCCAGTTTCGTCACCCTGGATGAACTCTGCGCCATTAAGGCCCCACTTGCAATTTCGGCTGCCGGTATACCCCCCGCACTCTACTATCATCCTTGAAATAACGACAAAAAACTAAGGAGAGCTTAGAAACGGACTCAATCTTCACCCCGGACCTGCGCCACGCGACTGAGGCCAAGTTGGCGGAAATCAAGGCTACTTATCAGATTACTCTGTTCTCTGGGGTGCAGCATGGGTTCGCGGTTAGGTGCGATCTGGTGAATGAGAAGCAGAGATGGGCGAAGGAGGAGGCGTTCTGGCAGGCTGTTAGGTGGTTTAAGTTGCATCTTGCCTAGATTAAATCAGATGAGCTTGTGAAGGTGGGATACCGTAGAATTGGACCGAACGTGAACGCGAGTGAGATTGAATGATTGCATTGTTTGTAGTTTAGTGGAGACCCCTCGAGAGCGCGGGGTCCCCCCTTTTTTTTGTGATCACGTGTGCTCTTTTTTTCTCCTTTCACAAGTCCTGAATATAACGCGGGCACCGTGTAATATTTAGTATTATTTGCTCCGATACGGTAGTCCACAATCAGATAACAACCAGCGCTAACCCGTAATAGTCGCTAACCCAAGCAAGTCAAGGAAATTACCAACACAGATCTACCGGCGTGGTGTGATGAAGGTTTGGGGTTTTTCTGGTCATGTTTTGTGATGTTTGATAGGGCTTTTTACCCTATAGAATTTCCTGTATAGAGGTGTCTTGGCATGCTTGGTTTGCTGTATAATATTATAAATCTGGTCTTTCCTATCTTGGTTAGACATGAGCAACAACCACCACCTGAAATACCAATAGATTCTGGTTCCTATCTATCTATTTCAGGTCCTGCTTTATCACCCTTTTCACCCGTCATCTTTCCTCTATTTGATCATCAGTATCCTCAACATACTATCAATATCTTATCTGATAGCATACCATATTATCACCATCACCCTTTTCCTAGTGCTAGCTTGATAATCACACTATTCAAATTATGGACATCAAGAGATATACTTTAACAAGTAGTGCTCTAAAATGGATTTGTGTTTGATAGCTCAACAACTTGCCTGCCTGGGCGGTTCATGTGTTTCATTTTCAGAACTTGTACTGTCTGGTAATATATAGTAAGTTTACTTTCTGCTTGTTTCTCCCCTCTGTCTGTGAAAATAAGTTCTTTACATTTATATAGTATTTTATTTATTAGAGAGAATGGCATTGGTATTAAGGACTTCTAGGGATAGATAGAATCTTAGTTTGCAACTAAGTGAGAGGAGTTTGATGGGAAAACTCCTGAGTTTCAGAGAAAGTGAGTAGTACAAATTCATATCGCTTGTTCTATTTGATTTAGTACAGGCCATTATCTTCACTAACTTCTAAAAGATATTCTGTGAGATGAGCAAACTCTAATTGATAACTTGATAAACCAGTTTCGTGATTTAGAAAGTGAGTTACAGGCCAATAAGGAAATTCTGTCAGCAATGAGCAGTCTTAAGCAGGGGGATAGAGGTCTTTTAAGTTATTCCAGCAAGATTCGACAGTAACTATACAAGAGATCAGCACACTTAGATCAATTCAATAGGGTCTTGAGATGTTATTATATTTATAACATATGAAATGAATGTTTGTGAGAGATAGCAATTATGATATATCTTAGTCAAGACAAGTGTGAGGGTCTATATCAAGTCATTAATAGAGTAATGAGGCTTGCAATACAACTCAAAATAAAAGAATACAAGAAAGCTACTAGTACCAGATATGAGCATTATGACAAAACTGAGAATACCAAGTCTAATGAGAGTAATCAATCTGAAAGTGAATCTGAAACAGATAATAATAAGTTCTATCAACTATTATAGAGGTCAGCAAGAGTGGGAAGGTCTGAGAAAAGTGTAGCAAGAAAAGACAAGAAAAGTTCAAAGAGAAAATTAGTTTCAGAAGCTGAGTCAGTTCAGAATAAAGTTAAGAAGTTGAGTGAGATGTTGAGGGATCTAACAAAACTGCAAAAATACAAAGTGGTTAGTACAGAGTCAACATTATCTTATAAGATTGATAAAGAGATAATTGTATTGGATAACTGTACACTAACAGGGGGCTATGGAAGTGGTCAATAGTCAAATTTGTATAACTATGAGCAAGATCAAGGATCATGGTAAGGATTCTATTCTAAACAGTTTCAAAACCATCATAGTCAATCACTACAGCCTGTTTAGTATCCAAGTAGCTCTTGAAACAACTGCTCAGTATAGCAATTTGACCAAGTTTCAACTTATCAAAATTCTGAAACTACAGGAAGAACTGAAACAGCAGGACAAGCAATAGTTTATAATAGTGTTCCGTAGAGTCAATCTGAAAGCACGTTCTTGCAGCTAATTATTGGTCTGAATGAAAGGCTTTACTATTCAGCTCAGCCTCAAGTGTGTTACTATTAGCAGTAAGAAGGCCATCTGTATCTGCAGTGCTCAAGATTGCAAGGTACTTTCAACTCACTATTAGTACAAATACTCTATTCTGTGCATGATCTTTAAGGACAAAGAGATAGTCAGCTAAGTAGTCTCAATCTTGATGATAATGCTTCACAAAAGCCAGTAAGTGTTATTGAAGTAGCACAAGGTCATTTACCTTAGATGGAATAAAGATATATAAAGTCTTATCTACAGAATCAAATACTTCCAAGTATACTATAAAGTATGTCTATAAGGTATCTGGTAGGAATAATAATGAGAGTAATTTCTTATTGTATAATGCCTCTATTATATTGGGGGAACATACTACAAAGACAGAAAATCCAAAGTGCAAATCAATTCGAATTATAGCGGAGCAGGAAAAGTTTGACCTCATAGGAGTATTTAGAGATGCTCCAGTTGTTGAACTCAGATTGGGATCATTTTTTGACTTGGTACCAGTAGTTAAAAAGGTTATATATGATCTGTTGGTTCAAGAATATAGTATAAAAGGACTGAATTAAGATAAACTGGGGAAGTGGGAGAAAAGTATCCTTGTTGATGCAGGGACTCAGAATCTTCCAGACAATTGGCCTATACTGACTGTGACAAGTGATCAGAATCTTGGTGGCATTGCTAATTTCTATTCCAAGAGAGAAGTTAGGGTACCTGTGGGGACTGATAATATTTCTTGGATTCTTGTTAACACTGAATCAGTAGTCAATTTGTTGCTGATTTGCTTGCTTAGATTAATTAGTATCAAGTTGTTGAGTGCAGATGGAATAGTTATTTGGATAGCAACAAATACACTTACAAAGATCTTCTATTGTGCTCATCTATAGATTACAGTTGCTCAGGTACCATAGAATTTGAAAGTTTAGGCACTACCTGATGAATACAAGTCTACTTACCTGATTCCTCCAAGTTGATAGTGGCTTGAAGCTGTTGAGGCAAAGAGGAACTATGCAAAAGAAAGATACTGTATGATAGGACCTAGAGGAATTTGTGTGCAAATTCCTAGTGATGAAGAGTACAAGTTAAAAGCAGAACAAGTTTCAAAAGATGGAAAGCCTCATGTTCCTATTTTCCTGAGAGATGAGAATGTTGGTAAAGGTAACTTGGCTTCTGAAGTTGAAGAAGAACTTGATTTACAAGAGTGAGCAGGTAGCAAGATTTTTGAATAGTTGATTGAGGTAATAAAGTAGGAGGCAAGAAAATAGATATGTGAAAAGGAGGAGGCAAGTGAAAGTGAGGAAGAGGGGGGTGTTTCCTAGCATTCAGAAAACTAACTGTACCAGTTTATAAATCAAGTCAGTTGGCTAGTGTTCCTAAACCATCAGATATGTTTTGTGAGTTTGATTGGATTCATATATTTGATAAGACAGGCTAGAATATAAATAATAGAGAAAAGTGGTTGAACCAAGATCATAAAGAAAACAGTGATGAGAGTACAGGATTGGTAAGTCATAATTGCAGTACTACTAAATCTGATGGGATGAAAGATGGTATGACTTTGATAGGTATGAAAGCTATTTATTTTTAGAGAGAAGTTAGAAACTAGATAGAGAGTGGATTGGACTCAATAATAGAAAATGTACTATAGCTGAGACAAGAAGGATAGGTGACTAGTATAAGTTAAGAAAAAGAGTAGGATAAAGAGGCTAAGATTATAAAAGATAATAGGGTGGCAGACAATATAGAAGGACTGAAAGTTCTGGAAGAATATGATAAGACAATGTATAAAGAAAGACAAGAAGAAGGTCTAGCATATTTAAGTAAAGTAGATATTGAGGAGGAAGAGTTTGAAAAGGTTCTAAGGTTTCTAACTGATCAAAGGCTAATAAATTACAGATGAGAGGTATGTAAGATATCTCAAAAGATATTTGATGAATGGTTTGAGTTAATGAGATTTATACTGGAAGACAAGTTATCTAAAAGTAAAAAGATACAGGCAAAAAAACTACACTTTACATGAAAAGAGATGTTTGCACACAAGCTTGAAGAGATACCAGGAACAGATTTGGCTGTTTACCAAATACTGATTCAGGCAAGAGTACTAGTAACCCAAGCATGAAATAAGATATGTATAAAAGAGGAACAAGATTAGTTGAATGAGAATTTACCACAACTGGAGAAAGCTGGTATAATTGGATGATCAGAGTCTTCTTCATCCCATTGAATAAAGTTTGTCAGGAAAAAGGATGGTGAATTGTAAATCAGCTATGTTTTTTGTTCAATCAATAGTACAAGAATTCTTTCAGGTTATCTTATGAAGTAGATTGAAATAGTGGTTAACAATTAGATGAAGTCTTAGTTTTCATCTTATATTCAAGTGGATACAGCCAATAGTTTCTAGACTGTATCAATGTATTCTCTTCATGCATATCAGACAACATTGTCAATATACAATAGGCAGTAGCAATATCTATGAATGGGCCAAGAACTGGCTAGTGTGCCACAAATATATACACAAATAAAGAACCCATTTTGTAACTACATTCTAGAACCTTACCTGAAGAGATGTTTGGACAAGTGCTCAGAGTATGCTTTTGAATATTGTGTTGATGATGACGTTGGTGCTTTTCCAAGTTTTAAGACTCCGTTTAACTTTCTCCATAAGCATTGTTTCACATAACCTTTATTGGGAAAGCTTACTTTAAAGGATAGCAAGAGTGGTTTCTTTCTAGATAAAATCAATCTACTAGGATTTTCTCACGCTAGAAGTGATATTTGATTCCTTTTAGACAAAGTACAAGCAATCAGAGAATGGCTGATAGCGACAAAGCAAACTGAAGTTGGGAGTTTCATCTATATGACAATTCATTTATGGTAGTTTATCCCAAGTCAAGTTGAGGATGTAGGTATTTTTAAGTAAGCAGTAATGTATCAAATACTGTTATGAGAGGAAAATAAGTTGCAAGTTGTAAGTGAAAGGAAAAAGCTGATTAAGGTTGTTTGTGGATTCTGTTAGGGTTAAAGTAAGAGGCCTCATTCTAGGTAGCCAAGAAGTCAATAGTAGAAGAAAATAACATATTTGGAGTTAATAATAGCAAACAGTATCATCTGATAACGGATGCTTCTATCTATATCATTGGGGGTATGCTTCTGCAACTCCCAGATCTACCAGTTGGACCAAACTTAGGGCCAATAACAAAAGTAAATATAAAGATTGTTATATTTATTATGAAGTACCTTACACTGGCAGAAATAAGGTATTTAGCTACTAAATAGAAGGCTTTAGTGGTTTTTAGATGTTTGGAGGAGATTCACTGCTTGGTTCTTAGATCATCTTTCTCAACCAAAGTATACACTGATCACATAGCACTTTTAGGACTATTGAAGAAGGATTATGCTTATAGTCAGATTGTTTGATTGCAAGTATGGTTGTTAGAATATGCCATTAAATACATCTATATTTTTGGAAAAGAGAATGTATTAACTGATAGATCGAGTTAGATAAGAAGTTTGAAAGATAATAGTGGAGGAAGTTTGAAGAAAGGGAATGATAGGACTAGATATTTGGAAGAAAGTTTGGTTAAGGTATTTGTGTTAGAGGAAGAAGAGAAGATACAGGTAGAATGGGAGGAATGTTTGAAATATGAATAGTACTCAGAGGTAGTCTTCCTCAAGGTGTCTAGTGATTTAGGAAAATATTGCGATGCAAATAGAGAGACTTTGATAAAATATTGGCAGTACTTAATATGGCAATAATTTAAACTATACCCTTTATTTTATGAAGCAAACTCAGAGACATCCATGGTTGACCAGCTAGCAAATTCTATATAATTACAGAATTAGCTTATCTATATTGAAAAGAACAGTAGAGAGTCTTTTTGTGTACAAAAGACTAAGGTGTTGGCAATTCTTTATCATTTACATGATTGTTACAGGCACTTCGCAGTAGGGGTTTTACACTATACAACTATCAGGCATTACTACTAATGAATGTAAGGAAAAGATATAATCACCTATTGTATGACCTGTTAGAATTGTCAAAGGATTGAACTATTAAAGTCATTAGTTAGTTACATGAATATTGTGACCCTTTAACCTTTAGATATAATGGGTTTTGATTTTGTGAGTCACTTTCCTGATACACCTCATGGTAACAACTATATTATAATTAGCATTGTCTACTTTATTCGATTTCTTTTTGCAAGAGCGTTTTCTGACAGTCAGAGAAAATCTATAGTACTTGTATTGCTTGAAGTAGTAAAGTTGTTTAGATGGCCTTGCGCAGTTTATACAAACAATGGTGCTAATTTTATTGCTGGAGAGTTTGTAAGAACTCTGAAAAATTCTTATGTCATGCATCTACCCACCCCAAAGTCTTATTCCTAATCTGTTAGCTTTTCTGAACATTATATTAAGCTCTTGGTGGATGGTTTAAAGGTGACACTCATGGCAAAGAAAGTAGTCCAAGCTGATTGGGAACTGTTAGTAGATTCCATTGTTTATGCAATCAATACTCAAATCCTAAGTGTTTATAGGTTTAGTTAACTGGAGTTGTTGCCCAGATTTAAATCAAAGACCATCAGAAGAGAGGTGAGATCAGATTCTAAGTCGGTGGTGGCGGTAATTTCTGGTCTTGTAAATAGTAGAGAGAATCAATAGAGTCAAGTGGGTATGTTGGCAGAGAGGCAATTGGAGGAATTGACCAGACCTGAGGAACTATGGAAGAAAGCAGGAGAAAAGATAATGGAAAATGCAAACTAAAAAGCCTATGATCAGAAATCAGTCAAATACTATGTATCAAGATATAGTGATCTGAGTTGTTACAAAGGTTCCTCTTAGATCTACATTGTGGAAGTGAGTTGAAAGAATTATGGGAAGATATGTATCTCCTGTCAGATCTGTCCTGACATGAGAAAAGTGGAAGACTTTATGATATCAATATGAAGCAACTTATTTGTATCAGGAAAGGTGATCTGAAGAAACACATTCATCTCAATAATTTAAAGCTTCTTTTGCCCCACCAGTTGCTCTCTACTAATTCTCAAGTCCACTGGGTGGACCTATTCAAGTACTACAGAAGAGGAGGAGATAGTCCTAATGGAGAGTTGTACAACTAGGATCAAGCTACAGGAGATTAAGAAAGAGATTTAAAGTAGTACTTGGAATGGATTAGGAAGACCCAAAGGGTCCAATAAGTTATGTTTGTTTGAGCTGTTTTATTTTTGTCAAGATAGATAGCTTTTATTTGTCAAATTGTCTGAGTATTTGTTTAAGCTATTATAGGAATAGTGAAAAGGGTTGTTTGAGATAGTGATAATTGTTTGTCAAACTATTTGAGATTTTGTATATAAATAAGGTCTTCAGAGGTGAAGGCTGAAAAGAAAAGAGGGATTCTGGTAGTATAAGGAATGTTTGAGGATTTTTCTGGTCATGTTTTGTGAATTTTGATAGGCCTTTTTACCCTATAGAATTTCCTGTATAGAAGTGTCTTGGTATGCTTGGTTTGCTGTATATAGACCTGATCTTTGATGTCTTGGTTGGACAATCCTCTTGGCCACTTCACAGATATTTCTGAAAGATTGCTCCTACTCCATGGTGAGAAAGTTGATACTTCTCATGGATCTTTTACTTCTCACTCTCAGGAACATATACTATCTTAAGAAATTTTTCTCTTCAGTTAGGAAAAAAAAGTATCAACCTCTCAGTTAAAGCAAGGAAACCCCTGAGCCCTCCACTACAGCCTCTCATTCCCCTCCATCTCCCCCTACTGCCTGGTTAGAGAGACATCTTTAGCCGTGCCTAGTTATCTTGCTATGGCTACAGTCATAGATGTGGATCTCCCACATTTTTCCTCTCCTGCCATGTCCCACAGACCTACTTCTAGACCACAAAGTGCTGCCTCTGGAGCAGCCCCACAAATCTCTACTCACCTCTCCCCCCTCCTGTCAGTGAACCCTTCTGACTCCAGCATCCCAGCCCCTCTTATCTATCACCAAAACCAAATTGTTGACCAGCTAGCCTCCCTTTCTCTTC
Source organism: Tuber magnatum (assembly GCA_003182015.1). Classification (NCBI taxonomy): domain Eukaryota; kingdom Fungi; phylum Ascomycota; class Pezizomycetes; order Pezizales; family Tuberaceae; genus Tuber; species Tuber magnatum. The sequence goes on along the minus strand of PYWC01000026.1, from coordinate 1,998,954 downwards.
AGTTTGATACTATTGGCCCTGTTACTGAAGGAGAGATAAAAGACCTCTTAGATGGTGAAGCAATTATGATCCCCCTCCTCTGCTTCCTGGCCCATATAGTTGTATCTATCTAAGAGCACCTCTACAATTCCCACCCCCTGGTCCTATGCACACCATAACTGGCCTCTATCTAAGCTGCTATCACCAACCTCTCTTTCCTGGTTACCCTCTTGCTAGCTCCTCTATAGGCTTTGTATGCAAAAGTCACTGGTAAGATACCTACCCCCCCTCCTACCCACTATAGCTTCTAAGCACTAAGATAGAGAGAAAAAGGAAAGTGCAAGTTTCTCAAAAAACGCCCTCTCCCCCACCAAGGGTACCAAGGCCACTGCCACATAGGCTCAAAAGAAGTCCACGCTCCTCCTAACGGCTACCAGAAGATTCTTTATGACAATGACCTCTCGCTCCCCACCTAGATGCTGCTCAGGTTATCACCTTTCTGCCCAACATTACAGCTTCTGTACTCAGAGATGCCAGCTGCCACCTCTTTCTCTTATTCACAGCCTTCTACAATACCAAAGCCTCAGTTACCCTCCTAATAAATTCTCCCTTTATCACAGCCTCTGAATATTCACTCTTCTTTAACCTCCTCACAACTTACCTTAACTAAGCCTGCCTGGTAGGTGACAACCTCTATCTGTGATTCTGACTTGCCCCTAATCAGTTCAAACTTATAATTCGTGGTGTCCCACAGGAGGCCCTTCCACCCTCCAATGACGGACTCTTTGAAGTTGTGTATGCAAGCATTCACAATGCATGTAAAGTTTCTATTCTAGCATCCTGGTTCCTCAAACTGGACCCTGACAGAAGGGCTGCTGGTAAAGCAACCTCCGTTGTGGTAGTTATAAACCTAGAAGATGTTTCTAGATTTGGAGAGAAGATGTACATCTTCTTAGAATATCACTTACTTACTAATGCCCACTAGTCTAACAAATTCATCCAATGCCATAAACCTCTTCAGTTTGGTCATGTTCTGGCCACCTACAATATGGATCACTACTCATGCCCTCTGTGCAGGAAAAACCACTGCCACTTTGAGCCCCACTGTACACATCTGGCTTGTCCCAATGATGGCCGCCTCAAACCTATCCCTAACTGCTATGTAGCATCTTCTCTCCACCATGTTTGCTGCAGAGATGCCCATGAGCCTATAATAAAACCTGCTCTTCCTGACTGGCTCTCCTGTTTTTCGCTCCCTCTTCAGAAGCAGTGAATACCTCTGACCCCCCTCCTCCACCACCCCTTCTAAACTCCCCAGCTCTCTCCCCATCAATCTAGCTGCCAAAAGATATTTACAGACTCTACCATCTTCGCTTCTCATCCCCAAGCCTCAACTTCTAGGTTTATCATCCCTCCTGCTACTTTCATCTCTGATATTGAGTTTAAGGATGCTCTCTTTACCCCTTACTGCCCATCCACCAAACTGTAACTCCACCTAGATATTGATAAATTGTGATCTCAGAATACCCTCCATCCATGCTGAATGTAGACTGCTGTTGTTGTTTCTTACTGTTTGTCAACACATCTACCTAGGAGGCTAGGATGTTTTTTCTTTTCTTGTTTAATTTATTTCCAAATTCCTCCTCTAATATAATTGCTTTACAGGACCCTCCATTCCATTTTGGGAGACTTCCCTCCTACCAGAACTATGTATCGGTCTATAATACCCCTTTCCTGAAGTCGGGTATTGTATTCTATGTTAGACAAGAAACAGATAGAGCCAACCTGGTTTTATTCCACTGTATTTCCCAACACCTTGCCTACTTTAACATTTCTTCAACTAAAGGGCTTCTCTCCTTCTCACTCATGACTCTTAGTATCCTGAATGACTACTCAACCTGTATTAGCTACCCCACCTACCTTTTGCTCTCCTCCGCAGACCTCTTTCTAGATATCTTCATACCCCTCTACAATCTTGGAAATCTCAACATCCACCACCTACTACCTAATCTCCTCAGAATGTTCTCTTCTGAAGAACTTAAAATATCAACACCCTATCTTAACAAAGCCTTAGACTATGGTTTCTCACTTCTCAACAATACAGGTAAATACACCTGGTTCTCCTTTTTGCCGAAAGACTGACCTGGTATTTTAGACCTAGCTTTTGCCAATCCAGCCCTATTACCTTTTTTCAATTCCTGGCCTATGCTCTTTGACCTGACAGGCTTAGGTCATGTCCCTATCCTCATTCACCTGTCTACTTCTTATCAAACAGCAGCTCTATCTCTCTATAATTGAGATCTCATCAACTTACCATCTCTTATGCCCCTTCTTTCAAACATGTCTATCACTCCCTCTTCTTGTCCAAACTCATTACCCATAATCTTTGACAATTGGTTTGAATCGTACTACAAAGTTATTTCCCACCTTCTCACCTCATACACTCCTCTGTAATGCCTCTCCCACAGAGCTAAGCCTTAGTGAACTGCAGCTTTGTCCCCCTTTCATGAAATCCTACACATCGCCAACAGCTCATATTGCAGAAACTCATCCCCGCTGCATGCTGACAATGATTGTCTGGCATGGAAAACATATCTCAGCAACCCTGAAAACAAAAGAAGAAATACTAGTCTACCTTTCCACCAAGCATGACTAAAGCCTCTATCTGGAATACCCATTGCCTTACTGTAGGCTATTCCCCTTCTCAATTTCTCTCCTTCCACAAACTCCAATCCCCACCTGAAACCAATCTGGCACTACTTAATTATTTTCTCCCTCACAGAACTCCTCTGTCTTCAGTTATGCTCAATTACTCCCTGACCATAGTCCCAGAAGAAGTTCAGGCCAGCCACTGCTCGTCCTGTAACGAATCATCCCCAGGCCTAGACTTGGTTCCCTACAATACCTGAAAACCAGTTAACTCTGCAAACTCCTCCTTACTCCCCTCACACTTTACACCTCTCCTGCAACATAGATACCACTCCTCTATCCAGAAAGAAGACAATGGCATCATGCTAGACAAACTAGAAAACCCCAATTACGACATACCCTCCTTCTTTAGAATCATGGTCCTCCTCCCTATACTATTAAAGATCCTTGACCAAATTGTTATCTGAAGACTAGTGCCTCTTGCTCACTCCCTTGGCCTTCTACATCTCAACCAATCTGGCTCACTTCTATCCCTATCTCCCACAGATGTGGTAGGTACTCTAACTCAGGAAATAGGGGTGTTGGAGAAGGCCAGGCTTAAAGTCTCTATCCTCTTTGTAGATATCAAAGTTGGCTGCCACAACATAAGAACTAAAGTCCTTTGCTCCAGGCTTGCAGCATATGAGATTCCAAGTTACTTGGTTTTCTGGATTGATTCCTTCTTGTATGACCATAAATATTTCCTCTTTTTCTCAGGCACCTCTTGAACCATGTACTCTATCACGGTTGGTGCTCCCTAGGGCTCGTCAATCTTCCCTTTACTCTGTGTTAATTATATTGCTCTCCTTCATATATCCATCCCAAAAGGGCTAGTCATATACTATGTAGATACTCTTGCCATCACAACAGCCTTCTCCTTCTATGTTGCGAATGCTATGTCACTTCACTCCCATCTTTTAGCAGTTAATAGAAATTACCTCCCCCTTAGAAGTCTTCTTCTTAGTACCAAAAACTGAACTCTCACACTAACACCTCTGTCGCCAGACACCTTTATATACTACGGCTACCATCACCCTTCTAGGGATAGCCTTCTATCCCTGGTCCTTGATGAGATGGCTAGGATACTAGGTCCCTCTCTCCCTGCATACATCCCTGCACTTTATGAGAAGTCTAGCCCTGACCCAGGCCACTCCTGCAATACTTTGACAACTTTTTCCACTGGGGAAAGGCATTCCTCTCTCCCTCAACCATTGATTCCTTAATTCTCTAGACTTACCTATTCTGTTATATGGGGAAGATCTCCTCGTTCTAAGTAAAGAAACTCTAAGCAAGATAGAGGTCCTTTAGAACAAAGTCATGCGCTGGTCCAGCAATCTTTTCTCCTCCAGGTTACACATAAGATGAACTGGTATAGTGCAATGAGCATACCATGTAATCATCGGTAAAATGTCACGTCTTTGATCCCAAAGACTATCAGAATATTTTGAGAATGAGAAAATTTCTCCCAATATGATGCTAGAATAAAACACGCAATTTCGCCACTACTGAAAGTTGTTGAGTAAGAGAATTTTCCTGAATGCTTATATGAGGATTCCTGGCTCTTTTGTTACGATCGAACAAATTGAGTTGATTGATAGGTTGTACAGAACAATGCAGGCAAAGATTACTTAGCTGAGTCAACTGACAGGTACCAACTGAGGGCATGTCGGCTGCTCCAATCGAAGTTCCCAGCTGCTCTACAGGGAGGAAGAGCGAATTTCAAGTCAGTTGGCAGAGGAATAGGGAGGAAATCCTGCAGAGAAAATAACGCCTAAGGGATGATCATTCATCTATACACAGAGGCATTATGAGATAAAGCCAGTATAGGGCCATCTATATGAAAGGTTAATCCAGAGCATCTAGAGGTCTAAACACCATTGGTGATATAAGGAAAGAGCATACCTTCTGCGGGTTGATGCAGATGGATGATAGATCTACCTGCATTGATAAGTCTATTATCAGAGCTGATCACTCCGTATATACAGCATGAACTCGTAGTGTAACCGGTATGCGTACTAGGTTGTTTTATGTTTGGTTTCAGAGTATCGTTTGATACTGGTATTGTTTCGTGTGCTATTGGTTGATACAGAAAATGTTTTATGTTTGGTTTCACAGTATCGTTTGATACTTATATTGTTTCATGTGCTATTGGTTGATATGCAGAATGTTTTATGTTTGGTTTCAGAGTATCATTTGATACTTGTATTGTTTCGTGTGCTATCGGTTGATACACACATTGTTTTGGAATATCGCTCATACTAGAGATTAGCGATATGTTGTATCTAATGACCGCTGATTTCCATGATGGAAACAGCAGACTTCGACAGAGTGTATTCTTAATATACTTGGTTGAACGGTTACTTCTTTGATCTCCTATTACACCCCATTCGAAGACTTCTTTAGTTAGCAGTGCTCGCTTCTTGTTGATCAAGAAGCCATCTGCTCCTATCGTACCGCTACGTAACTAGGGCCCGGCCCGAACACGTTACATTTTTTTAACCTCAGCAAGTGGTTAGAATCCTGCGGGGACCTGGTCTGGTCAACCTACGTAGCATTCAACAACGAAGCTGGCAGTGGGAAGTGGCAGAACCAAAGAAGGTTCGGCTCCGCCACTATGACACAATTGAGTTACTAGAGACTCAAAGTGGGAAGCAGGTCCCATGACTAGGTCTCACCGAGAAAAGGCAACCAAAGAAACTGGGAGGGCCAAAGAGCCACTTCTCAATTGATGAAGCAGAAAAACAACTAGCGTGAGACTTGGCCAAGCAGACCTTTAGCGAATCAAGTGACTAATTAGTAAAGGCAGCAACCAGCGTTCCTGGGCTCTTCCCCCTCAGCCCCGGTAAAGGAAAGGCACTAGCGCAACCACCGAAGAAAGACAGCATACCTGTCGGAACACCTAAGAAGGAAGACGACGACGAAGAAGCATTCGATCACTCGGTAGTAAAGCTGCCGCCTGACCAATTCCCCAGCGATTCTCCAGAAAGCTTGTCGGGCGACGACTCCAGTAGTGAAGAATCCGAACCCAATATGTCTGTAGGCAAATCCACTGCGCGAACAGGACCAAAAATCAAACTTCCGCTGCCACCCTTGTTCTCGGGCAAGAAGGACGACTTAAAGGCTGAAGTATTTGACCGATAGGTAATAACTACTTCTCAATACCTGGTCCTGCACGGAGTAGACAAAAGCAAAGAAGGAAACGGAGCGTACATTGGAAGCTTCTGTACCAGAAAGGCAGAGTAAGCATACCACCAAGCAATAAACCACTATGAGAGCGGGGAAAAGATCCGCGGAACGACCCTGATAAAATACCTGAGAGAAAGATTCCAATGCTCGCAGAACACGGAAGAACTATGCAGAAGGTTTAAGGATATCCAGCAAGTACGAAATGGCAAAATAGAACGAATAACCTCGGTCGTGACGGATCTCTTAATGTACCATGGACGATTGGCTACCGGAACGTTATCTCATTACACGTCGCGGCAAAGACTGTATGAAGGAATGCACCCCAGACTGCTCCAGGAGGTAGAACCCATGGAGGAAGAAGGAGACTGCTTTGATAAGATAGTCAAATGGGCTGAACGAAAGGACGCTATCCTGTATGAAACAGGAAGTTACCGAACCCATATACCGTAGCAGAAGAACTGCAGAGGATCATCATCGTGGGACAGTGCAAAAAAGGATAAGCAATACCGCAAAGATTCAAAAGACAAGAAAGATAAGAAGCAGAAACGACGTGATGAAGGCACATGTTTCGAATACGGGAAAAAGGGACACTATGCAAAGGATTGCTATGCCAAAAAGGGAAAAGGAAAACCAACTAAGCGAGAAACAAGCATGAACCCCATGGAAGCAAGCGACTATGATGAAGTGGAAATTAACTCGATGGAAATGGAAAGCCTCCGAACGCAACCAACACTGGCAACCAGGCCCCGTGACGCTCTTGAAGGAACAATTCACATAGCAGTCCACCCAGCAAAGGTACTATTCGACATGGGAACAATCGGCTGTGACATAGTTAGCGCCACCTTTATCTCTACCCATGGTATCCCTACGACACCCCTACCCCAACCGACAACAGTCAATATGGCAATGAAAGCCTCCGGCTTGTCAAGGCATAAGAAGTCTGGTTTGACAGTGGGAATCGGGAAAAAGAAATGGACAAATCAGGAGATGTTGGTAGGAAATCTCGCCAAATATGACACCCCCATAGGAATGCCATTCCTAAAAAGACACAATGCTCTTATCAGGTGTGGGGATACAGCAGTGGAATTCCCCGATAACAGACTGCGTGTGCTATGCAAACCAAGCAGCGGGGAATTCCGAGCTGCTGTATCAGGCGCCTCCACAACAACATTGTTGGAAGAATACAAGGATGTATTCCCAGATAAGGTCCCTGAAACGCTACTCCCTGTGTGTAAGATTAACCACCATATTCGGCTAAAAGATCCAACCAACCTACGAAATCAACCAACATACTAGATTCCAGAAGCATGCAAGAAGAAACTCATGAACTGGAGAAGCGAGAAATTATGGACTGGAGTTATTGTGCGACAGGAAGTTCCCTGAGCGGCACCTATGTTTGTACAACCTAAGTCAGACTGAAGGATCCGCCCCCTGGTAGACCTAAAAATCCGAAACGACAACACGATCATAGATGGTCCATCAATCTCAAACTAACAGCAGATCCTTAACTGAATAGGGTGAGCAGAATTCGGAAGCAAGATTGACCTAAGTGACACATATTTCCAAACATGAGTGGACAAAGACAGCGTTAAGTTCAATTCATTTAAAACACCCTTTGGAGGATTCGCTAGCAAAGTGATGCTACAAGAAGACATGAACACACCGGCAACCTTTATGCAGATAATGGAAGACCTCTTAAGCGAATTCCTACATTATTTTGTATGGGTATACATGGATGACATTCTTATATTCTCAGATACCCTAGAAGAACACGAGAAATGCATATGCCAGGTATGGGATCGACTCAGCGAGGCAAAATTCTATGCAAGTAAGAAAACATCAGTACTATTCGCAGATAAGTTGGAAGTACTAAGACATATAGTGGATAACAAGGGGATCCATGCCTCTCCCCAGAAAATATCAAGCATTGCAGGTTGGGAAACACCTCGCATCAAAAGGGACTTGCAACGCTTTCTAGGAATAGGGAACTCTGTGGCTCAATTCCTCCCACACCATGCTACCTTAACAGCACCGCTAACAGATGTGATGGGAAATGCGGAATTCGTGTGGACAGCCAGCCAGCAGACCACATTTGAGATGGTAAAAAATGCTGGAGTGTGGAGCACGAGGTAACCCCATCGTGGTATGTTAGTTAGCTGGGTAGCTAGGGCATAGTTGTGGGAGTGGGTGTGTGACTGGTGTTTCCTGTGTGTGTGGGTTGTCACCCCACAGAGTGGGCGGAGCTGTACTTAGTCTGAGCAACGGCTCCACTCCTGTTATATAGCATGTCCATGTAACGTCCATAGAACATCATCAGAGCAACTATGATGATCACTTCTATCTCTTCTTATATCAAGGTTTTCCCTGCGCACGAGTGAGCTGCCTGGCGAGCGGCATTAGACTCTCAAGGTTGCTATCAAAAAAGTGTTTCACCGATCACAAAGTCATGCGACCAATAGACATACGAAGCGAGAAACCAGTCTGGTTAATTACGGATGCCTCAGATTTAGGAATAGGAGCATGGGTGGGACAGGGACCCACAGACGAGATAGCTCGACCAGCCTCATTACATAGTAGGAAGTTTGCCAATGCACAGGTCAATTATGGAACTACCAATAAAGAGGCCTTAGCGATAGTGGAAGCACTTAACCGGTTCCACAATGTCCTAATGGGAAACGCCTTCATAATAGTAACAAACCACCAACCCTTAACTCCTCAACGGACTATGAAGAATCCTAGCAGAAAGCAAGTGCAATGGCTCAGTGCCTTAGGAAAGTACGACGTAAAAATAGTCTATGCGCTAGGAAGTATGAACCATTTAGCGAACGCCCTTTCCCGGATATACGAGGACGGATTAGACTTGAACCTACTCTATGTCCACGACTTCACAAAGGAAGCGGATAACATCCCGGATAATATAGTTTACGAGCAAGAATGAAACGCAATAGAGCCTGAGCAACAATTCTCCCCTACCTGCCCCCCTTTCTCCTATACGGAGTACCCCGATGAGGCCCCTGTGCCTCCTGAGAGCCCCTGCTCGATCGCAGCAGGAAATGATTGGAGTGACTAGTGGACCCTCCGGAGCAAACCACCCGAGGATCTCTAACATTGCAAACTTCACTACTCGCACTACTATGTGGACCATTGTCCATATCATCAAACTGTGATTAAATTCACAAACAATCATCCTAGACGGCGGAAAAACCAGACACCTTACCCGCCCAGTGAAGAACCAAGCCCTCCAAGTACGGAAATCGACCCAAGGCCTGCGGAGTTGCACCTAATTAATGACTGGGAATGGCAACAAACTGTTGGCGGTAGACCAAGTAGCGCGGGGGAAGGGCCATCCACCCTCACCCAACCAGTGCCTAGGTCCTACACCATCCCCACAATCCTGAACCCGGAAGCCCCGGCATTCCAAATGCGGGAACCAGAACTAATAGGGAACCATACGAATGAGACAATAACGGCCTTCCGAATGCCAGGACCAGGCAGCCTACCACCGATTAGACGAGCAGAACGACTAGAAAGCCCTAGAAATAAGACACTCGTCTCAGTAATGCCCCCGACGATGACTGAATATCGGCATGGGCTATACGATATTTTGGAGGACAACGAGGAGGACGACTAACCTGAAGGAACAAGAGGAAGTGAAATAGAAGATGAGCGGCATACCCTACAGACAATCAACGAAATAATTGGGACCTTCCGAGCACACATAGTCGCAGCATACCGAAAGGAACCAATTTGGAAAAAGGTCAATGAGAACATAGACTCCACAGGAGATTTGTCCTCCTACAAGGTTGCAAACGGAATGCTGTGCATACAAACCAGATACAGGGAGGACTGCCTGTATATCCCGAAAGGCCCCGCATATGGAAATACGACGTTGAGGAAGTACGTCCCCAGCGAAATCCACAACAAAGGCCACCACAGTGCTGAACAGAACTTACGGTACGCTACCGAGTACCTATTCTGGCCTGAAATGCGGAAGGACTTCAGAGCATATGCAGCGCAATGTCACACCTGTCAGGCAAATAAAGAACCCACAAAGCTACCAGAAGGAAAGGCCCAGACGATTATCTTACCCTCTGAAATTTTCGAATCGATAGCCATCGACTTCACGGGACCTTTCCACAACTCTTGAGGATACGATACAATCCTAGTTGCAATGGACAGGTTTTTGGGATTCGCATGGCTCATACCTACAACAAAGGAAGTAACAGCAATAACAACCTGGGAGCTACTATGCAACAAAATATGCATGCCCTATGGTTACCCAACATCAATGATAAGCGATGCAGATCCGCGATTTGAGTCATATATGTGGAGACAGCAATGTCGATCGTTAGGAATCGAGCATAACAAAGCGGCACCTGGCCACCATGAAACAAATGGACAAGTCGAAAGGAGGATTCGAGAATTAAAAGCAGCTCTTTGAAACCTAGTCAATGCAAGGCAAAACAATTGGTTCGATGCCATACCAGAGACGGCAGCATACCTGAATGCAGGGTGGTCAGAAACCCTTGGTATGTCACCATATAAAGCCGTTTTTCGAAAGAATTACCCGCTACTTCCCCTAGCGAATTTTAAGAACTCCGCAGTACCAGCTGCCAAAGAGTTGCTAAACAGACACCAAGCAATCTGGAACACGGCATTTAATGCTATCAAATTACCACGATTTAGAAGCACGAAAACGGCGGCAAAGTGACACAGACAGCATAGCCGAATAGGAAAGGGCAATCCATTGCTGGTATAGGAAAGTTTATTTGCAACGGAATCAGGACGCAGCAAGAAATTGCAGCTGTGCCAGTGTGGACCATTCAGAATAATCGGATACGATTAGCATACGCAAAATTACACCTTGGAAATGAATGGCAGAATGTACAGAAACCGAGAAGCGACATTCCACGTATCTACAGTGAAAGGATACCTCTCTAATGACGATGCTTCCTTCCCAGGAAGGAGTCACACAAAACCGCCCCTGATTGTGGTTAACGAGAAACCAGAACGAGAAGTGGATATAACACGAGACGATAGGAGACGGTATGACCGTGATCAATTCCTAGTGAAATAGGTGGGGTACCCAGAAACAGAGAGTAGCTGGGAACCCCTTGAGGGATTGGAAAATGCGATGGAGTTGGTTAATCAAGAGTGGGAAGACAACAAATCGGTGGACGAGTTACCCCCTGCGATAAACCATTTGACGGTGCCGTAGAGCCCAACCCTGCCAGAAATCCAACTCCTGCGCCCAGACGCAGACCAAGAAATACAGGAGGGTTTTTGGTCAGCCCACTTTGAAAGCGACTTTGAAAGCAGTGAAGATGAAAGTAAGGTCATGGAAGACGAAGTGGCATACCTAGAATGACTGGCCGAAACCGAGTACGGGCAATAGCGAAAGGAAAAACATACTATCCAACAGCCTTACGATATCAAACTATGAGCAAGTTACCCGGAGACTGCGCCATCCACTAATAGGACTATTGGTAAACCGTGAAATTATCCCTAGACGATACCTTAAGCATTGATTATTCATACTTATTTGCAACAAATGCCTAGAAATAACAAGGGAGTCGATGGGAAGGATGTACGGAGAAACAATGTCTGACATGTTCCGCTTTGGAAGCGGTTGCTATCTGAGCACGGAAAAATGTGATATATGTGTGGAGACAGGAGACACCGAAATTAAGTACTACCTACCTTCCCCCAACACCTAAGCAAGTCCAATACCTAAGCGAGGCCAACACCTAAGCGAGGCCAACACCGAAACAGAAATACCACCCACCATTCCCCAGATTCCTCTGAACGAAACCTATTACAAGACACCTTACCCTACAAACCTTTTTACAAAACCACTTTAGCCTCACACAAAAGAAGCAAAATGTCAAACTACAAAGAAGTCAGTATAAAGGGACGAGACCTCAGTTTGGGATACCTACTATACCGAGAAATCATCCCACTAAGCGCATACTCGAAGATATTCTACATCGATCACTGCGAGGACTACAGACGAATCGATGTCGAAAAAGAGGAATGGGAGAACCGGATAGTACGAAACTTAGTGGACCTACCATACTACTGGGAGTCCGGTTGCTTTGTGCGTGGAGCACCATATGCGGAGTGTTTGGAAAGATGGTTGCAGGGAGTGGAATGGATGTTGCAGGACGACATGAGATTGTTACAAGGTAGCGATGACGATGAGGACAGGTCCTATGTGGACTTTCAGGAGAATAGCGGGTTTACCGACTATTAGGATTTTGTTAGGTTATTTTATTTGGTGAAATTGTTATTTCATTTTGGGAGTGTAACCGGTACGGGTACTAGGTTGTTTTATGTTTGGTTTCACAGTATCGTTTGATACTTGTATTGTTTCGTGTGCTATTGGTTGATACACATTATGTTTTATGTTTGGTTTGACAGTATCGTTTGATACTTGTATTGTTTCATGTGCTATTGGTTGATACACACAATGTTTTATGTTTGGTTTCACAGTATCGTTTGATACTTGTATTGTTTCATGTGCTATTGGTTGATACACACAATGTTTCACATTTGGTTTCACTGTATCATTTGATACTTGTATTGTTTCATGTGCTATCGGTTGATAGACACATCGTTTTGGAATATCGCTCATACTGGAGATTAGCGATACATTGTATTTAAAGACGGCTGATTTCCACAATAGAAACAGCAGACTTCGACAGAGAGTATTCTTAATATACTTGGTTGAACGGTTACTTCCTTGATCTCCTATTACACCCCATTCGAAGACTCCTTTAGTTAGAAGCGCTTACTTCTTGTTGATCAAGAAGCCATCTGCTCCTATTGTACCGCTACATGACTAGAGCCTGGCCCAAACACGTTACAAGTAGCTACTTGCCACAGTGAAATGGTTCGAGAGACTGTGAACAATACCGACATTGCGAGGAGAAGGATTGGAACACCCTTTCCGCAGTATGAGGAATTCTGAGTCAAGTGGGGTAAAGGTTTTCAGGGTCTACAAAGTTCATACTTAGAAGACAAGGAGAAGAAGAGAAGGAGTAGATAGTCTACGTATTCCCAGACGCGGAATATAAATATCCGGGTATGTTTTATGCTTTTAAAGACATCATCAGTGATAAAGAAGGGATCTTATCAATATATTCATTACAATATACAACTTTTATACTTCCATCCATTCTAAACATAGTGAGCCTTCTTTGCATTTACTTGATCATGTATCAGGCCTTAGTCCCAACTTGCTTGTCCTTCAAATTGGCTACTGCCTAACACTCTACCCCTATTGTAACCAGTACGGGTTACTAGGTTGTTTTATGTTTGGTTTCACAGTATTGTTTGATACTTGTATTGTTTCGTGTGCTATCAGTTGATACACACAATGTTTTATGTTTGGGTTCACAGTATCGTTTGACACTCGTAGTGTTTCGTGTGCTATCGGTTGATACACACAATGTTTTACGTTTGGTTTCACGGTATCGTTTGATACTTGTATTGTTTCGTGTGCTATCGGTTGATACACACATTGTTTTATGTTTGGTTTCACAGTATCGTTTGATACTTGTATTGTTTCGTGTGCTATCGGTTGATACACACATTGTTTTATGTTTGGTTTCACAGTATCGTTTGATACTTGTATTGTTTCGTGTGCTATCGGTTGATACACACATTGTTTTATGTTTGGTTTCACAGTATCGTTTGATACTTGTATTGTTTCGTGTGCTATCGGTTGATACACACATTGTTTTATGTTTGGTTTCACAGTATCGTTTGATACTTGTATTGTTTCGTGTGCTATCGGTTGATACACACATTGTTTTATGTTTGGTTTCACAGTATCGTTTGATACTTGTATTGTTTCGTGTGCTATCGGTTGATACACACATTGTTTTATGTTTGGTTTCACAGTATCGTTTGATACTTGTATTGTTTCGTGTGCTATCGGTTGATACACACATTGTTTTATGTTTGGTTTCACAGTATCGTTTGATACTTGTATTGTTTCGTGTGCTATCGGTTGATACACACATTGTTTTATGTTTGGTTTCACAGTATCGTTTGATACTTGTATTGTTTCGTGTGCTATCGGTTGATACACACATTGTTTTATGTTTGGTTTCACAGTATCGTTTGATACTTGTATTGTTTCGTGTGCTATCGGTTGATACACACATTGTTTTATGTTTGGTTTCACAGTATCGTTTGATACTTGTATTGTTTCGTGTGCTATCGGTTGATACACACATTGTTTTATGTTTGGTTTCACAGTATCGTTTGATACTTGTATTGTTTCGTGTGCTATCGGTTGATACACACATTGTTTTATGTTTGGTTTCACAGTATCGTTTGATACTTGTATTGTTTCGTGTGCTATCGGTTGATACACACATTGTTTTATGTTTGGTTTCACAGTATCGTTTGATACTTGTATTGTTTCGTGTGCTATCGGTTGATACACACATTGTTTTATGTTTGGTTTCACAGTATCGTTTGATACTTGTATTGTTTCGTGTGCTATCGGTTGATACACACATTGTTTTATGTTTGGTTTCACAGTATCGTTTGATACTTGTATTGTTTCGTGTGCTATCGGTTGATACACACATTGTTTTATGTTTGGTTTCACAGTATCGTTTGATACTTGTATTGTTTCGTGTGCTATCGGTTGATACACACATTGTTTTATGTTTGGTTTCACAGTATCGTTTGATACTTGTATTGTTTCGTGTGCTATCGGTTGATACACACATTGTTTTATGTTTGGTTTCACAGTATCGTTTGATACTTGTATTGTTTCGTGTGCTATCGGTTGATACACACATTGTTTTATGTTTGGTTTCACAGTATCGTTTGATACTTGTATTGTTTCGTGTGCTATCGGTTGATACACACATTGTTTTATGTTTGGTTTCACAGTATCGTTTGATACTTGTATTGTTTCGTGTGCTATCGGTTGATACACACATTGTTTTATGTTTGGTTTCACAGTATCGTTTGATACTTGTATTGTTTCGTGTGCTATCGGTTGATACACACATTGTTTTATGTTTGGTTTCACAGTATCGTTTGATACTTGTATTGTTTCGTGTGCTATCGGTTGATACACACATTGTTTTATGTTTGGTTTCACAGTATCGTTTGATACTTGTATTGTTTCGTGTGCTATCGGTTGATACACACATTGTTTTATGTTTGGTTTCACAGTATCGTTTGATACTTGTATTGTTTCGTGTGCTATCGGTTGATACACACATTGTTTTATGTTTGGTTTCACAGTATCGTTTGATACTTGTATTGTTTCGTGTGCTATCGGTTGATACACACATTGTTTTATGTTTGGTTTCACAGTATCGTTTGATACTTGTATTGTTTCGTGTGCTATCGGTTGATACACACATTGTTTTATGTTTGGTTTCACAGTATCGTTTGATACTTGTATTGTTTCGTGTGCTATCGGTTGATACACACATTGTTTTATGTTTGGTTTCACAGTATCGTTTGATACTTGTATTGTTTCGTGTGCTATCGGTTGATACACACATTGTTTTATGTTTGGTTTCACAGTATCGTTTGATACTTGTATTGTTTCGTGTGCTATCGGTTGATACACACATTGTTTTATGTTTGGTTTCACAGTATCGTTTGATACTTGTATTGTTTCGTGTGCTATCGGTTGATACACACATTGTTTTATGTTTGGTTTCACAGTATCGTTTGATACTTGTATTGTTTCGTGTGCTATCGGTTGATACACACATTGTTTTATGTTTGGTTTCACAGTATCGTTTGATACTTGTATTGTTTCGTGTGCTATCGGTTGATACACACATTGTTTTATGTTTGGTTTCACAGTATCGTTTGATACTTGTATTGTTTCGTGTGCTATCGGTTGATACACACATTGTTTTATGTTTGGTTTCACAGTATCGTTTGATACTTGTATTGTTTCGTGTGCTATCGGTTGATACACACATTGTTTTATGTTTGGTTTCACAGTATCGTTTGATACTTGTATTGTTTCGTGTGCTATCGGTTGATACACACATTGTTTTATGTTTGGTTTCACAGTATCGTTTGATACTTGTATTGTTTCGTGTGCTATCGGTTGATACACACATTGTTTTATGTTTGGTTTCACAGTATCGTTTGATACTTGTATTGTTTCGTGTGCTATCGGTTGATACACACATTGTTTTATGTTTGGTTTCACAGTATCGTTTGATACTTGTATTGTTTCGTGTGCTATCGGTTGATACACACATTGTTTTATGTTTGGTTTCACAGTATCGTTTGATACTTGTATTGTTTCGTGTGCTATCGGTTGATACACACATTGTTTTATGTTTGGTTTCACAGTATCGTTTGATACTTGTATTGTTTCGTGTGCTATCGGTTGATACACACATTGTTTTATGTTTGGTTTCACAGTATCGTTTGATACTTGTATTGTTTCGTGTGCTATCGGTTGATACACACATTGTTTTATGTTTGGTTTCACAGTATCGTTTGATACTTGTATTGTTTCGTGTGCTATCGGTTGATACACACATTGTTTTATGTTTGGTTTCACAGTATCGTTTGATACTTGTATTGTTTCGTGTGCTATCGGTTGATACACACATTGTTTTATGTTTGGTTTCACAGTATCGTTTGATACTTGTATTGTTTCGTGTGCTATCGGTTGATACACACATTGTTTTATGTTTGGTTTCACAGTATCGTTTGATACTTGTATTGTTTCGTGTGCTATCGGTTGATACACACATTGTTTTATGTTTGGTTTCACAGTATCGTTTGATACTTGTATTGTTTCGTGTGCTATCGGTTGATACACACATTGTTTTATGTTTGGTTTCACAGTATCATTTGATACTTGTATTGTTTCGTGTGCTATCGGTTGATACACACAATGTTTTGCAATATCGCTCATACTGGAGATAAGCGATATGCTGTATTTAAAGACCGCTGATTCCCGCGATGGAAACAGCAGACTTCGACAGACAGTATTCTTAAATATACTTGGTTGAACGGTTACTTCTTTGATCTCCTATTACACCCCGTTCGAAGCCTCCTTTAGCAAGCAGTGCTCGCTTTGTGTTGATCACAAAGCCATCTGCTCCTATCGTACCGCTATGTGACTAGGGCCAGGCCCGAACACGTTACACCTATGTCAATCCTCCTATATAAAGCCTATGTCACGCCCATCCAATATGCACTTCAATGTAAATAGATGATGGCCACTTTTAGAATAGGTTGTACTTTCTCTATTATCAATCTGACCTCCACCCATCTCTCTCGACTCTTCCTCTCTAGCAACAAATATTGGTCACCTTCTTCCTTCTATCGCCTCACAGAAGAAGACTGATACTCTCCTCTTGCTCGAAACTCCTCCCTATAGAAAACCTCAGGCTCTACAATCCACCTCCCCCTCGATACCCTTCTCTACTCGATCCCTCTCTTGCTCCTTCCTGCAATCTTCCTAGAATCTCCTTCCCAATTACAATCCAAGTATCCTCCTACCCCTCCTGGCACTTACCTGGCCCTAGGTCTGCTGGTCTCCTCCACTCCTTTTGCTCACTGGAATTTCCACAACGATGCGCCTCTTAATTACCTATATAGCCCCTCCATCAAACCTCACTTATTTATGGGCCTTAACAGGTTGAATGCACACTGTATTCACCAAATATGATTAGGTAAAAGTTACCTGGCAGTATACACCTCTTGGTTCTCACCGGACCCACCCTCCACCTGCCACTAATATCTTACTGGTCCAGAGGACATGGATCATGCTCTTCTACAGTGCCCTGATACTGTCCTGTTAAGTCATATGCACAGGTCTACCAGTACTTCAAGTAACCTTCATATGCCAGCATTTGGCACTCGATTTCCCTACTCTTAGAGCTCAGTAAGTTTATTCATACTGCCCGGATCAACTATCCTCCTGCAAGAAATACTGCCTTGCCAGTTATCCTCTCCTAGTCTGCTTTACAGTCTCTACACCACTCCCCCACTTCTTATGTCTCCCACTCCAGCGGGCTTCTCCTTGTCATCAGGGAATAGTGGATCAGAATAGGTGTTAGGTTCTCATAGAAAGAGTTTTTTTCTACATTTGGTTTGATTTTTCTAAAGTTACATTAACAAATTATATTGTGAATTTTCTTTTAAAAATTTTTAGTATGTTAGGGTTGCCAGCCTGGAAAGAATTGTTGTTCAAATTGTACAGTGGATGCCTGGTATGGGCCTGAGTTAGGGAATTATTTTCTTATAATGTTTCATTTGTTTAGGGCAGCCTTGTTGGAGAAGGGAGGGTGAGAGTTTATTTGTTCTATACATTTTCTTATGCCATAGCTTAGCTTGCTATATGCAACATCTTGACCTAGTTTAAAAAATAAGAAGTATGAGTTAAATCAAATCAACCTACCTTGGTTAGACATAAGCAACAACCACCACCTGAAATATCAATTGATCCTGGTTTCTATCTATCTATTTCAGGTCCCGCTTCATCACCCTTTTCACCTGTCATCTTTCCTCTGTTTGATCATCAATATCCTCAGCATAATATCAATACCTTATCCGATGCATCCCACATTGTCACCATCACCCTTTCCCTAGTGCCAGTTCGGTCAATCACACCGTCCAAATTACGGAAGTCAACAGACACTTCCACACCGGTACAGTGCACCGCATCGCTGAACAAGTATGATACGGCACCGTAGCGGACGTCGCGACATTTCCAAGTCACCTTATCATATAAAAAAACTCTTTATCGGGTTTTGTTGACGAGCATTAATTTGATATTATTCTTTAGTGATGAGATTTTTGACCGGTTCATTGGTATTATATATCTCTCATTGGGCTACTCTACTGATATCCCTCGGGTGCGGAGGGAAATTGTTGGGGGGGAGGTATACAATTACACATCCCCATATTTGCGCAGAGATTTTTCCATGGCTAGATATCGAGTTGTCATGTGCACACCCAGCAACGCGCTTCGGGTTGGTTACCGTAGTTGGTTGGTCGGTTCACCAATCCTAACAACAGTTAAGAATTCCCAATCAAAGCGACAACAAAACCCAGCTGGCGAGGAGTTCAAACCGCAAGTTTTCTCAAAACCCCTTCCTTCAAAAGGCATATACAGAAGAATCAAAACCGGGAGGGGGGGAGGGGGTAGTACAGTACAGTACAGTATCATACTCATATACTCTTTGGAGCTGGTATTTTCACAAATCCGAAACTTATCAGCGGGTGGGTAATCATACTCTATAATATCATACCCATCCCGACCAAGGAATGAAGGAAGGCAGAGGGGGTTTTTTTTTTCTTCTCCTTAATAATATGATGGAAAAGTTGATTTTCAGTTGCGATACACCCTGCTATCGTACCGTAGGTTCCTCCCGGCCCGCCCCTGTCCCACTCCCCCCCCCCCACCATTTTTCTCAAAGTTACGGTGTCATATCATACTCTGTCATGGGGTTTACCTTCCGTTGGGGAAAACGGTATTGGTGAATCGATAATTCCAAGATTGCGGTGAACGAGTGAAAAAAAAATAAGCTCGCCGGTGTGTATATATCAAGGAATTGTCCTGGCATGGGACTTCCGTGGTTGCTATGTGGGCAGTTTGGCTGATATCTGGGAATCACCTCTCCTGGCGATACTGGTCCCCGGAATTGGGATTACGCGTGGTTTGTAAATGGGGTATTTGTTTGTTTGGTGGGCTCTAGTCGATTGACACTTTGAGCAACTTCAAAAAAAAAAAAGGGTCCTTCTACTTCGTTAATGATTCGTCTTGTTCACGTGGTGTTTACCTTGTGGTGGGGGAATGCTGATGCTGGTAGGATACCCCGATCTCCCGCTGGGACTCGGTCAGCAATGGTCTGTTGGGGATTCACGACATTTTCATCCTCTGAAAGGCTTCGCCACTACCGGGTTTAAACCAGAAATCACATTGATGTTATTCGCGTGGTGTATATGGCAGCTCGCACAAAACAAATCACCCCCTAATACGTAAACAAAGTGTATCCAATTCGCTCCTTCATCTTCCCTCTCTCTGCACCGCAGTTCCCTTACTCCTCCCCGTTTCCGTATTCTCGGACGGCCCCTCCTCCATTCGTCCCCAAAACCCTCTCCCTGCCCATTCCTTACGCTCCAACGCTGCCTCAACCTCCTTACCCCCCGATGCTAGCTTCTCCAACATTTCCGCAAGCAGAATCCCCTTTTCTCCCAAAATTTTAAAGATCGCCCTGCACCAAAGTGTACTCTTCTCCCCCTTCTCCCCCATCTTCTTAAAACACTCCATGGCAATCCTGAGTGGGAACATGCTGAGCACCGGTCCGTATGACTTCTTCCCCGGAGAGATATAGTACTCCATGGACATGCATATTTGCGCTGCAAGGTCGTATATTTCATCCATCGTTACAAGGGGCGGTTGAGAGGTGGGGCTTGTTGCGATTATTGTCGAGTACAATATGATTAGGTTTGCCCAGTAGAAAGTGCAAGTGTTTGCAATTCCAACGCTAGAGAACCGGTAGCAGGTAGGGAAGACTGGGGGGTCAATGTTGAAGGTGGAGAACTCCAGCCAATAGTGCGCGTCGGGGTGGGTGCGGGTGAAGTTCTCATGCCACACTTTCAGTCGGGCTTTAAGATCTAGACACCGCCCGAGAAGCGAGGGATGGGCAGAGCGAGGGAGTGCGCCCTGGTCTTCGAGAATCGCCGGGAGTTCGAAGAGCAAGTCATGCAAGTCCTGAATCGGGATCTTTCGGACGTTAGTCCAGGGGATCGTGCGCCATTCTTCAGATGCAAGGAAGCTATGTTTGCGGTTGACAAGTGAGATGATTAACTATTCTGGTGTTAGCTCTCATCCGGGGATTCTATAGAAGAGGGAAGGGAGGAACACGTTAACACTACGAAAACTGTTAAATAGATTATGGGCTAACCCAGTCTTGTGGATTTCCGGCCCTCTCATCCGGACCAACAATTCCATACCGTCCGCGTGTCGCTGCCATCCGGTCGGATCTAGGCACCCCATCGTCTTCACAATGTTAGACAATCAAATATCCGGATCAATACGGATGCAACGACCGACCTCGTACATGGCCAACGACATGGTCGCTGCTAATGTCTCGTCCCGGGTACGGAGTGTATGGGCTCCCCGGTTCGAGAGCACAGTGTTCAACTCTGCCAAGGCAATCGTGTATATCCTTACACTCTCCTGGAGGAGCCGCTCGTCCTTGCTCCGCCGGCCGACAAATACGGTGCACATTGCCATCACAGCGGTGTCGTAAACTCGAATACCGCAATTCAAGGAAAATGGGATTGAGTGAACCCATCCCGAGGGGACCCCTGCCATCTGAGAGTTTGGTGGTGTGTACCAGTCCAGAAAATGCGCTAGAAAAGCGGACCGATGGTGCGGTTGCGGTGGTGGAGTGGAAAAGAGTGGGAAATGTGTTTCCCCGGCCGAGTGCCCGTGCGGTCTTACCGGCATAACATCCTTCGTGGTGCCGCTATTGGAAGAGTCGTCGTCGCCTAGTGAGCCTGCTCGTGGATCCGAAGAGACCGAAGCTTTGGTTGAATGCGGATTGAGTCCTGGACCGATTGCATTACGGAACACCACGGCACGGTGATATCCCCCGCATACCCTATTAGATTTTATGCAGTTCCCACATTCTGGCCGTTTCTGGTCACACTTTCCGATTATCAGCCCTGTCAACCCGATAATAGAGGCAGTGGCGGTATGGAGGGGAAAGGGGATATATAAGACCCGATCCGGGTTTAGTGACATCATCCTCCCAAGACCTTGCACCAATCGCCACCCCCGACCCCCAACGATTTAGAATGGGATCTGTCACACCCATCCGTCGGACAAAAGGACAAAGGAGAGGATGGAGCAGCAGCGAATCATGGTGGGGCACTTAGACGACCGTCCGTTCCAGAAGCCCGGGTTCGTGTATGAGGTGCATAAATTGAGATGATGTGTAGCTTACCCCAATCTTTCGTTTGCGACAGGTATTACAACCCTTCGATCGCCCAGGAACGCCAACCATAACTCACCGCCCAAATTTCCCAGAGTTCGGTTCGAAGGGCGATTCCTCGAAATTGTTTCCTTCGGAACAAACAACGCGATAAATCACCCCCTGACACTTAGAGGCTCCTCCGCAGCGCGTCAGCGAGAACTCCAGTGCCGAATAAGCCCCGCCCTGGTCCGTCCGGGATATACTCACTCTTGCGTGGTATTCTTGCGACGCGAGTGATTGGGGGAACGCGTCCAGCTATTCTTTGGGTTCCAAACAAGGAGGTACCGGTACTCAGTGAAGATGATTAAGGCGGGGTCCACGGGTTGCCCTCTCGACGTTCGAAATTCCCGCGGTAGGTAAGTTAGGGCAATAGCACAGTGATTATCCCTGTAAAACTATTCCCGAAATGGCTCCAATCAGCGAAGGACGGGAGGTCCCAGCCGCCGAGCGTACCGCACACATACACTCTTGATAGCGGAATCTACAGTGCGGTACTTGTGCAGTCTGGACAGCCTCAAAATCCCCAGGGATTTTGAGCAGGAGAAGTACTGTACTCCAGTCGCGCTTTTGTCGATACTGAGGATTGTGATTGGAAGCGGGCTTCGCTCTGGTGAACCCGATACCGAGCTTGGTGCACGCGCGAACGGAGTGCGATGCCAGTACCGTACAGTGAGTTAATGCGTTGGATAGGATTAAATGGATTCCTTATTGACGGGAGGTCAGCTGCTGCAAACTTGACCCCCCCTTAAAGCCGGAATAAACATTCCTCCGGTTGGCCGATCGCGATTTATCGAGTACGGTAATCCACTGCTTGCACCTCAGGCAGGCGTATCACCGCCGTAGTTCACAACAAGTTAGCTAACCAGTATAATACTAGGACCATACCGTACTCGAATTCTCAATTCCCTTAACCTATCAAACTAAGCCAGTCCCCTGATGATCTGATGGTGTATTCCACGAGAAGACACGATATTTGCAAGAGCTTCCTCCCTTGTCCGGACAGGAGGAAATCATCGACGATGGTTCGTAATTCTTGCACCCTAAAAATACAGAGTCTGTGAGGCATCTCGACTAAGAATAGCAAGCAGACAAGGAGAGGCTGCCGTCCGTCAACAATTCACGTACAGCGCATTGGTGATAGATCGTCGCGGATGATATTTGTCCATATACCCTCTAATACATAGAAATAAATAGTAGGAATTATGTAGCAAAAGGGAACCCATGAATAAAATCCATAGTCTTTTGTAATTGTAAAATGAGACAGATGATTGTGTTCTGATAATCACTTTCCACAATAACAGTGGATAAAATTAGAGCAGAATCTACGGAGGTACAGCTAGTAAGTTGGGTATATTTTACTAGCAGGAGGGGTTGTGCTAGCAGGAGTAAGGGCAGTGAATTGGGTATGGTGCCTTGGGGCCAGTCTTGGAATGCAAGTAGAGTCTTGAATAATTTGTGCTCTCTACAACTCTGATTATCAGCATACAACTTTTAAGTGAGTAGAAAACTTTGCTCTTGCTTTCTCACTATTTCAATTGTCTTATCTAACCAACAAAACAGTAAATAAAAGAGTATATACAAATAGCAATAAAAGTATTTTGATATCTTCTCAATCGATTACCATCTTCCTGTTTTCTCCAGACATGTCCCATATCTCTAACTCCAACATATGTCTTCCACTACTCAATCAACCACCAGATACACTAACCTTAGCATTTAATTCTCGGTTATTTATAAACAGGACTACTGTTGCATACTATCAAAAGCTTAGGGCTCTGAACAAACTCTTACTTACATGTATAGTTGTTGAATTTACAAATATTGGAGAATTAAAAGTACAGACATCTTCTATTTCCCAATTGGCTACCACCCATATTTATTTCTCTTAACATATACTTCTACTCAAGAACCTACATACTAAGAAAATACAAGCAAGATCTATGAAGATACCAACCATCTGTTGTCTTCAGTCCTACCCAGTACTGTTATTTCAACTTCTACATATTACTTCTGGCAGATATACTGTTTCCTCTTGCTATAATAATATAAGAAAAGTTAGTTGATACTAAGGACAAGATACCTACAGAGGTGGTTGATATACTATAAGATATTTTAGTTAAAATTGTTGTAGAAAAAAAGGACTATAATATCACTTGAGTGGTAGATTCCTTAAACAGGCAGAGGGAGGAGAGTCTAGCTTTGCTTATAGGTCATAGGATATTTGAACACTCTAGGATTGATAGAGTTGTAATAAATAGGTTTTGATAATTTATATATAGTAGTTTGATATACTGATACTGTAACATGTTCACAACAGGGTGCTAGTCATATATTGGTACAATAGTGGCAGATGGTGACTTGATCAATGAGAGGAGAGTGCTGCTTACTAAAGTAGACTTTGAAAAAATATAGTAGGAATTCAAAGAAATAACAGTTTGGCTGTGGTATGCTTTCTGGAGTAGAGCACTTCATTCTCATTACAGTAAGACATAACACCAGCAGATATGAAGTCTGAGACATGTATTTCAATGATCACTTTCTTGAAAATGGCAAAATGAGTCAGGACAGGAGTAGTAGTAAAGGCAGTTTTGAGCTTGAAAGAATGTTGGTATTCAGAGATCTAGTTAACTAGCTGATCATTTTTAGTAAGTACTGTAAGAGGTCAGGCAAGGTAGAAATAAGTGCTCATAAAGTGATAGTAGAAGTTGCCAGATACTAAGATGGTACAGACATTATATACAGATTCTGGTATAGGCTAAACGATGATAGTTTTCACCATGTTATTGTCCATATAGATCCTCTAAGTGGTAATGATGAATTCTAGGTATTCAACTTGGTCTACAAGATACTCACACTTTCTCGAGTTTGACTTTCAACTCACCATCAGCCAAGGCCTCCAGGACCCTATGAACATGTTAGACATGCTCTTTTTTAGTTTCACTATAGATAAGAATATCATCTAGGTATACTGTACAGAAGCAGTCAAGGCCTGTGCATAGCACTTTATTAATATATGCTTAGAAGATGGTAGGTACCTTGGTAAGGCCAAATAGCATAACTTTGGATTCGTACAGACCATATCAGGTCTGGAAAGTGGTTTTCCATTCTTCTTCTTTCTTCATACATATCAAGGTATAAGCTCCATAGATATTCAGCTTGGTGGGGATTCTGGCCTTTGAGATTTGCATGAAGGTTGTAGTCAAAAAGAGTAATAGCCAATTGTTCTTGATAGTTCTTGCATTGAGTGCTCAATAGTTCATGCACAAGTACAGCAAACTATTCTTCTTCCTAATGAATAGGATAAGGAATGCTACCAGTAAGGTAGAAAGATGGATAAAGTTCTTTTCTAGGTTTTCATTCAGCTAGCTCCTTCGTGCCTCGAGCTCTGAGGGGGACAAATTATACAGTGGCCCTAAAGGGGGCTTGAAGCACTATTGTAGAAGGATAGTGTGATCACTCACTCAGTGTAGAGGTAACTGGTTCTGTTGTTTCTCTCAGAACAGTGGTATAAAATCATGATATTCTAGGGGGACAATGTCTTTACTCTTTGATTCTTCAAGTACTTTGTAGCCCATAGCCTGCGGAGTAGTGTATACTTTCCAAAAATCCAGGATATCTTCTTCTACTTCCTGAATACCTGTTACATCCGAAGTACAGTTTTCAAGACTATCGTCATGTTGAAATCTAATAGTATTACTTCCAAACCAAATAGTCGTATCATGTTGTTTTAATCAGGGGATAGCAAGAGTCAATAGATATCAGACTAGTTTGATGGTGAATGCCAGTAATACTTCAAGGTAGTGGTTGATTTTCAATTCTATTTGGGTCAGGTAGATAATTGCATCAGAGCTGATCAGTCTTCCATTTATTAACACCAGTTGGACAATTTTTTTTAGTTTATACAAGAAGAGGTGGTGGCAGTGAGTTATATCTTCATCTATAAATGCATAGCTAGTTGCTCAGGAGCCAATGAGGGTGTAAGAATAGACTTTATTTTAGTTGTCTATAATATCACAAGCAATCACCAAGTAGTTATCTTCAATCCAGTTTCCTATTTAATCTAAAGACAAACTAGATATAGATCAACAAGGGAAAAACTTAACATGTCTTATATTAGTGCAATGTTCTGCATATAAGATGACTAGGTTTCTGACAGCTTAGCTCTAGGGTGGGTGCGTACAGAGATGACTGGGGGTTTGGAAGAGGAGGTACTGGTATCCTGTAGGCAATGAGAGCTCTTGTTTGGGCACTCTTTTGCTATAGGGCCCTGTTTTCCATAATAGACACTAAGTCCTTGTGTCATCCTCTAGTCCTACTGAATATCAGTCAAGATTTGTCATCCTAAGAAGAGGTCATTGGGCCAGAGGTAGTGCCAATGGCATTGATGATAGCAGCAGTGGAAGTGGGTGTTTGATTTTGAGTGGCCATGGAGGTGTACCAAAGGGAGGAGAAAGAACCTTTCTTGTCAGCTACAAAGGTCTATATGTTATTGTCCAACTTCTTCAACCAGTTGGTATAGGTAGTAAGTGTCTTCTAAAGGTCAGTGATAGTAATTAGGGCATCTTTCAGAATAGAGCTAAGATCATGGTAAAGTGTACCTCACTTAGCCATATCATTCCAGTTGGGGTCAGTGGCCAGGCACTGGAACTCTGCTCCCTATTCCACAAATGCTCAGTTCTTCTGGATCAGGCCCCTGATTCCCCATTCTACTGTTACAACCCTGTCAGGATCCCTGCATACTTGTTCTAGTTTGGTTAACAGGGCCTCCACATTAGCATGGTTGATACCTTTAGTGGTAACAATAGGTTCTACTTGCAGGAAAGCAGGCTCAGTTAGGAGACCAATAGTGTAATATATTCACACCTAGGGTGCTAATCACACTTTGTGTTTAATAGTAACAGGTGGCCTGCTTGGTCAACGAGAGGCGGGAGCTGTATAGACTAAAGGAGTCTTCAAGAGGGTTTAATAAGAGATCAAGAAGTAACCATTCAGCCAAGTATATTAAGAATACTGACAGTCAAAGTCTGGTATTTCCATCATGGAATCAGTGGTTTTTAAATACAAGTTCTCACTCCTTTCCAATATGAGTTATAACATAGTGCTTTGCAAAGTATCTGATGATATCTTTGAAATATGACAAGCATCAAACAATACTATGAAATAAAACATAAAATATTCAAACTATCAAGAAATACCTTTGAAACATAACTAGTATCAAACAATACTATAGAGTATAAGATAAAATATTTCGAGCATCAAGTAATACATTTGAAAGATAACAAGTATCAAATGATGGTATAAAATAATATATAATATAACCTAGTACCTATACTGGTTACAGATAGTATATGTCAGACAGTGTTATTTATTATTAAACTAATAGTGGTCTCCACCAGGTTTCATACAAGGCTGGATAGCAAAAAGACCTTATTTGTCTCTGGTACCATTGAACTTCTTAGGGCTCAGGATAGAGGCTTTTTTGCTACCACCAGCTCCTATAGCAGGACCTGCCATAGTATTAGCAAGGGCATTGTTGAGTGAGATAACTGTAGTAATGATACATGTAAGATCTTGTTCAGTAGTATCTAGGTAGGCCTTAAGACCTTAGCATTTAAGATAGAGGGTTTGGAGTTCTTCTATCAGGTTGTAGGATTGTAGCGGTAACTGTTGGTAGGCAGAAGGCTGGTGGGCATAGACAGGTTTACTGTCTGGAGGATGACATTACAGAGGTAGGTAAGATAGTTATATCTCTAATCCTGCTTCAGCTTACCTGGCTGTTCGCTGGATATGCCAGTAGTCTCACTTGGGTAAGTAAGGAGCTCAGTAGACACTTCAAGTAATCGTAACGTAGTATAGTGTGAGTTGGATTTTCATAGATACAACCTTGTATAATAGGCAGATTCTATGCAGGGTTAAGAGCAAACAGTTCAAGGTACACTACAACAGGAGGGATGTTAGCTGGATACAGCTATACCAACAAGACACATTTATATCAAGGCTTGAGAAAACCAGGAACAGGGTTCCAGGAGTCAGGGTCAGGGTTCACAGATTCTAGTAATTTGAAGAGGAGAGTTAAGATATGATTACTAAGTACAAGTATATACAGGCAATAACCAGGTTATATAAAGAAAGTAAATCATAAAGGGGCATACCCCTTTATATAACTAAGAAAACCCCTCTGCAGACAAACTCCAATACCCCTAACCCCTCTCTCACAGATAGCTGCAATCTTCCATCAGTTTCCATAAGGTTTTATTATTCAAAATCTCAGCTAAGTAACCCTTCCAACTATTAGGCAACTATTCAAACTGGCACTTCTATATATGCAAGCAACAATCCAATTCTATTATACCCTAGTTAGCAGGCCCTGACAGTGTGACAAATTTATAACAAAATTCATGAAATAGTATTCCGCCAAGGGGTGGAAGAACTATATTGTATGCAGGGTGAGAATGGTAGAACAAGGAAAGAGCTATAGTACATGGGTCTATAAGTATAAGATCAATATATTTATCAGGTATCATGAAAGGAGCCACTTCGATCAATAGTTCTCAGTCCTTCTATCCAATACCAGGCACATCTGTGTATCCTGAGGCTCAAAATGTGGCAGCTCCAACTGGTTTAAAGTGTAGCTCCAAACCCATGTCTGAGTCAGAGTTAGACTCTACTTGGATTTAATGTTAGGTACTAGCTATTGTACTTTTGACCCTGAACTGCTTGTTCTAGACAAGATTACCAGTATTTATGCAAGGTCAGTGCTAAAGCTCAAAAAACAATTAGTCAGAAGAAGTGTTAAGTGAGAAGGCTACTTAACAATATGCTGTAATAGAAGCACCTCAAGGAAGATAGTTCTAAAAATTGCCACTATACTAAATAACTTCAAACTAACCGCCAGTGTTCATATACAAATACAAGCATAAAGTAAACTATAAAACTTAATACTGTTAAGCTATATGCCATACTCAATTAAGGTGCTGAGAGGATGTTGATTGTGTTGGAGTAAGAGAGTTCTTGCATAGATTTCAGTAGTCCAAATTTATGCCAAAAACTCCTATATCAGTTTCCTCCCACTCTTTAAACACATCTTTCTTCAATAAGATTTATTTAGCACTTGTGCTACATCCCTGTAGATATGCATATATTGACACACCCTGATCATTAACCTACTTAGCCAGTCCTGTTTCTGTAGCACATCTCAATTATGGCTACTTGACTGAAAACCTCTTCCCATTGGTACCTTGCCAGTGACTAGCTGTCAATATACTTAAAAGAGTATACTATTTTACAAGCACCTTTCTATGTACATTTCATTTATACAAGTTCTAGTGGGCTCCTCTAGTCTATACATTCTGTCTACTTCTATCAAGTCAAGGGCCTACAGAGACTCCTATTCTGAAATATCTAGTATGGTAATCTAATAGGCACTACATATAACCACTATGACTAAAACCACATTAGTCGTGATAAAAATCATGCTTTTAGTGTTCACAAACATACCTCACAGAGGTTTCAGCATAGGGCCACATCTAGGCTTAATAAATATAAAACTCTTCTTGTCATCCCCTGTACCACTCTAGCCTACCCCAGAGACCTCTATGATTGCCTTCTGATATTCCCATCAATTCTGGTCTGTCTTACTCTGAACAACTTGGACAAGGTACTTAACCATCCCGCCTATACCCCCTCATATATCCTGTAAATAGCTTCTAGTTGGACAAATGGCCAGAGTGCATACAGTATTATGGCCATATCTACAAAAGTTCCCTTTTACTAGTTTGCACGCACCTATACAACCATTTACCTAAGACATCCAGGACTCGAGATTGGGCTGGAGAAGTATAATAGCAGTAATGCCTCCAAGTTATAGCTTCTTCGAAGCTGTATAGCTCAACCAATAGTGTCTCAAAAAATCCCAAATTCGGTTACCACATTTAGTTTCATATAATAAATATTCCAGTCATTTTTCCCAAGAGCCACAAGGGACTTTGTGGTACAAGATTGGGTAATTCAGGGTTCTTGACAGGGTAACCAAAGTTCAATAGCAGGTTAACTAGACTCTCAAGATAGAGTAACTCTACCTGAATGTTAGTGTAACTTTACCTAGTTACCCAGCCTACTCCTTTAGTAGAGTTTGACACTTGTCTCTGTTCTTCAGTTGCCCAGCCTAGTAGAGTAACTTGCCTATCTAAGATCTCTACATATGCTAACATTGCCCATACTCATGTACTAGGTATCCAAGTACTATAATATATTTGGCCTGGGGTCCTGTTCAAGTGACCATATAATAGGAGTGGATGGCCTCTTGATCAACAAGCAGTGAGCACTACTAACTAAAGGAGTCTTCTAGAGGTTGTAGTAGGGAATCAAAGAAGTACTCATTCAACTAAGTATATTAGAAATACTATCAGTTGAAGTCTGCTGTTTCTATTATGGAAATTAGTAGTCTTTAAATACAACTTATTGCCTATATCCAGTATAAGCAATATTATAAAACCTTGTACATATCAAGCAATAGTACATGAAACAATACAAGTATCAAATGATACTATAAAACCAAATGTAATATATTGTGTGTATCAAGTGATATACATGAAACAATACGAGTATCAAACAATACTGCAAGACCAAACATAAAATATTGTATATATCAAGAGATGTATACAAAACAATACAAGTATCAAACAATACTCTGAAACCAAACACAAAATATAACCTAGTACCCATACTTGTTACAAGTATCTATACACTTAAGGTCTTAACAGTTTACAGAAAAGCCCAGACTCTTGGGTACCTATAAGGCAAGTAATTACTTGTCTACCTGTTCTGACATCAGGGAAAATCTGGGGTCACACTCTGAGTACCGGTGGCGACTGGTGCAAAGGCTGTACAGAACGTAAATCGCAACTCAAGACATAACACCAGATCTTAGTAGTATCAGGACACAACAGGATTGACACAGAATTCTCAGGATACAACCAGGTACAACACTATATTATCAGAATGTAAACAGAATACTACATCAAATCGTAGGCTTTTTCAAGCGCAAACAGAATCTGTACCAAATCTTCTGAAATTACCAGTTCCTGCAGGGTCCCCCAATTCCCACTTTGTGACCTAGGTCACAATTGAATTTGTGAAGTCGTGATAGATAGCATAATTTATTAAAATAGTAATATACATAATAATAGCCTTATTAAACTCACTCTACTGGTAGCGTAAACTTACCACCAAAGACTACTTGCATAATAGGTAGTAACTCTACCAATACTCATCATGGGTAGATGCTCTTTAGTCTATTAGAAAGAAGGTATCAAGTGAATCTATGCTGCAAAGTGTGGATACCTGCAGCTGAAGAACGCCTGTAGAATCTGGTGTTAAACTCAGTACTAAGTTAGAACCTCACTAGAAAAAACCACTTTCATAACAAACTGTATCTCCACCAATACTTATCATAAGTAGACTTTCATTAGTCCATTGGAAAGCTGGCGTTGAGTAGATCTGAGCTGCAAGGTATTCAGTACTGTGGCTAAAAGATGTTCAAGGAATTTGGTATCAAATCAGTGTATATCAGAGATTTGTCAGGCTATATCTCCACCAATATTTATTACAAGTAAACATTATGTGGTCCATTGGAGAGCTAGCATCGAGTAGATCTATGGTACAAAGTCTGGTGGTCTGCAGCTCAAGACCGCCCAAGGAATCTGATATCAAATTCAGTACATAGTCAGAACATTGCCAGGAAAGACCACTTTCATAACATGCTTTATCTCCACCAATACTTATCGTAAGTAGATGTTCTTTAGTCTATTGGAAAGCTAGCATCGAGTAGATCCTTGCTGCAAAGCGTGGAGGGCTACAGCCAAAGGACACGGGACGAATCTGGTATGAAAGTCAGTACATAATCAGAATCTTGCCAGGAAAGACTACTCTTATAACAGGCTGTAACTCCACCAATATTTTTTGCAAGTAGACTTTAATCTGCTAGAAAGCTGGCATCGAGTAGACCTAGGCTGCAGGGTATCAAGTACTGCAGTGAAAGGACACCCAAGTAATCTTGTATCAAAGTCAGTACATAGTTAGAACCTTGTCTGCATCTCACCGGAAAAGACTACTTTCATAACAGGCTATATCTTGACCAATATTGATTGTGAGTAGATATTTCTTAGTCTGTTGGAGGAATGGTATCGAGTAGACCTATGATACAAGAGATAGAGCACTGCAGCTGAAGGAGGGTAGTGGAATCTAGTACTAAAGTTAGCACATTTTAAGAAGACTAAATAGCCAGCCAATATCACACTGAGTAAATTTGCATGCCTTACAGAATTCAATAAGAGAACAGAAATGCCAGTTAGTATGGGTAGAGTCTATGTGTATAGCGTAGTTGTATGGTAGATAGGTATTTAGAAGTGCATTGTGAAGTTACTATGTACCAGCATCGGTAGAGTTATCACAAGATTACAACAAACTACTAGTACTGCAACTACTACAGGTACTACTTGTGAGCCATAGCTATTACTCAGATTCACAGTAGAGTTTAAGTCCCTTTTCACTTTTTCATTCATAAAGGGCCAAAAGTAGAAGCGGCTGTGATGGGCAATTGAAATCAGTGGCATGTGCCTTGCCCTGAAGGGGCCTGGTTTTGCTCTGGGCAAGAATCTTCTAATAGCGGATTGCAATACACCAGGTGTAGGCCTGGCTTGGGTGAGATACGATATAATATCCAGATCTACCAGAATGTAGAGAAGCAGCTGTAAAGCACCCTGGCAGGAGTAGGCATTACATCCGATATCAGAACATACTGGATATGTAACGTGTTCGGGCCAGGCCCTAGTCACGTAGTAGTACGATAGGAGCAGATGGCTTCTTGATCAACAAGAAGCTAGCGCTGCTAACTAAAGGAGTCTTCGAACGGGGTGTAATAGGAGATCAAAGAAGTAACTGTTCAACCAAGTATATTAAGAATACTGTCTGTCGAAGTCTGCAGTTTCCATCGTAGAAATCAGCGGTCTTTAAATACAGCAAATCTTGCTTATTTCCAGTATGAGCGATATTTCAAAACTTTGTGTGTATCAACCGATAGCACGCGAAACAATACAAGTATCAAGCGATACTTGTGAAAGTAAATATAAAACGATGTGTGTATTAATCGATAGCACATAAAAACATACAAGTATCAAGCAATACTCAGGAAACCAAATATAAAACAATCTATATATCAATCGATAGCACACGAAATCATACAAGTATCAAGCGATACTTGTGAAACCAACCTAAACTAACCTAGTACCCATACCGGTTACACTCCCAAAATAAAATAACCATTTCACCAAATAAAATAACCTAATGGAATTCTAATTGTTGGTAAATCCTCTATTCTCCTGCAAGTCCCCATAGGACCCCTCCTCATCATCATCGCTATCCTGCATCAATCTCATGTCGTTCTGCAACATCCATTCCACCCCTTTCAGCCATTTCTCCAAACATTCTTGACAGGATGCTTTACGTACAAAGCAACCTCATTCCTTGTAGTGTGGTAAGTTAGTGTAACTGCGGACCATCCGGTCCTCCCAATCCTCCATTGCAATGTTGATCCATCTGCAATCTTTACAGTAATCAATGTAAAATATCTTCCAGAACATGTCTAGTAGGATGGTTCCGTTGCATAGTAGTTCTCCGACGATGATGTGTCGTCTCTTGATACTTATTTCTTCATAGGTCAGCATTTCTTAGCTTTTCGTAAAATGGTAAAAGGTTTGTAAGAGGGTAAAGGTTTGTAAGAGGGTAAAGGTTTTTCTTTCAGTCTGTAGATATGATAGTAAGGTTTTTTCTCTTCAGAGCAGCTTGAGGGATGGTGGGTGGTATTTACGTCTCAGTACTAACCTCGCCTAGGTGTTGACCTCGCTTAGGTGTCGGCCTTCCTTAGATGTTGACCTTGCTTAGGTGTTCAGGGGAAGGTGGGTGGTACTTACTCTCGGTTTCTTCCGTCTCCATACACATCTCACATTTTTCCATACTCAGGTAACATCCACTTCCAAAACAGAATATGTCAGACATTGTTTCTCCCCATACTTGTTCTGTCGACTCAGTTGTTATTTCCAGACATTTGTTGCAAATATGTATGAATAATTGTTGTGTAAGGTATCGTCTAGGGATAATTTCACAGTTCACCAACAGTCCCATTAGTTGATAGCACAGTCTCTACGGCACTTGCTCATAGTTTGACATCGTAAGGCTGTTGGATGGTGTGTTTCTTTCCTTGTTATTCCTAGTACTCGGCTTCAGCCAGCCAAGCTAGGTATGCTGCTTCATCTTCTATGACTGGCTTCTCACCTTCACTGGTTTCAAAATCGCTTTCAAAATGGGCTACTCAAAACCTGTCCTGTATTCCTTGATCTGTATCTGGACGGAGGTGTTGGATTTCCAGTAGGGTTGGACTCCAAGCCACCGTTACATGGTTTATTGTAGGGGGTAGCTCATCCTCTGGTTTGTTGTCCTCCCACTATTGATTTACTAGTTCTATCGCATTTTCTAACCCTTCGACAAGTTCCTAGCTGTTTTCTGTTTCTGGATATCCCATCCATTTCACCAGAAATTGGTTACAGTCATAGCGCTTTCTGTGGTCCCGTATTTCCTCCACTTCCTATTCTGATTTTTAGTTAACCACGATTGGAGACGGTTTTGCGTGGCTTCTTCCAGGAAAGGAAGTATCGTCATTAGGGAGGTAAGGTTTTACAGTGGAGGCATGGAATGTTGCTTGTCAGTTTCTGTACATTCTGCCATCTATTTCCACTGTGTAATTTTGTCTATATTTATCATATTCAATTATCTTGAAAGGTCCTCGCCAGTGCGGTTGCAATTGCTTGCTTTGTCCTGATTCCGTTGTGAAAAGTCTTCCATAAACGAATAACAGGTTAGCTTTCTCTATCGGTGTGCGATGTCTATGTCATTTTGCTACCATTCTCGTACTTCTGAATCGTGCTAACTTGATCATGTTGGAAGCTGTGTTTCACATTGCTTGGTGTCTGTTTAACAATTCGTCAGCTGTGGGAACTGCAGAATTCTTGAAATTTGCTAGGGGAAGTAGCAGGTAATTTTTTCCATAAATTGCTTTGTATGGCAACATACCCAGAGTTTCAGATCATCCGGCATTTTAGTATGTGGCCATTTCGGGTATGGCATCAAACTAATTGTTCAGTCTTGTATTGACTAGGTTGCGCAAAGCCATTTTCAATTCCCAGATTTTCCTTTCAACTTGTCCGTTTGTTTCATCGTCGCTTGGTGCTGCTTTGATATGTTCAATTCCTAGCGATTGACATTGTTGTCTCCATACATTTGACTCAAATCGTGGGTCCGCATCGCTTACTATTGTTCTTAGGTATCCATGGGTTGTAAATATTTTGTTGTGTAGTAGTTCCCAGATTGTTATAGCCATCACTTCCTTAGTTGCAGGTATGAGCCACGTGAATCCCGAAAACCTATCTACTACAACTAGGATTGTGTCATATCCCTATGAGTTATGGGAAGGTCCTGCACAGTCGATAGCCATTGATTCAAAAATCTCAGACAGTAGAATGATTGTCTGGGCTCTTCCTTCTGGTAACTTCGTAGGTTCTTTGTTTGTTTGGCAGGTGTGACACTGTGCCATATATGCTCCGAAGTCCTTCCGCATTTCAGGCCAAAATAGGTACTTGGTAGCATACCATAAGTTTCGTTCAGAACTGTGATAGTCTTTGTTATAGATTTCGCCAATGGCATACTCTCTCGGTGTTGTATGTCCAAACACGGGATCTTTCAGAATATACAAGCAGTCTTCTCCGTATCAGGTTATTGTATATAGCATTCCATTTGCAACCTTGTAGGAGGATAAATCTCCTTTGGAGTCCATGGTTTGGTTAACCTTTTTCCATATGAGTTCCTCTCGGTATGCTGCAATCATGTGCACTTGGAATGTCCGAATCATTTCATTGATTGCCTATAAGGTGTCACATTCATCTTTTATTTCGCTTCCTCTGGTCACCTCAGGTTGGTTGTCCTCTTTATTGTTTTCTAACATATCCTATAGTCTGCGCCGATAATCATCTATTGTTAGGGGCATCACTGAGACTATTGTCTTATTGCTAAGGTTGTCTATCAGCTCCGCCCGTCTGATAGGTGGTGGGTCATCTGGTCCAGGTATCCGGAATGCCATTATTGTTTTACAAGTAAGATTTTCTATTGGTTCCGCACGTCTGATAGGTGGTACGCTGTCTGGTTCCGTCATTTAGAATATCAGGGCCTTGGGGTTCAATATTGCTGTGATTACGTAAGACCTGGGCATTGGGTGGACAAGGGTACATGGCCCTTCCCCAGCGCTATTTGGTCTACCGCCAATCATTTGGTGCCATTACCAGTCATTGATCGCAGGGGGCTCTGGAGGGCTTGTGTCAATTCGAGTCCTTGGGAGACTCGGTCCTTCACTAGAAGGGTAAGGGGTCAGATTATTCCATCGCCTGGGGTACTTGTTTCTGAACTTTATCTCGGTCTGGTGATATGGGCAATGGTCCACGTAACAGTCCGAATAATGTAGTCTGCTATGTTGGAGTTCCTCGGATGGAGTACTCTGTAAGATACACTTGTCACCCCAGTCATTTTCCGCAGTGATTGAGCAGCGGCTTTCAGGGGTTATAGGCACTTCCTTGGTCTGTTCAGTGTATGAGTAAGAAGGAGAAGTAGGGGAGATAGCTCCTTCGGGTTCCTTTGTATTTGATTCCTGCTCGCAGACTGTATTATCCGAGATGTCATCTACTTCCTTTGTGTGGTCATAGACATAGAGTGGATTGAAGTCTGATCCTTCCTCGTATATCCGGGAAAGGGCATCAGCTAAATGGTTCGTGCTTCCAGGTGCGTAGACTATCTTTGCGTTGTACTTTCCTAAGGCACTGAGCCATCTAACTTGCTTTCTGCTGGGGTTCTTTGCAGTTCGTAGGTGTGTCCAGGGCTGGTGGTCTGTAACTATTGTAAAGGCAATTCCCATTAGTACATTGTGGAACTGATTAAGCTCTTCTATTATCGCTAAGGCCTCTTTATCCATGGTTCTACAATTCATCTGTGCGGTTGTGAATTTCATGCTGTGTAATGCGGCTGGTCGAGCCGTCTCATATGTAGGTCCTTGTCCTACCCATGCCCCTATTCCCAAGTCAGAGGCGTCCGTTACTAGCCAAACTGGTTCCTGGCTTCATATATCTATTGGCCACATGACTTGGTGATCAACAATCCGCTTTTTTACTATTTTGCGCGTGGCCAGCTGGGTGGTTTTCCATACGAATTCGGCATTTCCCATTAAAGCCGTTAATGGTGAGGTTAGGGTCACATGATGTGGGAGGAACTGGGCCACATAGTTCACTATTCCTAGGAAGTGTTGCAATTCCTTTTGTTTTGGGGTGTTTCCCAACATGCGATAGAAGATATTTTCTGGGGGGATGCATGGATTCCTTCTCAATCCACTATGTGTTCTAGTACTTCTAACTTATCTGCGAATGGTACTAGCTTCTTTTTGCTTGCATAGAATTTTGCCTTTCTGAGTCGGTCACATACCTGCCGTATATGCCTTTCATGCTCTTCTGATGTATTCAAGAATATGAGAATATCATCCACGTATACCTATCCAAAGTGATGTAGGAATTCGCTTAGCAGGTCTTTCATTATTCACATAAATGTTGCTGGTGCATTCATGTGTCCTTGTAGCATTACTTTGCTGACAAATCCTCCAAATGGAGTTTTGAATGAGTTGAACTTGACGCTCTTCTCGTCTACTCGTGTTTGGAAGTATGCGTCACTTACGTCAATATTACTCCTGAATTTTGCTCGTCCAATACAGTTAAGGATCTGCTATTGGTTGGGAATTGACGGACTATCCATGATCGTGTTATCGTTTCGAACTTTCAGGTCCACCAGGGGGCAGATCCTTCCATCTGACTTAGGTTGTACAAACATAGGTGCCGCTCCGGGAATCTCCTGTCATACGATTGCTCCAGCTCATAATTTCTTGTTTTTCCAGTTCATAGGTTTCTCCTTGTATACTTCTGGGATTGAATATGTCAGTTGGTTTTTTAGATCCAGTGGATCTTTTAGCCAAATGTGGCGGTTAATCCTTTGTGCAGGGGGCCGCGCTTCAGGGACCTTCTCTGAGAATAGATCCTTGTATTCTTCCAATAGTTTTGCTAAGGTTGTATCTGGAACCACAGCTCGGAACTCCTCACATGTTGGTTTGCATAGCACATGTAGTTTGTCACTGGGAAACTCCACTGCTGTGTCCCCACACCTTATAAGGACATTATGTCTTTTAAGGAATGGCATTCCAATCAGGGCATCGTATTTTGCCAGATTTCCTACCAACATCTCCTGATTTCTCCATTTCTTTTTCCCGATCTCTATGGTTAGTCCACATTTCTTGTACCTTAAATAGCAGGAACCTTTCATTGCCATGTTAACAGTCGTTGGTTGAGGTAGGGGTTCCGTGGGTATTCCGTGGGTAGAGATAAAGGCAGTACCAATAATGTTACCACCTCTTG
Organism: Tuber magnatum; assembly: GCA_003182015.1. Classification (NCBI taxonomy): domain Eukaryota; kingdom Fungi; phylum Ascomycota; class Pezizomycetes; order Pezizales; family Tuberaceae; genus Tuber; species Tuber magnatum. The sequence goes on along the minus strand of PYWC01000026.1, from coordinate 1,960,544 downwards.
TTCCTGTATCGAATAGTACCTTTGCTGGGTGGCCCTCAATGTGGATCGCTCCTTCTAGTGCATCATGCGGCCTAACTACCAGTGCTGGCTGCGTTCGGAGGCTTTCCATTTCCAGTAAGTTAATTTCCACTTCGTCGTATTCAGTTGCTTCCATGTGGTTTGTGCTCGCATCTCACTTAACTGTTTTCCCTTTTTCTTTTTTGGCATAGTAGTCATTGATGTAGTGCCCTTTTTTCCCGCATTCGAAAAGTGTGCCCTCATCGCCTCGTTTCTGTGTTTTTTATCCTTTTTGTCTTTAGATCCTTTACGGTTTGCTTGTTCCTTCCTTCTGTTGACATGCAATGACGATCTTTTACTATTCCGATGCAGTGGCATGTGGGTTCGGTATACCCCTATTTCATACAGAATGGCATCCTTGCGTTCAGCTCACTTGGTTGTCTTGTCAAAGGAGTCTCTATCTTCTTCCATGGGTTCTACCTCCTGAAGTAGTCTGAGATGCATTACTTCATACAGTCTCTGTCGCAGCGTGTATTGAGATACTGTTCCAGCAGACAATCATCTATGGTACATTAGGAGATCCGTTGCGACCATTGTTATTCTTTCTGTTGTCCCGTTTCCTACTTGCTGAATTTCCTTGAACATCTTATATAGCTCTTCCGTATTTCGCAAGGATTGGAATCTAGCTCTCAGGTACTTTATCAGGGTCATTCCTCAGATTTTTTCTCCAATCTTGTAGTGCTTCATTGATTGGTGTTAAGCTTCCTCCACCCTTCCTATACAGAAACTTCCAAAGTATGCTCCACTTCCTTCTTTGGTTTTGTCCACGTTATGCAGGGCAAGATATTGGGAAGTGGTTGTTACCCATCGATCAAATGCTTCAGGTTTTAGGTCTTTCTTTTCTCCGGAGAACGTAGGCGGTAACAGAAGTTTGACTTTTGGTCCTGTTTGCCCGCCCCATGGGCTGCATGGCATGGCGGATTCTCCTTCAGACAATTCATGTTCGGACCCTTCATCGCTAGAACTATCATCTGACAGGGTTTCTGAAGAGTTGCTGGAGGATTCGTCTGGCGGTTCTTTCACTACCGAGTCATCTGATGTCTCTTTGGCATCGTCTTCCTTCTTTGGTGTGCCAATAGGTGGGCTGTTTTTCTTCAGTGGTTGTGCCGGTTCCTTTCCTTTTCAGGGGCTGAGGGGAAAGAGCCCAGGAAGGTTGGTTGCTGCCTTTGTTAACTTGTCGGTTGACTCGCTAAAGATCTGCTTGGCCAAATCTCAAACTAATTGTCTTCCTGCTTTGTCAATTGAGAAGTCACTCTTTGGCCCTTTCAGTTTCTTGGGTTGCCTTCTTTTGGTAAGGCCTTCTCGTGGGACCTGCTTCCCACTTCAAGTCTCTAGTGACTCAATGGTGTCGTGCTGGCAGAGCCGAACCCTTCGAGGTTCCGCCGCTCCCCACTGCTAGCTTCTATGTTGGATTTTCATAGGTTGATCAGACCAGGTCCAAGCAGGTTTCTAACCACTTGCTGAGGTTGAAAAAATGTAACGTGTTCAGGCCAGGACCTGGTCCTGTCGTGGTACAATAGGTGCAGATGGCTTCTTGATCAACAACAAGCGAGCGCTGCTAACTAAAGGAGTCTTCAAATGGGGTGTAATAGGAGATCAAAGAAGTAACCGTTCAACCAAGTATATTAAGAATACTGTCCGTCGAAGCCTGCTGTTTCCATCATGGAAATCAGCAGTCTTTAAATACCACATATCGCTTATATCCAGTATGAGCGTTCTTTCAAAACTTTGTGTATATCAACTGATAGTACACGAAACAATACAAGTATCAAACCATACTGTAAAACTAAATATAAAACAATATGTATATCAACCAATAGCATATGAAACAATATAAGTATCAAGCAATACTCATGAAACTAAACATAAAACAATCTGTGTATCAATTGATAGCACACGAAAGCATACAAGTATCAAGCCATACTCATGAAACCAAACATAAAAAAATCTCAGTACCAATTGATAGCACACGACACTATACAAGTATCAAGTGATACTCGTGAAATGAACCGAAACTAACCTAGTACCTGTACGAGTTACAGGGTGCCAGAGATCTGATACTAGGTTACTCAGCCATACAGGCGTGTTACAACTGATGTCAGAATGCACAGGATGCAGGGAATACAAACTCGATATCATATACATCAGGACGCAATACTAGTACACTAGACGCACTAATTCTTTTTTGCTAATATACCCGTTGACTCCTTGGTCACCTGTATAAGCATTGGTTCAGGTTGCTATAACTCCTGAATTCTTGGTCATTACATCCTGAGTCGTACTAGGATGGCTGGGAGAGTTTTACCTCTATCAAGCCCAACATGCACCTATCCAGTAGGCTCAGTAAAGGAAGTTTGAAGACACTGATAGTATAATTCTTATCATAGTTGAGATAGTTTCAGTAGTAGAGGTCATGGATAGCACCTATTCGTCCACTACACTAAATACCATACTACATTTGTCTATATATGCCCTCCTTTCAATAGCAGTTAATGGAACTGATAATCTAAGATTGCTAATCAGGACTTGATATAAATGAAGTACATATGGACAGGTGTTTATAAATAGTCAGCTCTCTCAAGTAACTTATTAGTTAGCAACTAGCAAGCTACTGATATGAAAGGGCTTTCACTCTGGTGGCTATAATTGAGATATACTACAAAATCTGAACTGTATAAGAGGAATACCAACTAAAGTGTGTCAACACATGTATACCTACAGGAATGTAAAAGAAGTGCTGAAGAACCCTTAGCCGAGAAGGGTGTGCTCCAAGCATTGGAGTAAACTAATAAATAAGTTTCAGGTATAAATTCTGAATACTTAAATCTGTATGAGAATTCTTCTACTCTAATACAATTAATATCCTCTCAAGACCTTAATTGAGTAAAGCATTTGGCATAATAATATTAAGTTTTACAGGTTACTTTACTCTCATATCTGTATATATACAGTGCCTCATCAGAAGTGTTCGTAATCTGAGACATGTTTAATTGCAGTTGTACTATAAAACTAGTTAAGTAATAGTAAGTAGGGTTGTCAACAACGTGCATACTAAGTGTACAATCAACCCTCAACAATCACCGATCAACTATCAATGAACTACTATTTGTATTTTAGAGGAACAAATTAATATGTAAAACTAGCTAATACTTTGTCTAACCCCCCCTTGCTTCCAATACTACAGCTACTCTATCAGGGATTGGTTTCCACAACTTTTCAAAAAACTCCTCAGGAATTATCTCCCAAACCAAAGCTAACACTTGTGTAAGTCTCTTCTTAACAGCTTCTTCTCCTTCTGGAGTATCTCCAATCCTTGAATACTGCTAGTATAATTACTTTTTAAGCTCAACCCATATATGCTTAATAGGATTTAAATCATGAGAGCAAGGAGGATGTTCTACCAATTCAATACAATTCCTCTTAAACCAAGCCATAACACGATAGGCCTTGTAAACCGGAGCATTGTCTTGCTGGAAAAAAATATCTTCAAGTTGCATACCAAAGAAAATCATCTGATAAAGAACAGCAAAAAGATACTTTCTCAAGAGCCTAACATACCTGGTCTTGTTGACATTTTGGGTGATAGGAACCAAGAGATATTTTCTCTTCCCCCAAAAGCACCCCTATACTATGAGCGAAATTCTCTTACCCTTTTCCTTTGGATGAACACAATCTGCTAGCCACTGCTCCCCAGGTTCTCTGAAAACCCACTGCTATCTAGGATGCTGGAATTTCTCCACACTGCACTCATTACTCCAAATAACTCGTTCAAAATCCTCAGCTGTCCAATCCTTATAAGCCTTAGCCCAGTCTAGTCTTTTGGCAATATGCACAGGCTTGAGCTTTAGTCTTGCTTTGGCTAGCCATTTCTTAATATTGACTTCCCTGAGTATTCTATCAAGTATAAATTTGTTAGAGAATCATATACTATCACTTAAATGGTTACAAGGAAGTGGTTGTTACCAGTAGAGAGAGAAACACCCGATGCATAATAATCCCTAAAATCTAATCTCGTCATTTTCTGGGTGGATTTGGCTGCCCAGATGATTATATGATGCTGTCGTTAGCTAAGAGTTAGTGCATAATGAGGGTGAGGAAGATTATCCAGTAATCATGTAACGTGTTCGGGCCAGGCCGTAGTCACGTAGCGGTAGGATAGGAGCAGATGGCCTTGTGATCAACACAAAGCGAGCGCTGCTTGCTAAAGGAGGCTTCGAACGGGGTGTAATAGGAGATCAAAGAAGTAACCGTTCAACCAAGTATATTTAAGAATACTGTCTGTCGAAGTCTGCT
>PYWC01000026.1:1875994-1908435 GCA_003182015.1 Tuber magnatum | reverse complement strand
TTGATGTCCTGGTATGATAAGCTTTATGAACCCCCCCTTTTCGGACCGCCAAGGGGCTTAGGAAATAAAGAGAAGTGAGTAAGCGGTCCGAGTTAGAATCAGGGTTTTTTCTTCTTCCATGAACAACTGGCTCCACCCGGGGGGGGGATGCATAGATAATTGCATGTTTTTTTTTTCATTTTTTTCATACCGATCGGAATTACTTACGGTACAAGTTTGGAGGTGTTTGGCCTCAATTCCTCGAGGAAATCCCTATTTGCGCAGGAAATCTTTCGCGTTGGGTATTGTATGGTATTAGGAGTTGCTAGAATGAGTGATACTGAATGAGTCTCTACCGAGACCCCCTCCCTTGGAACTCAATTTTAGTGACTACTCCTATATTGCACCAGCGTTTGCCACGGGATTGCAACATTCCTACTTGTATTTCTCGTTTGTGCTGTTCCTGGTGCATCTAATAGGTAGCCTAGTGCTGGATTCCCTTATGACTTCAATGTTGGGTAGGAAGGGTGTGAAGACATGATCGTAAACTTGGTTATTTTGTTGGGCACTCCGATGCTAATAACAAGACAAAGATGTACATAGTCTGAGCACTTTGAAAACTCGTGGTAGTTCTATCTGATTGATCAATTCAATTCATGAAAAGATTTCGTTATAATAATTTAATTGTCACCATAAGCCGCAATCATTCGGTTGAAGCTCTGCCAGATTACTCGAGTGTCCGAACCCTAAGGAGGTTTTTTGCAAACAATTCCATAATGATTTAGGACATATTTTGTGATAGAGGAAGCCTGGGCTTTGAACTATATAAGTCAATATATGGTAGAAATTGTCCGGGAAAGGTAGGGGGAAAAACAAGGGAAGGAGGGTGCAATGATGAGAACTCACTTGATTGTAACTTGGGCTAGGGCAATTACTCACCATCCCTTAGAACTTTTAACTTCCTCGACGACGGGTATTCTATCGGACGGGGGGATTCTGCCCTCCTACATTTTGACGGGCATCCTATCGGTCTTGCGATAAAAAAGAGTCAACGGCGGGTGCCGGGTCGGGCACACACTGTGTTTGTACATGGCTTGCTACATCTCTATTGGCGCGCCGGATGTTGCAGTGGGTGAGTGAACGGGGTCAACTACGACTCTGGGACGAGACAATTAGTGATGCCTAGCTCATCAGGTGTTTGTAAAAATGGTGGGGGAGTGAACGGGATCAACCACGCATCTGCGACGAGGGAATGTCTAACCACAGACCCGCTGTGTGTCGTGGCCGGTAGGTGAATAGGAGTATGCACCGTTATGGAGCGGGACAATCGCGGACCTCCGAGTCGCTGTTTTAGAGGGTAAGTGAAAGTTGTGAAATCCGGCTTACCGTGTGTTGCAGAACGGGATTAACGGGGAATCTGAAGGGGGAAAATTTCCGACCTCGGGCTCGTAGATTGTTGTGGGGCGTGAGTGAACTGGATCAGCCGTGGCTCTGGCTCCAAACGGTTGCTCAGCGTTTGCAAGCTGCCAGGCCGGACCGCAGGTGACCTGTAGATATACAGTGCGGCTAGGATAGGTCAAAGTTGACTGACTTGGGCTTCATAGGCCCGGCGTGGGTCCCAAGCGGTCCCGGTAACCTTTCTGCATGTGCCGTGTGGTTGGTAAATATTCTGTCAAGGGGCAGTAGATATCTGAAGATTCCCATAGATATTCAAATACCTAGACAACTGTAGATTTTTGCAGATATCGGCCATTATGATCCAATATCTGAAGCTTTCATCTATATTCGGCTGGTGTAGGCCTGGGATGCACAAAGTGAGAAAAAAAAAATACATTGTGACAAGTCCAAAGCCATGGCTCAATCTAAATTTATTATCCTAATGGTGCCAATCTGGCCTATAAAGTTACTCAAGATCCCTTGGAATTTTTGACTTCCCCGGCGGTGGGCGTTCTATCGAGCAGGGCACCCTGCCGTCCTGCATTTTGACGGGAATCCTATTGGTATTGCGATAAAAAAGAGTCAAAAGAAAGAGCCGCGCTGGGCGCCGAAAGTGGCGGTATACTGCTTGCTCCATGTCTACTGGGGATTGAATCAAGTTCTTTTGAATACCGGCAACGTATACAATCTGGTAACTACTAATTCCTAAAGTATACCAGTATCGCCAAGTAATCTATTATCTAGAATCCACAGTCAGGGCCCAAGGAGAAGAAAGGGGAGGGTCTAAGTTAGGGGGTTGTACAGTGGGAAATCTGCAATCTGCCCTAAATTATACATGAACATTCTCCACTTCCTTCTGGAATGAATAGCGAGCTTCGAGTCGAGCCCGTATATACTTGGTAGAGTTCTTGTGGTACTCGGACGCTGTGTGTAATAGCGCAGTTCCGGGTGAGAGTTTATGGTGCAATGGAATCTTCACCTGGTTCACGGTGTGAAGAAAGAAAAACCCTAACCCTCTGACAAAGGTTACTGCATCGACGAGTTGCAAAAGAGTCAGCCTTTGCTGAATGTTCGTGGTAATTGGGGACACCCCGGCGGCAGATATCCTTCCTGTATCTGTGATTTCATGGAGGACGTGGGTTATTCACGTGGACAGTCTCGTTATGCCTTGATTTCGGTATATCCTTTGAGCTGGGTTAAGGTTCTGTTTCGCTAAGAATCACTCCTCTACTGGTTACGGCAAATCTAACTTGTCAACCAATACTGGGTCAACTTGGTGGGCCAATGTCGGGGCTAAGACTGGAGAAATAATTGGGGCACACCAAGCCTTGTATGGTATCTGGTCGACCCAATGGGATGTAGCGTGAATTGGATCCGCGAGCGTACGCCAAACGATTACTCTGTCCTTGAGCGCATATCAGTCGGTCTATTTGATAGCTAGGGATCGGTGAAAAATATAAAGTTTATTTTTGGATACCGTTTTGATCAGTTTAAAAAGGGTTAAGACCTTGGAGACCTGGGGAGAGCTGGGGAAAAAAAGCTCCTGTTTTGTTGTGCTTGGGCATGTCTGTGGGGAATTTTCTAGGTCTACGAGTATTGAAAGTCGTATGATAGGTATGGTGCAAAGCGCTTAAAACGTGTACCAAGGCCATTGCATCATGTAATGCCTTGTTTGTATAAGGGTAAAGGGTTAATGCAAGACCCAATTTTCAGGAATAGTCCATGTTCAATTCAGGTCTATATTGTAGTATTTTTATAATTAGAAGTATAATAAATGAATAAGTTTGTTGCAATATGAGACTAGTATTTGTATTCCCCTCTTCGAACTTATCTAATATTAACCAATAAAAATAGTAATAAAATCTTGACTTAATTATAAATTGAACTTGGGACCTTGAAAATTTAGTGTTCCAACATATAATCCTATACCCTGGTAAAATAGAGGCATTAGAGGATGCAACGGCTTTGGTATAAGTTTTGAGCGCTTTGCACTATATAAATGAATATTGGTGGGTATGTTGCATTTTACGCGGACGGAGGAGCTCTTGCGCTATCGGGGTCCGGGGGGTTGGGAAAGGACTAAGGGCTTCGGGACCTTTTTTAGGGGATCCATCATACTCATGCGGTATAGTGTGATATAGCACCGTAACTAAACGACAACTTACTAGATACCGCTAGCCGGGTTAGTATGAAGGGCGTTTGATATCTCAATTGAGATGTAAAGCGGGGAGCGCTTACACTGGGCATACGGAGGAGGAAGAGAGAATCCTGTTGGGGGTTTAATTGCACGATTGACTATTGGCGTTGCGGGTTGGAGGATCGTATGCCAGAGGTTTTGGATACGGTAAGGTGCGCTATTATTTGAACACTATGAGGTCTCATGAAACTCGAAGTGATGGTGGTGATGGACTGGCTCAATTGTACTCGTCGCGTCGTGACGTTTATGAACACGACCGGGCTTGCGTTAGCGTGCAGATAAGGCTTATGCTTAGCTCAATTGGGTAGGGGAACCTTGAGGAGAAAATACTGGTATTAGGAATTATGTATGAGTAGAGTAGATATAGTATTCTATAAGAAAAATAAAATTTAATGAAAGAAAAAAGGTGAAGTACAAAAACTAAAAATTAAAATTGTTTCCCCCATTATCTGCAATGCAGGTTTCAATATGTAAAGGCATTGATTGTACATAACAATTTACTTGATCCAGCAGGTAGTTTCTCTACTCTGAGATGTAAATAATTGTTTGTAAAAATAAAAAAAGTAGAATAAAAAGTGAAACTTACCTGTTCAAGTACTTAGCAGATCTCACAAGTGGTCATTTGGGGACCAATCTGATTATGGAGCTTATCTTTGGGCTCTGTCCATATTATTTCGATAGGATTTAAGTCTGCTGAGTTTGCCAGCCAGACTAACCTTTGCAATCCCAATCTTTTTCACAAAATATTATGACAAGGATGGATATGTGCAAGTGCATTATCCTTCATTATTATAATATTCTGGTTGAGAAAGTACTAAATTGTATGTTGGGTAAAGGGATGGAGATAGGGGTTCAAAATTCTTTTATGACAGATGTATCAATCTATTACCCCCTGTCTATCTACTTTTCTAACCTTCAATTCAGGTTCTAGAAATGGCACAGGGAGTCCAAGTGCTGTAGTATGAATATTTTCTGCTACTTCAAACTTATACTCTTGTTGAAGCACAGCTGATACTTATTTCCACTATACTGGTATTTCATATAGTGAAGAATACAGATGATATGGGAGTTTATTTCCTTTATTTATATATTATATAGCTTTTAAGTATATTAAAATAATAATAATAATAATAATAATAATAATAATAATAAATAAATAATAAGAATAATATATCAATAGAAAATAATAATAGATGTTTCATATCGGGTTTATTATACAAAATAGCTGCCTAAAATATTACTGTTACCTATTATGCAACTTCCTCTATATATTCTGAGGGTAGTAGGCCTCATGAGCCTGGCACAAAACACTATAAGCTCAGAAGTGATGCAGGCTGCTAGTCTCAAAATATAACTCATCTGTAAAGATTACAGATTGCTAGTCATATTCACAGTATGCATAACAAAAGATGAGCCAAGCAGCTTCTTGTACAGAACTTAGTATTGGCTTTGTTATTGGTTTCTAGCAATAAATTTTGTTTGCAGCATGGGCTTTAGAAACAGTTTGTTGACTAATATCTAGATTGGGAATTTTTTTTTAGCTATATGTAAACTCATAAAACCTAAATAAATATAATATATATTATATTAATATATATAGTACCTGCTTCTGCAAGTTGAGAAAAAGTTATTTAATAGTGCTTGGTATCCATTAGTGCTATTTGCACCAGATGGGCCTTTTCTGCCTGTGTAAGTGCTTCATTGAATTTCTTTACAGAGGTAAGTAAAGACTTAAGATTCTCAGTTGTACAGAGATCTTCAATACCATTTTTACTGGCTTGCTCTTGTACAGTTCTGATGATATTTGAACAGGTACTTTGACATACCTCTGTCTTCTCTGACATCTTCTGCAATATCATTTTTTGTTGTCCATCCAGTATAGCATATCCAAGAATCTGACTGTGCTTGCTCAATGATGTTGTAAGATCGCATGGATTTGGCATTATCACAATTTCCACAAATTATTAAATATATACCTCTGGCTTGTGAGATTCTTATATCTTTATTTACTAACTAATATACAACATGTTCTTTTCTGATTGGCTGCCCACTTCAGTCTGAGCTAATGTATACTAATGTAAGGCTGGTCGTATTCACAAATGTCATGATGTGATGACTAGAGTGGGTCGGAGATGCACTAGTAGACTGGGGGGGTTGTGTTACTGCTATTCTCTGAAAGGTTGCTAAATTTAGCGAAGTAGCTTTGACCACCACGGGAGGGTAACCCCTCGCACCCTTCTGCCTGCACCCCCACGCCTCCGCACATGCCTCCGCGTACCCGAGTACTCGGTGGGTTCATTAAAAACTGGAAACTAGCCACGGTGAAACAGACCTGGGGGGCGATTGGGCGATCACAATATCTGGAAAAAGAGAGGGGTTATAGGACATCTTTGAACAACTATTGTTACACTGAGTGATCGGCTATCATGGTAAAATTCAACACTTCAGGAATTGTAAACACAGGTACTGAGAGAAATGAGAAGAGTAAATGTTAATTTCACTAATAACAGTAAATAATATAATAATACTAAGAACATCATAAAGCATAAACCTAACAGGGGAGGATTAAAACCAAGGCCGGGAATAAGACTAAAAATTGGACAGGAATGGGTTCAACAATGCAAGAGTGTTAACCATGTGGCACAGCAAAATGCAACAGTGGCTGTGCAATATCAATGCCAAGACTGTTAGTGAGGAACTATTAAGAAGTGTAAATAATGCAGATTTAAAATAATATATTAATTTAATATAACAGTTTGAGAGTCTGAGACTCTGTGATGGCTTCTATATATCTTAGTAACTTTTTCTTTAAAGTCTGGTGTACCATAAGCTATACCTTCACGGTATGCTCTCATCATTCTCTCAGTCCGTGCCCAGAACTTCCATATCAATGTAGGCATAACAGAATTCGAGCATTCTGGTACCATTGTGCACAATGCAGGGATACTGTATCCACATCTCCGACGAGTATACCACTTGGCTGCCCCCCAATAATACTCAATGAAATTGAGCTCACAATGAAATTTTGGAAAGAAGTGGACCAAATGGCCGCTTACTTCAACCTCTTCCTCCAAGGGTCTTTTTTGTGCCATGAAATCTGGCTCTTTGGCAATCAATGTCCTGGCATAGCATGTTCCTCCATTGTGACATATTTTGTTTTTCTTTCTATCAGGTCTATGACATTGAAGCCACATTCCTAGTCTCCACAATCCCCATTCTTGCAGTACCATCTGAAGTCCCTTTGCTGTTCCATCTGGCATTACTATCGGCTGTGACCCCACTGTCAGGGAGTTTATACCAACTCCAAGATGTGGTTGCCCTCCTCCTGGACGTAAATTCATAGAAGATTCTCTTAAAGCATCTTTTGAATAGGCTGCATGGCTGGTAGCATTATCAAAAAGAAATAATGCTTGAGAGTCTGGAAAGGCACTTTCAAATACTGGAATTGCAAGCTTTAATACTTGGTCAACCAATTGATTGCCATCCCACCAGATATCACCTCTATATTCGATAGAGCATGTTGCTGAAGAGGGATCCAAACACTTCGGGCCATGATTGGCAGTTTCATATTCTGGAACTGGTACAAGGGTATTACCTTTAGGTGTTCGCAATCTTCCACCAGGTGTCAAGAAGTCAGACACCATAATTCCTTTTCCACGAGACTTTTTTCACAAGGGAATATTGTCATCCTTGATCCAGATCTTCAGTCGACCATCATTGACATTAAAGGTTAATTCGTCATGCACTATTAATATAATAGACTATTCACCTGGGGCCAGTGTTGCGGGATATATCATTTTAAGCTCTTCTTCATCATCATCACTCTTTAGTAGCTCCCAACAAACCATGCAATCCTTTAATGCCTCCAACGCTGGAAGAAAAGATTGTTGTCGATACGTCACAACATCATCCCGTTCATGCCCGTCTGTGTACACCCCCTTTCATACATCGTGATATCGATATCCAGTCTTCTTTAGCCATTTTGCTGCCATCTGACTGCTAAGGGTCTTCTGCATCTCATCTCTCTCATTTGCAAGTTCTGCTAGTCTCGCTTCAGTCACAGGTGTATAGGGTAAGGGGGGATCCTTGAGCTCAAATTGCTGCTCAAAAGGAAGGATTCCTGTCTGCCAATAGGAGGAAATGGCATAGGCTAGGCTCTGTCCTGTAATTCTCTCCCCAGCACTAGCAATATATTCTTGCAGAGCAAGTTTGGTACTCCCATCATTGAGAAGGTGATGGAGTATTGGAGATTTTCCTTGATAGGTTGATGGAATAGTACGGTCTTTGACCCAACTCTTTTCGTTGTTGATAATTCAATTTCGTACTCATTCACTACTCCCTCCAGTTGCTGCTACAATAGATGGAGTATCCATTCCAGTTCTCTTCCAAAATGATTTCTGTAATCCGTATCGCTGAAGCTGAAGAAACTCAAGAACCTGTAGATGATAATCGAGATCCTGGCCATGGGGCTTTCTTCTCTTTGATTTCAAAAGCTTTCGCATATCATAAATTGCTTTCATATCTGTTAGTCTTCCTAGATATATTTAAAGCAAAACAAACATGCAACGTCCCTTAACTAAGAACTCGATGCTTAAATTGAGTTGACTGATACTTGGATAAGACGGGCCATCCTTTGATAGCCTCTGCCAATTGACCGCCTTTCTGCTCATTCTGGATCTCCTGCTTCTCCTTATACTTATTCTCATTCTCTTCCCCCTCCTCCTCTCTTACCCTACTCTCTTCTCCTTCCTCTTACACTTTATCCTGCCTGCTACCCTTTACCTCCTGCTCATCTTGTCCCCATACTCGCTATCTTCCCCCCTTCTCCAACTCTTGTCCCTCTTCTCCAATGGCCCTCTCCATCATTCCAGCCACTAATTCCACATTCTCACTCAGTCTACTCGCCAATGAAGCCTGATGGGCTGCTGCTTACTTCTTATGTCTCCAAATAGTTTCTCGATAAGGTATCTTTCTGGGAAGGCTCGAAGTATCTACTCTATCATTTTCTAGTATTTAAAATTATTTACAGAACAGTCTAGACTCTTTATTAATTCCTAGGTTATTAAACTGGGATAACACTTACCTTGAACTTGTATATCTTGTTCACTAGTTATCTCTTCACTGAGTATGTTCTCTGAGATCTATGGAATATTCTGTTTCTTTTGTGGTTGGCCGCCCAAATGCCAAGCAGTATGACTTTGTTGAGTTCGCTTCTTAATTCTGCCTATTGCTGCTTTGTTGAATGATACTATCCTAATTTTTGTCTTGTCGCAACTTCATTTTTTCTTTTATAGTTTACTCAGCATGATAAAATACCGATTAGTCAGCATTTTCTTGTTGCATTACTCTGCCAAGATCTATTGTTTTACACCAAAATCTCACATTTTAAAAGCCGTATTCCTATTCTCACATTGGACTTAATAATTTAAAAAAACCGTACTTATATTCTGCTTTACTTCTACTTTATTTCTACCGTTTTTGTATATTATTTGTGGCAGTATTGGGTTGTGAATACACCTTTAAAAACCTCTCTAAATGAGGTTAACACTTATCCGTTTGTATACCAAAATAGAAAAAAACTGGGAACAGGATCAAAATGGGTGTAGGAATGGGGCTAGGGCTGGGGGTAGGGACATAATTGGGACCAGGGGCAGGAGAGGGACTGACCAGTGCTGGGGTTGGAAGTGGTACCTGTTGTGGGCAGAAGCTGTTCAAAAGCGGGAGCGGGATGGAGATTTGCGGAATGAAAAATTACTACATAGATATCAGAGCACCTATACAAACTCAGGTCTCATATTTTGAAATAATCACTATCTAGGCCAAGCAATAGAGATGGAAAGAGGATGCAGAACCTGGATAAGACAAGGGTACAGTTGAAAAAAAAAAACAAAAGCAGAGGAGAGGGGGCAGGAATGAGAATTGAAACTAGTTATCATACTGTAAAAATTGGAATAATAGGACCTTATACTAAGATGTTCAGAATTTCCTCTTATTACTTAGGAGGAGTAATAAACAGTGAAAAAACTCTCTTTTGGCCCTCAGTTGAGGCAACTGAAAAGAAAAATACAAGTAGCCTTAGTAGGAGAGGCAATGTCAATATCCTAGCATAGGGTCTAATTATTCCAATTTTTATGGTATTCTACCATGATCTGGGTCTACTGTTGGCTGCTACCAGGTCTAAGACCCTATTTGGCACCCATTACAGTATCAGCCAAAGTTTTCAGTACCTAGTAAACATGTTTGACATGCTCTTCTTCAGTCTTGCTACAGATGAGAATATTGTCTAGGTATGTGGTATGGAAGTGATCTAGGTTGGGGCATAGGGACTTATTTATACATACTTGAAAAGTGGCAGGTGCGATGCTGAGGTCAAAAGGTATAACCTAAGATTCATACAGGCAATATTGCGTCCAAAAAGTAGTTTTTAATTCTTCTCCCTTAGTTATATGCATCAAGTTGTAGGCACCATGGATGTCCCACTTAGTGAATATTCTAGCCTTTGAGATCTCCATGAATGTTTCTATTAAAAGAGGTAATGAGCCACTATCCTTGATAGTTCCTACCTTGTAGACTTAGTAGTCCATGCCCAACTGCAACAAGTTATCTTGCTTTTTGATGAATAGGATAGAGGAAGCCACTAGGGAGGTAGAGAGTTGGATAAAGTTCTTCTTTAGGTTTTTGTCAAACCAGCCACTTAGTGCCTCCAGCTCTATAGGAAATAGGTTATATAGTAGGCCAAAAGGTGGCTTAAAGTTGTATTGTAGGGGTATAGCATGGTTACTTGGTCAGTATAGAAGGCACTGATTCTGTTTTTTCTCTAGGAACAGGAGCATGAAGTCATAGTATTCTGGTAGGTCAATGTCTCTAACCACTTGTTCTTTGAGTACTTTCTGGCCAAGAGCCTACTGAGCGGCATATACTTTGAGAAAAAGGAGGATGTCTTCCTCCTCTTCCTGAACACCTGTTATATAAGGGGTGCAGTTTTCTAGACAATAGTTAGATTCAAAGTTAATAGTATTTTTAGTTATTTTAGCCAAGGAATACCAGGGGTTAAGGAGTATCTGCCTAGTTTGGTGATGAAGGCTAGTAGTGCTTCTAGGTAGTCATTGACTTTTAGTTCTATTTGAGTCAAGTGAGTAATTGTATCACAGCTGATTGGCCTTCCACCAATTACTGCAAGTTGTTTAGTTTCTTTTAGTTTGTATAGAGGGAGGTGGTGGTAGTAGACGAAGCTATTATCTATAAATGTATAGTTAGTTGCTTTAGAGTTAATAAGGGTGTGAGAACTAATTATGTTTTGGTTGGCTATGATATCACAGGAAATTACCAAGGAGTTATCTTCAATTCCATTTTCTATTTAATCAAAAGACAAACTAGATATAGATAAACAAGGAAAAAACTTAACATGTCTCAGGTCAGTGCTGTGTTCTGCACATGGGATGACTTGTTTTAAGACTACTCAGCTATGGGGTAGGTGCTTTCTGGGATCATTGTAGGTTCAAATAGGGAGCTACTAGTACCTTGTTGGCAGCTAGATCTCTTGTTTGGGCACTGTATTGCCATATGGCCATCTCTCCCACAATAGAGACAAGTGTCCCTTCTTATCCTGTCATTGTACTGGACATCAGTTAAGGTTTGTTGTTGCGAGGAGAGGTCCATTACTACAGAGATAGTGCTAGCAGTAGCAGTAATAGTGGGGGCAGGGTGGGTGTTCAATTTTGTAGGGTTGCAGGAAGTTGCAAAGAGGGTGAGAAAGAATCTTTCTTGTCAGCCACAAGGGCCTTAATATTGTTGTCCAACTTCCTCAACAAGTTGGTATAGGCCGTTAGGGTTTCTGGACCATTGGCAATGTTGGTTTGGGCATCTTTCAGTGCAGAGCTGAGGCTGCAGTAAAGTGCATCTCACTTAGCTGCATCATTCCAGTTGGTGTTGGCAGCTAGCCACTAGAAGTCCACCAGGTATTCCATGAATGTTTGGTTCTTCTGGGCCAAGTTCCTGATACCTATTTCTGCTGTTGTGACCCTATTATGATCCCTGAATACTTACTCTAGTCCAGTTAACAGAGACTTCTTATCAGTATAGTTGATTTCTTCAGTAGTTATATTGGGTTGTACATCAAGGAGCGTGTAGCCAGTTAGGAGACCGATGGCATATATTAAACAATGTTGTTTCTTGTCAAACCAATTATGGTCTTGATGGAGTTTTATATGAAGTTGGGTGGTGAAGGGATGGTATTTGTCAATAATAGCATCAAACTTGTTGGGGCTTATAATAAAGACTTTCTTGCTACCATCCAGTCCTGTGGCAGGAACTGTAGGAGCATGGATGAGAACGTTGTTGAGCAATATAATAGTGGCATTAGTATGGATAAAATCTTGTTCAGTGGTGGCTAGGCATCCCTCAAGACTTTGACCTTCAAAGTGAAGGGTCTGAAGTTTTTCTGTCAAGTTATAGAGTTGTTGTTGTAAGTGTTGGTCGGCAGGGAGCATCATAGGTAGGGGCAGGTTGACTATTTGGAGGAGGACATCATGGAGGCAAGTAAGATGGCTGTATCTCTAATCATAGTTCAGGTTGCCTAGATGTACATTAGATAGGCCAGTAGGCTGGCTCAGGCGAGTACAGAGCTTAGCAGGTACTTTGAGCAATCGTAACATAGTGTGGTGTGGGTTGGATCCTTATATACACAATGTTGTGTAATGGTATAATGACCCAGCATACATGAGTTATGGTAACCTGAACCTATGCCCATTGTGGTAACCAGGAGGTCAACAGGTAGGGACAGGCAGGTAAGTAATAACTTGCTTTATAAGTACCCTATAGTCAGGGTTCACTTGTGAACAAGTATGAACCTAGGTACTTAGATACTGGGATACCTAGTCCATAGGTATGGGTAAGGTCAGTGTACTTAGGCACCTTAAGTAGGCAGGTTATCCTACTGAGTAGGGTAACTAGAGAAAGGATGCAAGTGTCTAACTCTGCTGAAGGGGTAGGCAGAGTAATAGGGTAAAGTTACCTGAATATCCTGGTAGGATTACCTGAACTTGGGGGTCTAGTTACCCTGCTATGAGAAGTCGGTTATCCTGTCACAGGCCCCAAGTTACCTTATCTTGCACTACAAGGTCTGTTGGGGACCTTGGAAAAATTGACGGAATGATTGTTATGTGAAACTATATACGATCCCTGAATATGAGATTCTCTGGGATGCTATTGGTTGAGCTATGCAGCTCTGAAGAAAATACAACATGGAAACATTATTCCTATCATACCCCTCCAGCCTTGCTCTGAGGCCTGAATGTCATGGGCAAATGGTTGTGTAGTTGTGTGCAATCTAGCAAAAGAGAATATTTAGGGATTGGTTCATAACACTCTATACCTCTGGCTATCTGCCCAACCATAAGCTGTTTATATGATATATGAGAGGGTATAGGTGAGAAGGTAAAGTACCTTGTTCAAGTTGTTTGGAGTAGAATGGACCAGAACTGACAGAGATAGTGGAGGCTACCTGTCATGGTCCCTGGGGTAGTTGCGGGTGGTACTAGAGACAACTAGGAGAGTTTTACACCTATGACACCTAAATATGCCCCTATGCAGTAACCTCTCTGAGATAAGTTTAAGGATACTAAAAGCATGATTCTTATCATAACAGGGGTGGTTTCGAGTGTGGTGGTTATGGGTAGCGTCTATTGGATCACCTCACCAAACACCCCAATACGGAACTCTCTGTAGGCTCTTGGCTTGATACAAGTAGATAGAATGGATAGACTAGAGGAGCTAACAGGGCCTTGTATAGATGAACTCCATATAGGAAGATGTTGATATAGTAATAGGTCTTCTCAGGTATCTTGACTGTTAGCTACTGGCAAGATATTGATATGAAGAATTTGCACTCTAGCAGGACTAATTGAGATGGACTGCAGAAACTCAACTGTATAAGAAGGTTGCCAACTAGAGTGTATCAACACATGCATACCCATAGGAATATGGAAGAAGTGATGAACAATCCTTTGTGGAGAAGGGTGTGCTCGAAGGGTTGGAGTAAACTGATAAGGGAGTTTCTGGAATAAATCCTGACTGCTTAAATTTATGCGGAACTGTCCTACTCCAACATTCAATATCCTCACGAGATCTTAACTGAGGCAAGTGTTTCGCTTATTGACATTAAGTTTTATCATTACTTTACTCGTATATTTGTTTGTAAACTTTTGGTGATAAGTTTGAAGTTGTTCAGTATGGTTGCAACCTTTGGGTCCATCTCCCTTAGGGTGCCCCTATTACAAATAAGCAGGGTCTGTGCAGGGTCAAGAGTGCACAGTTCAATGCACAACATACTAGGAGGGACAAGAAAAGAGTACAGGTATACAAACAAGACATATTTGTATCAAGGCTTGAGGGGATCAAGGACAGGGTTCCAGGATTCAGGGTCAGGGTTCACAGATTCTGGTAATATGAAGAAGAGACAAAGATGTAATTCCTAAGTATGATACAGGTGCAGACAGGAAATTATCTGGTTGCCTAAGGAAAGTAAATCACAAATGGGTACAGCCCTTGATATAATAAAGGAAACTCTCCTGCTGACAAATCCCAATACACCTAACCCCTTCCTTATGTACAGCCGTGATCCTCTATCTGTTTCCATGAGATTTTATCATGCAGAACCTTGGGTAAGCCCTGCTCCCAACCATGAGGCCACCATCCAAACCCACACCCTCATATATGCAGCCAAAAATCCAATGCGGTCATACCCCGGTCAGGTGGCCATGACCAGTAGTTACATAAACACTACCTCATACCAAAGAAAATCTCTAAAACCTGTTGGAATCTTCTAGTATAATAATAGGTCCTGTGACTGTGTTATATGACTGACACAGTCACACGACCGTACAGGAATAAGATAATGTATTTTTGGAAACAGTTCGGCCATTATGATCAGATGAATTGGGATTGAAGTCGTAGCATTCGAGAAGTAGTTTCACTACACCTTTGTGTCCTCTCCAGGCAGCAAAAGATAGGGGTGTTCGGCCCTCATTATCCGATGAAGCGGGATTAACGTCCCGCCATTCCAGAAGCAGCCGCACTATACCCCGTGCCCCCCGCCTAGCAGCAAATGATAGGGGTGTTCGATCCCCATTATCTGATGGATCAGGATTGACACCCCCGCGTTCAAGAGGTAGTTTCGCTACAGACCCCAAAACCCCCCTCTCCTATCCCGGCCCAAGTCTAATACTCTAAGGAGGCATCACCCTACTTGTTGTCTTCGAATACCGGTATCCTATACTCCGTTCCCGCCTGGACCATAATGGCTCTATAAACATGTCTCCCACCACCATTTCCTCCCTTCTCTTAACTCCGGCCATCCCCCTCTGAGCGTGGTTGGGAGGAGAGAGGAAGGTAGCTGCCACCTTCCTATTTCTTCCGAAGCAAGCCTACTACCAAAACTCACATTCACTCTTTTGTTTTTGTCTCCAGAAATCATCCGCGACGGGAATGTACACATATAGCAGGCGTCCTTCCCAGCCCCAATAGCAGTTTTCTTCTGCAGTCGAGTGAGGATTTATGGGTCACTATTTCCGGCCTTGATTATTGCATTGGCGGGGAGGGGGGGCTATCTCCCTTTTATTTATAAGCCAGTGCGGTTCCTCTTGAAATCTCTGTCGTAATTTCTTTTGTTTCTTTTTATTGCAAACCGTCTTTCCACATCTGTTTTTCCCTTTCATAATTCCTTTCACCACCCCGTAATGTAGGCGGTACGGTTGTTTAGACGCAAGATAAAAGGATATGAAGGGCGGGAATTTCCAACACCCTTTAAAGGCGGGTCAAAGGCTAGCCGTTAACTAGGGTGCAGCGATGACTGGTTTCTGTTGTGTGCCCGGTCCTCTTCCGATCATGCATACAGTACTATACATAAATTTACTACTGCCCTCCGGGTGCGAGCTTGAAGGAAAGGTTGGGAGGTTATCCGGATATTTGGTCTAGGCCATCATGGAGGATAATACAGCACGGAGTCATTTGACCGCGAGACTAACTCCCATTCTCCGAGCACTGCATAAACTTGGAAGACTCGCTGTGCAGTCAAACACTTGGCGCATTATCCCAGATCTAGATCACCCGTAGCTAAACTTAATTTCCGAACCCTATTACCGTATGAGTGACCATCTGCGATAGGATGCCGAAACACCCTGGGAAAGTCTGACTTTTTGAATGGATGTAGATAGTACGTGAGTGAGCATTCCAGAGGAACATACATCGGCCAGACTATCACACAGACATCAACTGTGGGATTTTGTCCGTGATCACTCCTGTTGCCCGCCTGATGGTACTGTACAGCATTCTAGGATCGTGAATAGGAGCACCCGCCCGTACTTCTGGGTTTGACTATTCTTCTATTGCAATCAGGATAGTCTCCATATCGCAATGTACGAGAAATCTAATTGGTGGTCACTAGTCACATGTCTCAGAAACTCTTGGTGGCTTGCAGTCCTCGATGAGGGCTCGATTTTGCCCGACTTACCCAGGACATGGAGGAACAAGTTACGGTAAGTGTCGCTTGGATTACATGACGGTAGATGCGGTGGCCCCACGAATTCTAGCATATGAGGAGGATTGTGTTCAGCGGAGGGAAGGCACTGTCGGGTCCGTGATATTGTGATTCACAGCGCTAGGTGATGGTTGTGTGTTCCAAAATGTATATCAGGCGCCCACCCTCGGTATTCTATGTGTAAACCCTCCCCATCTTGCGTCTCTAATAGGATCTAATGTGTTTTTGTACTCCCTAGATAATGGCGACTAGCGGATGTACGGCAAGTCCGCCCACCCCTCCTATCGTATTGCCTGGTTCGATGTGTGAATCTAGCAGTCGAACCTTGCAAAGGTGTTATCCAACAAGCGTGGAAAAGGTGATATGTTCCCTTTCCGGAGACAATAGCGCTCAAGTGTAGCAGTGTGTGAAAACAGGCTGAAACAAAGGACTGTGCTGATCATTGTTTTGTTTCTCTTGATGATACTGTGTACTAAGAGTGTCGTCCGGATAGTAATTTCCTTACGGCTATTCTTCGGAGATTTATTTTGTTATCCTGGATAGTTAGATTGTAGATCCTGGATGGTGAATTACCGCGGACCCCGATGAACGACTATTTATCTGCGTATTCGTGGTTTCCTTAATTATTATACACGGTAGCCCGCGAACAGTACCCGGTTTCGGCGAACCTACCGGTCCTCTCCGACCACCAGACAGACGGAGGAGACTATGGGAAATGTGGAAAGTGACAGCGCATAGCACCGTGCGATCAATGCGCCAGGCGGTTGCTACGAATTCCAAAAACAACACGGCTGCCACCCACACGGAGCCTGCTGGAGTACAAGTACTCGGGTGCAAGGGTATTTGGGGTCCCAAGCTTCTTCCCCCCTTTTTTCCCCATAAGTGCAAATTGCACTTTCTTCAACAACAGATAATTATCTCGAGTTCATCATGTAACGTGACCTGTCAGGTTACATGAATACCATACCCATCCCCAAACTGACCCAGAAAATGGCTTCCTCTGGTGATGAAATGGATACGGACCGTCATGACGCCCTTGGAACCATGACCCCGCATGGTCGGGGGGACAAAGGGACACCGGCAGGAGACGTTGAAGAATTGGCCTACGACCAAATACGCAAGTTGGTTCAAGAACAACTAAACACCACTGGTCCGACTAAAAGAACGCTGGCGACAAAAGCTATTAGTAGCCGGGAAGATGGGGATTTTACGACAGAGGGAATCACCATCCTGTCACTTATCCTTGTACAGGCAAACCAGATAAGAACGCTCATAGTAATAGTGCAGAACCTGGCAGCGACGATACAAGAACGGAAGGACAGAAGCAACGTGACCCCCGAGGCCAAAGGGCGGAACACAAACCCAGAAGGCAAGTTGGTGGAGAAAACATATGCAGAAGCGGCTGTAACCGAAGAAAAAACCGAGGTGGCAACCCTAAAGAAAAACAAGGGCAAGCGCAAAGCGGAGGAAGGACCGACCCCCCCCAAACCCCTGCTGACAAAGCAAGCCAAAGAAGAAACATAGAACAGCGCGAGGGACCCTGAGCAGAGGAAGACGGTTAAGGGAATGGGACGCAAAGAAAATAATAACGTTGCAAAACGTAAAATATTCGCCACAAATATGTCTGCCAAGCCATTGCAGAATCCAGTGACGGATGATGCACGCATATCGATAGCCATATCCAAGATGTTAAACTGCTGCAAGTGCAAGACGCCTACGTGCCTGCAAATATCTTTGAATAGAGTAAATGGGACGATAACGATCACAGTACCCACCGGCAATGAGGTGGGACAGTATATGAAATATACTGACAAGATGACGGAAGCACTTAATGAAGCGATACCAGATGTTGAACAAGGGTATTTGCCGTTCAGGAAGGCATCCACGGATGTAAACGTTATAGTATATAGTATACCACATGTAGCGTTCCTGGAAGACCCCACCAGTCTTGACGTGGAAATCAAGGAATACTTCAAAGAGTCCCAGCATATTGAGCTATCATCGACCAAGTTGCTTAGGGCCGACCCAGAATCAAGAGAGGGAAAAAGAGCGACATCCATAATCGTTAGATTACTGGAAGATGAAGTGAATAAGATAGTACCCAAGGTTTTGTTCATGGGCAAAATTAAGGATTCAAGAGTCATGTGGCATGCAACACCCACCACATAGTACTGGAAGTATAGCTACTGGAAGATAGAATGCAGGGAGATGGTCGACCGGTGTCCAATGTGTTCGTAGACCTACAGTGAAAAAGACCATAAGTGCCATCAGATGGCATGTGAAGGCTATAGGAAACTAAAACCTGCCTGCTGCCCCATGATGCCAGCCAAATGCCCTGCGTGCCAGGGACCACATTTGGCTAAGGACAAAGATTGCCTAGCAAAAGTCCACGTGAAGAAACAGGAAAGGATGAGAGAGGACCAGCGCATCGCTTCCCTAGCCGGTGTAGGGCAAAGAGATGCTCCCCATTAGGCCATATGGCTATAATGGATGGCACCGAAGAGAGAAACACGAATGGGGTACGCGTCAATATTGTACAACATAATTGCAGAGGGAGCCAGGATGTTTTTCTTTTGTTATTTCATATAGTTAAAGGTTATGATGTTTCCTTTATATGTATTCAAGATCCAACACTGTATAACGGAGCTCCTTTAAGGGCCCCGGGATATGAGTGTATTTTTCAAGGAGGCTCTAAGGTAAGGGCGGTAACTTGTATTTCATTACGTGCTTTAGTTAAAATTTCCTTTGTAATTGTTCCAACTAAAGCAGATGCATTGTATTTGAGGAGATCCAGACAGGAGGGATGGCTGGTTGGAAGGAGAGGTTCTTTTAGCCTGGTGGATGTTTATAACATGGGTGCAAGGGGAGCAGACGGTGGACCCAGACACGATCTTTACTGAAACCAACAAACCCATACTCGTGGTGGGAGACTTCAATATGCGTACCACGTAAATGGGTCCACTTTGAGACATCCCTTCGAGAGAGAGATGGATTGGAGAATGATATATCAGATCGGCCGCGTTACACGGATATCAGGTTTTAAATACCGTGGGAATCTATGCTAGGTTCCTGGACCGCCCAATAATACACTGTCCTTGAGTGATTGATTATGCCTTGGCCAACGCGCTGCTACTCCTATGGATTGCGAGATGAAAACACCTGTACCAAAGATCAGGCTCGGATCACATAGTTACCCTAATCGAAGTTAATTACCAGGAGGTGGAGGTTACAAGACCGGTACCAGAGTGGGACAAGATTCAGTGGCGAGGCGAGAAGGGAGACACCAACCCTGTTATCGAAGAGGCGCTGAAGGGGTACTGGAATGAGCCAGGGGGATACGAGAGGATTATCGAACGAGATGGAGCAGTGGATGCATTTCAGACTATCCTATATAGGCTTATCCATCCGGTCCTGAGCTGGGCTCCAATGAAACGACCGACGAGGTGGTCAAAGGCATGGTGGACGCCGGAAATCATAGAGTTGAGGAGGATTTAGACTGCTGCTGCCCGGCGTGTCAGACGTGACGGGACAGAGGTGGAGAGTAGGGATGAGGCAAGGAGCGGTTATAGGAAGGCCCTCAATAAAGCGAAAAAAACAACATGGGGACGAATTCCTGGTCAATGTGACGAAGAACAATATGTGGACAGCGCATCAGTTTACGAAACAGAGGACCCAAAACTGAGTTCCTGGAGGGCCGTCAGCAATGCCGGAAATGACCGAGAAAATGACAATGGATCCTTTTTTCTCGGATTCACAATCTCCAATCCCGAACCCTATAGTGACCCGGCATGTACTGGGAGGAGAGGGGGAAGTCAAACAGATGGAGGTAACGGAAGCTTTGAAGAACTGTCATAATAAGTCAGCCCCTGGGCCTGATCAGGTGCCACATGGGGTTTGGAAAGGAGTGGACGGTATCAACCAGAAAACACTACCTGCTCTGATTCAGGACATGCTGGAGTGGGGGTTTCACCCACCAATGCCGAAGGATTCACTAGAGTCATCTTACCGAAACTGAATAAAGACAACTATATGGAATGTACCAGTTTTTGGGTCATAGCTTTGATGAAGACTTTCTCGAACCTAGCTGAATGAGTAGTCAACGTGAGGCTAATGAAAATCGCATGCGAGAATGATATGTACAGCATAAATCAGGCGGGGAGCTTGCTACAATGCTCCGCGGTGGATGCTCTGCTATCACTACAACATTGGATTAAGGAGACCCAGTTCGTAGAAGTGAAGGCTTCATCGCTTTTCCTAGACCTGAAAGGGGGCTTTGATAATGTGGATTATCAGAAGTTACTCGATAGATGGGAGGGACAGGAAGGTGTACCCCAGTATATAGTCAACTGGATCCCAAGTTTTATAGCAACAAGGAATAACGCACTGGCATATCCAGGTAGCTCCAGGCGGTCTCATGTTGTCAACAAGGGAATACCGCAGGGGTCACCATTATCACTGTTACTGTTTGTTATGTACCTGAGGATTTTACATCTGATGGGTGACATGCGGAGCTGTTTTACAACCGTGTACGTGAACAATTTCCAGATCTCGGTGGCCTTGAGGACATGGGTTGAAAACGCGACGAAACTGGAACAACTGGCCGGAGGGATGGTGGCCAGAGCTCATGCTCTGAGCCTGTCATTCAGCCAGGGGAAGACCGAACTGATGTACTGGTGGAAACCAAAGGAGGTTGGTCTAAGGTCAAGTCTAGTGATAAAAGTACAGGTGCATGTCGTGAAACCGGTAGACAAGAAACTTAGGTGGTTGGGTTTCTGGCTGGTGGATAATGGCGAGACGACATCACACTTCACTAAGAGGCTTGCCCTGGCTCAGGCTGCTTTCTGGACAATAGAGAGATTATCGGGACCTGGTAAAGGGCTATCACCGTACCTGGCGAGGAGACTAGTGAAAGGAATACTACTGCCAACACTACTCTACAGGGCTGAGGTACTTACGCCCTCAAAGACGATGTTGGGTAAGGTCCAAAAAGTTCTGGACTCAAGTGGCGCGGTGGATAACAAACTCCTTCCATGCAACGAATATAGCAGTATTGTCGGCAGAGGCCTGTTTGGCTCCAATTGACCTTTACGTGGAACAAATAAAAAAGGTGAATGCAGTCAGATGGGTGACGGCCATCCCCAGCAACAACATAGCTGTAGCGATGCTCCCAATGACTTTCCCCACTCAAAGTGATTATCAGTTGGAAATCAAGTAGAGAATGGCGTGTGATAACTACAAGGGTGGTATGAGACCCCAGGTATGGACCTCCACTGCCACCACCACACAACAAATAAGATTGCCGATGCATGAGGTAGCGGCTAGGGCCAAAGCAATATTCCCGACATTAAAAATTCTGATGAGGCCCTCCAAGCTCTGACACATCACACCACATGATGCGGCAGCGGATGTGGAAGCCAGGGAGAGAGTGAGGAAAGAAGTGCAGGAGCGATGGGCAGGTTGGGAGTACCCTAGTGATTATGAGTATAGACCACCCTACTGGGAATGCTGAAATTTTATGGTTCTCCTGAAGTTTCAGGCTGGCAGGGTTCATCGGATGAGAGCACATAAGAGCTATTTGAATGCTCACAGGGATTGGTCAAGCCAGGATAGAAGCCTGATATGCGGGAGGTAGGGATTGGGTGAGGAAGACCTGGAACATGTGGTACGATGTGCGGTGCTGGCAGTGGCCAGGGAGGGCATGGATGACAAGGCACTGGACGTGACTCCGGGGTCAGAGTTATGGAAGAATGGGAAGAAAGGGATGGCCTTGGTTAAGGGTTTTGTCTCTTATGTTATGATGAATGGTATAAATTTCCTGTTGAGGATGGGGGTTTTTCCTTTTACAAGCGAAAGGGACTTGATGTCATAGGTGGACTTATATTGCAAGGCTTCAATGACAGGGATGCTTTGATATTAGATATCGTTAAATTGTTATTTGGGGATAGATAGTGTTTCTTTTGTTTTTAAGGGGTTTCAGGCCATACCTTAGGGTCTATGCTATGGGGTTCCCGTAGTTAGCTACAAATAAACCGAGGATTTAAAAAAAAAAACAAAAAAAAACAAAAAAAAAACAAAGGGTATTTGGGGTCCGGTAACACAACCACTCTCCCGCAGCGTTTTGCTCCAGAAGAGCTCAAAAGTGCCTGTGTTACCGGTCCCGACTTTTGTCTGCCACCAAAAATTACTCACTAGCTATCACTCGAATTTCCTAACCTGGTTTAGTCTACATACAAAAGCCGCATCTCCTTTTGGAAGCGGACCCGACTTTTGCTTACCTCCTAGTACAGTACTGTACCACGCCGTGGGAAGAGCCCACCGCCCGTACCGCGGCCACGGGGAACTACGCTGCGATGCTTCAAGTTAGGCGATATGTAAATTTCCGATTGATCCATTCGTAAGACTTAATGCACTTGTAGATATCCTGAGCTGTCCGATTCCACCGCAGACGTTTCTGGTGCTCTTTTATCGAAGTACAAAGACTTGTATACGTCATGGGATAACGCTTAAAGGCGTGTGGTATTTCTGGCTATCATACCAATTCGGTAGGCACAAGCAGGGAGTAGTTAAAACATAAGTGGGGGGAATCGATTGGGCGGCTGTGGGAAGTATCCAAGGGGTTCCACAAAAGACCCCGCTTTTCAATCTTGGGTCCCTACCAACTTTAGTGCCGGCGGCCGACCGACTCCCTCACCCATCATCCACAGTATCCTAAGACGCGAAAAATCGAAAATGTCTCAATCCTACAGCAATAATACGGTACCAACTCTTTTAATTCTGTTCACGTCGGGAACTATACCGTTGCCGGCGACCGGCCTCAAATATTGACATGGCTATCATCGCTAGAGCACAAGCTACGGCACAAGGACGTTCAAAGCAACCGAGTGGAAAATGTGGGGAAATGGCTGTTAGAAACCGAGGAATTCAGAAACTGGTATGCTGGCAGTGGTGGAGAAGAATCCCATAACGCAGTAATGTTTTGCTACGGAGATCCGGGGGTTGGCAAGACCTTTATCAGGTAACCAACGCGATAACCAAAGAGCGGGAGACAAAGGGCAAGTGCTGACAAACGGCGATATTAGCTCGTTGGTGATAGATAATTTGTGCGATCAGGCTAGAAGGCAAAATGCCGCCGTTGCCTGTTTTTACTTTGACTTCGCAGTCTAGAAGGAGCAGTCGGCGACGAGTATGTTGGGCGCTTTACTCAAACAGGTTGTGAGCGCATTAGAAGAGGTGCCGGGGGAAATAGTGCGAGCCTATGGAGATCAGAAAAAGGTTATTGATGGACGGAGCCCGCGGCTTTCAGATATCGTGAAGATGTTGCAGGCTGCCTCTTCCAAAAGGCAGACATTTATCTGCATCGATGCCCTGGATGAGTGTACGGTGGCACACCGAGTCAAGATTCTCGATTCTCTCAACCAAATTCTCCAAAAGTCTCCACGCACTAGAATATCCGTTACCGGGAGACCGCATATTCGACCCGAGATTGAGAGACGCCGTGCTAGAAGAGTAACAAGTGTATCCGCTAGTCCCAAGAGGGATGATATTATTAGATATCTTCCCCCGAAGCTGGATGAGGACACAACCCGGAAGCGATGGACAGTAGACTGGAGGCAGACATCCTGGAGAAAATTCCTGAAGATATTTCTGGAATGTAGGTAATAGTAATGGTACGAGGGAGGCTACTTCGTATTATCCGAGCCTGATAGATTGGTGTTTAGATTCTTGCTCGCCTCGCTGAATATCGATGCGATGCTGCAAGAAACCACAGTCCATCGCAGGCGTCAAAAGCTCAGCTCAATGACCGATAGCCTAGGGTTAGGGGATGCTTACGGTGCAGCTCTGGGTCGGATAAGGGGGCAGGGCGGGGAGAAGGCGAGGCTTGGTACGGTGGCATTGATGTGGATATGGTGGGGGACTCGTTAAACCGAACTAGTTTGCTGTAAAAAATCGGTAAATTTTATTAGCCGAAGGCTGGTTCACCACACCAGATATCAATTAAATAATTCTATTAGAAGAAAGGTTAGCTTAATAGAACCAGACTAATAGAGAGTAAATTGAAAATAAGGCAAAATTGAAGGAGTTATTAGGAGTTGAAGGTGAGTGATTTTTGGTAAGTGAAATGAGAATGTCATGGCCAGAATGAGGTATTAGTTGTAGATCATTGCCATGGAGATAGACCGAGTAATAGTCAATGATACAAAGTAAGGGGTAAAAAGTAAAGATAAAGGGGTAAAAGGGGATGATATGACAGATATATTCTGGTAGTATATAGTATCACAAAGCACTACCAATACCAGGCTGCCAGAATTGCAAAATGCTACTCCAAAGAAAGCAACTCTGCTATTTGACAGCATTATGAAAGTTGAACAGAATCAATCAAAATACAAATATAATAATGACTCTGAGTTCAACATTCTAGAGAATTTATTGGCCTGAATTGATATTGACAACAATGCTCCAACTGAAGATAATAATTCTTGAGTAAATTATTCAGAGAGTGAAAGCAAGTCTGATGAAAGTGCAGAAGAGGTTAAGTATATGGATATGGAAGGTGAGAAGTGGGACAAAATATACTTACCTAACATAGTAAGAGCAGGAAACCTCTGGCAGCAGAGAAAATAAGCCCAGAATATTACACCAAGTAGTGGAGGACTCCGATAAAGCTGTAGCTATCAACTAACAAAACAAAGTGAACAAAGTATTGCAGCCCATAAGCTTGACTTATATAAGGCAGCTGCAGGTTCTAGACCACTAACCCATTCATTATTAGGGCCTGTTCGGCAACGAGCGTTCCGTTCCGTTCGCGAACGGTCATTTCGTATGGGCGAACGGAACGGAATGGTCGTTGCCGAACAGGCCCTTAATCAAAACTGGATCTGCAGCTACATCTGAGAGATTCAAAGAGCAAGCTGTAGTAGTGGTAACAGAAGTGGGTACTGGCAG
Organism: Tuber magnatum; assembly: GCA_003182015.1. NCBI lineage: Eukaryota > Fungi > Ascomycota > Pezizomycetes > Pezizales > Tuberaceae > Tuber > Tuber magnatum. The sequence continues at coordinate 1,883,344 of PYWC01000026.1, read as the reverse complement.
AGGCCAAGAAGAAGGCGGGACTCAGAGTTGGAGTAGGGATATTAGGAGGTAAGGGAAGTGAATAAAGGGTGATGGAAATTGAGATTCACAAGAGTTAGCCATCAGGGTAGAAAATATAAGAAAGGAGAGAGATATTGAAGGAGAGGATGGTACAATCAAGCTTTTGGAGAAAGATGAGAGTAAGAGGAGGGAAGTGAAATTTTATGAGTTTCCAGAAATAAATTGTGCGAAAGACCGTTAATTAGCAATTCTTGATTGGGAGAAAAAGATAGATGCTAAGGATGCTCACCTGATGGGTCAGAATCTGTCACAACACGGAGGAGTATTAGCACTATTGTGTCTTCAGCAAGTAAAATGCAAATAAGAAACTAGAACATTTCTGGCCCAAATAGTTGCAAGGTGTTTTATCTAGGGAACATACTTTGGAAAAAAAGTAAGCTCATAGGAAATCACGTAGATATGAGAGAGGACAATCGCTGAGGGTAAACAGGGTTGTTTTAGTAAGAGCAAATCCTGGTTTGATAATGGGGGAGTTCAGCTTGCTGTTAGGGAGTATATTTCTAGAACAGGAGAGAGTAAGAAAAACTATATTGATTTGGGTATTAAAATGAAAAACTAGGTGAAAAGTTAACTTACATTATATAGACTTAACAGCTAAAGCTGTATTGAAAGTAGTTGGTCAATATCTCAACTCAATAAGAGCAACAGCAACTTTCAAAAGTGTACTTGTAGATGCAATAGGTCTAGAGGCTGACCTGGTAGCAGAGGGAAGTGCTGTAGCAATTTCCTGCAGCCACCGGACAGGGGCTAGAACTGCTCAGAAATGCTTGAAAAAATGTGACTTTTCTATAAGAGGGTTTAAAAAGTGGTATATGTTGCTAGACATGAGTGGGCAGATGTTGTACAGAAAGAAATTCGGTATTTGTCTTAGCTTGAAAAAGGTACTATCCCATAGTGGTTATTTTTCAAGAAGCTGGTACCTGGCATGTTACAGAGTCACTACCTGAAGGAGAAAAGCCTTTAGAATTTATCATGCATGTTGAATCAACATTTAATGCAAGTGGTTGAAAAGGAAAACTTTTGATGTAGGATGGGAAGCAACCTCTATGACTGAAGGGAAAGGGAAAGAGAATAATGGTCTCCAGTTTTCTTACTCCAGTTAGCCATCTTCAAGTTCCAAATAAGATTCTAGACTATTACTTACTAGAGGATCTAATGTGGCTCATGCATGATAGTAAACTAATTCAAGATGCTATTAAGTATCTTGAATATGGTAAGAACAACTACTGGACTGGAGACAAGATGGTTGAGCATGTAATGAAAGTAGAATTATATATTTTTCATGGGGCCTTTCCTGGCAGCCAAGTGTGATTCACATTTGACAACACTGCCAATCATGGCTGCCATGTCCTGGATGCTCTTGTGGTTTCACATATGAACTGAAACTCTGGTATAAAGCAGCCTCTCATATAAGAAGGGTTTATTTATTTGAAGCAGTGGCCTTAGTCTATGGTTTTTTCTTTAAACTATTACAACTTTCTTCTTAAGAGGAAAGCAAATAGAGTACAAGAGATATTATAGAAGAGAGGGCTATGGTGGCAGTGGCAATTGGAAAGCCTATCTTTTCTTCTGTAATGCCCGAAGAGTAAGGACTAATCTATTTGTGATACAACTATGATCGAGAGGTATTGTGCAAGTATAACCAGTATGGGTACTAGATTAAGGATTTTGGTTTTACAGTATCCTTTGAGGCTTGTAATATTTTGTACGCTATTATGTGATATAGACAAGGTTTTATGTTTAGTTTCACAGTATTATTTAATACTTGTAATATTTCATGTGCTGTTGGTTGATATACACAAGATTTTATGTTTGGTTTTATACTGTCATTTGATATATGTTATATTTCAAAAGTATTGCTTAGTGTTTTAAATGTTTTATGTTTTGTTTCACAAGTATTAGTTGATACTGATATTGTTATATGTATTATCAGTTGAGACATAAAAGGTTTTATAAAATGACTCACAGTGGTTATAAGTGATAAGTTGTACTCAAAGACCACTGGCTTCTGTAATGGAAACAGCAGACTTCAACTGACAGTATTTGTAATATACTTGGTTGAACAGTTACTTCTTTTATATGCTAGTACACTCTTTTAAAGTCTTTTTTAGTAAGTAGTGCTCACACCTGGTTGGTCAAGTGGCTACTTACTTCTATTGTACCTATATATGACTAGCATCCTCAAGTGAATACATTACAGTAAGGGTAGTTTTTAGGGTTGTGAGAGACTTTTATGAGCTGAAGGGACACCTCCAGGAGGAACCCAGAAGAGTTTGACAAGAAGTTATCTTCTATTCTATATTCTATTGTAAGCGAAAGTTCTTTGAGAGGCTTTGATATGCAGCCAAATATTAAGGATGAGAAAAGTGCTGGTATAGTTTAAATAGTTTAAGAGAAACAATTCCGGAGGCTTTAGATTCAGTATCTTCAGCCTCTATTCACTGCAATTATCTGGCATGTAGCAGGGCTATTAAGGCATATAATAGTAGGTAATAGTACAGAACTCTCCAGTTCAAGAGTACTATAAATAAAGATTACTAGCATATTGAGAATAAGATGAAGTGGTAACAGTCCGGCCTGTGCAAATGTATGATTTCCATATCCTATATGGTCACATATATGACTTGTATGACTCCTGTATGCAACAATTTATAACCTATAGATATTTCCTAGATTGGGTAGCTGTGCATGTGATTACATTACGGGCATATATAGATGAGTTTATTTTCTACATTATCCTATAGTTTGATAGCGCAAGTAGGGAATACTATCTCAAAGTCTCGAACCATATTGTATTCAACTCCAACTACTAGATTTATATTTAAAGATAAGTATTAGGATTACCGACATTTTCAGATTATAAGCCTGGCTAAGCAACTTTCTAGTCAAACATCATACTGCAGTTAGACACAAAGATTCTATTCTATCAGTGACATGCTAAAGCCATTACCCCTCATATCTCTCAGACTGGCAAGACGATACTTTGATTGCCACTTGTTCTTTACTTTTGGAAACTGTGGAACAAATAGACTATTATCAGTCGACCACATTATACTATTCCTCTGTCCTTACTATCAGGAAGGAATTTGTTATGTCACTGTTCAATACCTCATGCTCTTCTCAACCGAAAGGTGAAAAACATTAGATCATAACTGAACAAAAACAAGTTCAGGAGTAATCAGAGGATTTACAACCAAACGCTAATATAGCATACCTAGAATCGTCGGCCATTATCTCAAACAATTGCACCAACCTTTCTGTATCTGTGAAAGACTGTCTCAAACTCTATAGCTAAGAAAACTATTACATCTTAGTGAAGATCTAGTAGGTGCATTTAGGGCTACCGGCTATGGAAAGTTGTAAGCAGGACCCAAGATGAGCCAAAAGGGGCAGCCAAAGGAAGTTCAACTGGCAGGAAGAAAACTGAAGAAAGGGATAACAAAAACGACTGAGCAACAGTATTCCTATACCAAGCGGACAACTCCACCTACCATACCCACATAGCCTTCTACAAAACCTCAGTATATGCATGGTAGTCACTTAAGGATTGGTTTAATAAAGAAATACAAAATACAGATAGCATCCTCCATTCAGACCTTATGTGTCTTGAATACTTGGAAGAAGCGAGCATGTCTGACTTGGTGTCCAAATTTGAAACAGCCAGGCCTTGGTTCAGTCAAAGATACAGTCTGGTGGGCCAAAGTGGTAGGAAACTATAAGAAGAATTTCAGAAAATCATGGAACAATTCATAGAAGCAGAAGTACTTAAGGGATGTCTGTTCATCTCAATACAGCATGTAAAATTCCATGACATATACAGTATGCTAGCCATGAAGAATACTGTGATATTCACGGAGGTCCGAAAGAACTTCATAAGCTGAGGACTGAAATGATATGAAAATCTGTGGAAGGAAAAGTACTATCTGCCTAGGTACTGAAGAAGAAGGATTTCAGGAAAGCAGAATGAAAGTACTGCAAGCCTAAGGGTTTCCGATATCATAACCATACCATGAACAAATACAATTGCCTAAACAAGATAAAGAAAAGTGCAGTCCAAGCCACAAATATTGCTGATGGCAGTATATACACCACGGTCATAACAACTAAATTTCAATTAAAGGAACAAAATACTACTCTTGGATGAGTTTATAACTAGGGAGCTACCTCTCACATATCATCCAAAACTCAGATAACATCCTAAACCTGAAACCATGTGATAAAAAGCTAATAATGGCAGATGGCAGAATTTACAAGGGAACTGCATCGGGAGATGTACAGCTTAACATGTATATGTTGGGACAACTTCCACAATAAGTCATACTTACAGGGGCCCTGGAGGTACCTACCATACACCAATTTTGCAAAGCTTGAACGCGTATATTGAAGGTAGCGAAGCAAGAAATGAAAGAAAAACATAAGGCAAGTCGGAGTACATAATGGTAAAGGAAATCCAAGGAAACCTATTTCCAATCTTCTCGCTCCGCTGTTGAGCTGTTCGACTGTCAGACACATTGGGTAATGGTGTAATGGGGGCACCCCTAGGAAGATGGATCCCAAGGTTGCGACCGCACCAAACAACTTCAAACTTATCGCCAAAGGTTCACACAGATGTAAGAGTAAAGTAGACGGTAAAACTTAATATCGTTAAGCCTGACGCTTCACTCAATTAAGGTCTCGAGAGGATTGATTGTTGGAGTAGGAGAGTTCTCGCATAGACTTTCAGGTAGTTTTATCTTATGCCAGAAACTCCCCCATCAGTTTACTCCAACTATTCGAGCACACCCTTCTCCGCTAAGGGCGGTCCGACACGTCTCCTGACACCCCCTTCGGGCATGTATGTGTCGACCCGCTCTAGTCGGCGTTCACCATATGTGCATATCGTTTCTGCGGCGCATTTCCATTCTGCCCGCCGGAGTGAAAACCTCTGCGCATCGGGGACTTGCCAGTGGCTAACTGTCAAGACCCCTTGCTGAACTAGACTATCTATGACACCCTTCCCATGCGCGTTGATTTCTTCTTGACGCCGGAAGCTACCGTGAGCGGTTTATCTATCTACTATTTACGAGTCTCGGGCTTCCGGTGTCTTCCGCAGGGTACGGTGGTCCAGGAGTGATCCAATGGGCGCTACCCATGACCACTACCTCGGATACACCTTACCTGCGGTAGGAATCATGCTTTTAGTGTCTCTGCACTTCCCTCTCAGAGCCTATGGCGTTGGGGACATCCTTGGGCGTGGTAGGTGCAAAACGTTCCCAGTCGTCCCGGCACCACCCGGGACTACCTTCGGGACCCCCACGGTTAACTCCCGTTAACTCCGTCAGTTTTGGTCCGTTTTACTCCGAACAACTTGGAGGAGGTACTCCACCTTCCACCCTATGCCCCCTTATATATCCTGCGAACAGCTTACGGTCGACCGGACGGCAGCAACGTATACGGTGTTGCAAGCAGGTCTCCAAAGATCCTCCTTTGCTAGACTGCACACAACTACGCAACCGTTTGCCCATGACGTCCGGGCCTCAAGGCGGGGCCGGAGGGGCATGATAGGAATAATGTCTTCAATTTACAGCTTCTTCGTAGCTGCGTAGCTCGCCCAATAGCATCTCCCGGAACCCCAGATTCCAGTATTATGCATGGTTTCGTGTGACAAACATTCCAGTCATTTTTCCCAAACTCCCTGAGGGACTTCGTATTGGGAGGTAGGGTAACTCAGGCCCTTGAACAGGGTAATCCAAGCCTCAAGGCAGGGTAACCCTGTTCTGAGGGTAGGGTAATCTTGTCCGGTGGACAAGTGGATTTTCTCCTGTTACCCTATCTATCCCACTTCCGGGGATAGACACACTCGGCCTTTCTCTAGTTACCCAGCCTAGCTGTGTATTGGCCCTTCATAGGTCCCTAAGTACGCTGACACCAACCTTGGGCGTAGCCATGTACCTAAATACTTGTGTCCACTAAGTCTGCTCATCTCGGAGCCCGGGCCATCGGGTCTCCGTAGGTCAAGTACTCACTTGCCTGCCGGTTCCTACCAGTTCGCCTCCGGGCTACCTGTATGGGTGTAGGTTCCGGCTGCCATAGCTCCTGTATGCTGGGTCGTTACATCACTCCCCTCTTCTCTACGGTCCGTCCCGGGCCGTTTAGCGTCGTCTTTTGTTTCCACGACTCGATTCCCCCAAGACCCTATGGTCCCTGGGTTTGGACGGATATCTTTGGTGGAAATCCAACATGGCCTGTAGGCCTGTCCCTTCTAGCATCTCATAGGGCTCCCATGAGTTCTCCTCAGCTCCATAGCCTTCCCATGAAACCAGGTACTGGACAAAGCGTGACGGAAACTTCGCCTTTGTTCCACCATACCAGCGACTGTCCACAACAGCTTCGATAACGTAACTGGGCTCATTGTCCCCGAGCTCCAGGGTAGGGATCTCGTCAATCCTACGCGATTCCGGATCCTTGTGATAGGGTTCCAGCAGCGTGACATTGAAAACCAGGTGGGTGCTCTAGCGGGCTGGCAATTGGAGTTCGTATGCTCGGGTACCCACGCGACGTTTGACCACGAAAGGGCCAAACATCCGGTGGTCCAGCTTCTCCATGGGATGCTTGGTGCGGATCTTCTTCCGGTTCAACATCACGCGGTCCTCTTTCTTAGCCCGCCCAGCAGCCACATCTTGCAAGGTAACACAGTCCGGGGATGGCAGCTGTTTCTGGTCACCCCATTTGTGTTTCCTTTCCCGTGCCCGTTGAATCGTTTCTCGAATCTGTTACCAGGTTCCTCTCCATTCCTGAACCAAGAGTTTGCTACTTGGGTGTATCCCTTGGTTGTCAGACACAATACCCGACCAGTTTGTCCGCGGGTTGAACCCATAATTGATCTCAAATGGTGACAACCTGGTGGATTCTGATGTTGAGGTATTATACACATACTCCGCAAGTGGTAGCAGCGAAACCCAGTCATCCTGTTGATAGGAACAGTAACTACGCAAAGACTGCTCCAGTGTCTGCTTAACCGTCTCGGTTTGCCCATTAGTCTCTGGGTGGATTACAGTCGAAACGTTTAGTTTCACTTGCAGCCAGTGCATCAGACCCATCCAGAACTTGGATGTGAATCCGCTATCTCGATCGGAGATGATTGACTCGGGGAGTCCATGAAGGCGCCACACCTCCTTCAGGAATATCAAGGCAAGCTCCTTGATAGGTACCTCCGTGGTCAGGGGTATGAAATGGGCCATTTTCGAGAATCTGTCCACTATGACCCAGATCTTGGTATACCCTTCGGACTCTGGCAGCGCTACAATGAAA
>PYWC01000026.1:1763886-1866383 GCA_003182015.1 Tuber magnatum | reverse complement strand
TCCAGTTACCCAGCCTAGCTGTGTATTGACCCTTCATAGGTCCCTAAGTACGCTGACACCAATCTCGGGTGTAGCCATGTACCTAAATACTTGTGCCTACTAAGTCTGCTCATCTCGGAGCCCAGGCCATCGCGTCGCCGTAGGTCAAGTACTCACTTGCCTGCCGGTTCCTACCAGTTCGCCTCCGGGCTACCTGTATGGGTTTAGGTTCCGGCTACCATAGCTCATGTATGCTGGGTCGTTACAAACCGAGCGGGTGCCCTTATCATGTGAGAAGGTTACCGCAGATGTGTCCTAGGATAAGGCAGGACAACTGATGATAGTCTGTCTAAGGAGTAGCCTGCCATGCTCTGAGTAACCTCTCCCTCTAAAATGAAGGCAGGCTGGTCGGTGTAGCTACTTGGTAATAGCTGGGTTATACTGGAAGCGCCGGGATAGCGCAAGTCATTCCTCTCTTGTATATTTGATATATGCTTTACTGGCATCAGATCGCCACCTGCCCAGAGTCTGGATGTCCCGTTCCGCTATTCCTACTGTGGCTGCCCATGTTGCCGTGGCTTTGCGAAAGCTATGTCCATTCCACTTATCCTGGTCAAGGCCAGTGGCAGTTGCTAGGCGTTATAGTCTCTGAACTACATGATCACTGATGAAAGTGTGTTGTAAATGTTTGTCAATGCAAAATAGTGGAGCATAGAGGAGCCAGTGTGTGTCACTCCCCTGGAGTCAGGTGATTGCGTACACTGAGCACCTATCGTCATCTATAGCGGTGATAGTGAGGGTGATCCCTGGGCGGAAGGGAACAGTTTTGGAGGCGGGGATTGTCAGTTCTATGTATCTCCCATTGCGGGCCACTCATAGGCTTCTTTTTGTTCGAAATCATCTCCAAACGAAGTATCTCAGTTCTTGGTCTGCCTCTTGGTATGTAAATTCCCCTATGTGCGGGAACCCAGCGAACACTTGCGTGAAGGCAGCCCGGAGTATGAGGGTGTGGTAATCCTGTGGTCTGAGATACCAGAGAATGCTAAGGAAATGGGGATGGAGTAGTGGGCTGTGTAGTTGGCGCTTTGGCTCATTGCGGTCTGTTTTAATTCGCTGGATGGTTCTCTCTAGTCTGGGATTGTGGAAGGCGGTGTAGTCGATCCCGCGATCTAGTTGGCATGATTTCATTCCCATGAGATACAGATTCATGGTGTTCACTTTTACTGTTCCTGCTAATGAACAGAGCTATTCAATCAGCCATGAGGCTTGGGCTGGAAAGCATCTACCGCTCTGATGTTGAAGGTTTGAGAGGGTACAAAAGATGGCAAAGCGTGTCCTGGGGGTTTCATAGTTGCGCCATGTAGCAGGTGGGAGTCCCTGCCAGAGGTAGTAGGTGGCTGTTGCAGAGAGTCCCGATTGCCAGACGTTAGCAACCCAAGTTTCTGGAGGTTGCATTTTGGGTATATCAACTGTGGTGCCAAGGCAGCAATTCTGTGAATATCCAAGTGGGAGAGCGCATCCGTTACAGCATTTCCTTTAGTGGATATGCAAAGTGTCTGGGGCCCGAGATCATGTTCAGTTGCAAGTAGCCAACATGTTCTTAGAACATGCATTGATGCGCCTTGTATAGTACAATTCGCTAAGCCATGGGCTACGGCCCAGTTGTCGACCTGGATTACTACTCCTGTTCCCATCCAAAGTTTCCCCCAGTACAGGATAGCTTGCTTGACAGCATGTATTTCCAGGGAATTGATGTGCTCTCTTATGCATGTGCAGCTAGCAGGCAATCGATTGAAAATGCAAAGTGTCGCTAGGTGGTGGTTTGTGCTTTGCTAGTATAGAAGGTGCTGAAGGCTTGGGGGCTTGACGTATCGGTCCACAGTAGGATTGTCTCTCTTGCCTGTGTGGCGATAGACCTCTGTGGGGCCCCAGAAAGTGCTTTCGCCCATCAGATCAAGACATTTTGTCTCTCGCTAGATAAATGCCCCTTTTGATAGCCATACCTGAAAGGGAAGTATAGCTCCATGTTGTATAATCTCTTCAGGAAGGTACAGCCTAGGGGGACCACCATTGATACGAAGTTCTGATATCCTGTGATATGTTGCAACTCCCGCTAAGTAAGTGAGCATTCTTTCAGTGCCGCTTGGACTAGGGGCACACCTTGAGAACTTTCTTTTTTGGAAGTCGAATAACTATCAGGCAGGTGTCTACTTCTATTCTGGCAAAGTTGACTCTGCTTCCTTCCTCGGTCTTGCAGTCTTTGATACTCAGCCCAACTGTAACAACCCAGCATACAGGAGCTATGGTAGCCGGAAACTACACCCAAACAGGTAGCCCAGAGGCGAACTGGTAGGAACCGGCAGGCAAGTGAGTACTTGACCTGCGGAGACCCGATGGCCCGGGCTCCGAGATGAGCAGACTTAGTGGACACAAGTATTTAGGTACATGGCTACGCCCAAGGTTGGTGTCAGCGTACTTAGGGACCTATGAAGGGCCAATACACAGCTAGGCTGGGTAACTAGAGAAAGGCCGAATGTGTCTATCCCCGGAAGAGGGATAGATAGGGTAACAGGAGAAAATCCACTTGTCCACCGGACAAGATTACCCTACCCACAGAACAGGGTTACCCTGCCTTGAGGCTTGGATTACCCTGTTCAAGGACCTGAGTTACCCTACCTGCCAATACGAAGTCCCTCGGGGAGTTTGGGAAAAATGACTGGAATGTTTGTCACACGAAGCCATGCATAATACTGGAATCTGGGGTTCCGGGAGATGCTATTGGGCGAGCTACGCAGCTACGGAGAAGCTGTAAATTGAAGACATTATTCCTATCATGCCCCTCCGGCCCCGCCTTGAGGCCCGGACGTCATGGGCAAACGGTTGTGTAGTTGTGTGCAGTCTACCAAAGGAGGATCTTTGGAGACCCGCTTGCAACACCGTATACGTTGCTGCCGTCCGGTCGACCGTAAGCTGTTCGCAGGATATATAAGGGGGCATAGGGTGGAAGGTGGAGTACCTCCTCCAAGTTGTTCGGAGTAAAACGGACCAAAACTGACGGAGTTAACGGGAGTTAACCGTGGGGGTCCCGAAGGTAGTCCCGGGTGGTGCCGGGACGACTGGGAACGTTTTGCACCTACCACGCCCAAGGATGTCCCCAACGCCATAGGCTCTGAGAGGGAAGTGCAGAGACACTAAAAGCATGATTCCTACCGCAGGTAAGGTGTATCCGAGGTAGTGGTCATGGGTAGCGCCCATTGGATCACTCCTGGACCACCGTACCCTGCGGAAGACACCGGAAGCCCGAGACTCGTAAATAGTAGATAGATAAACCGCTCACGGTAGCTTCCGGCGTCAAGAAGAAATCAACGCGCATGGGAAGGGTGTCATAGATAGTCTAGTTCAGCAAGGGGTCTTGACAGTTAGCCACTGGCAAGTCCCCGATGCGCAGAGGTTTTCACTCCGGCGGGCAGAATGGAAATGCGCCGCAGAAACGATATGCACATATGGTGAACGCCGACTAGAGCGGGTCGACACATACATGCCCGAAGGGGGTGTCAGGAGACGTGTCGGACCGCCCTTAGCGGAGAAGGGTGTGCTCGAATAGTTGGAGTAAACTGATGGGGGAGTTTCTGGCATAAGATAAAACTACCTGAAAGTCTATGCGAGAACTCTCCTACTCCAACAATCAATCCTCTCGAGACCTTAATTGAGTGAAGCGTCAGGCTTAACGATATTAAGTTTTACCGTCTACTTTACTCTTACATCTGTGTGAACTTTTGGCGATAAGTTTGAAGTTGTTTGGTGCGGTCGCAACCTTGGGATCCATCTTCCTAGGGGTGCCCCCGTTACAGTATATCGTTAAGCGAGCTCCTCGCTTAACTCCTCTCCTGATTAATTGTTTTTCGACCTTCGGCACTGACCTTGCGTGAATACTGGTAACCTTGTCTCGAACAAGTAGCCCAGGGTGGAAAGCGCAATGGCTAGTATCGAACGTCGACCTAGAATGGAATCCAACTCGGATTCAGACCTTGACCTTGACGAGAACTCCGCCAACACATTTCGTGCTTCGGTGTTCGCGGACGTCCGCGGTATTGAATGGGACGGTCACCAATTGCTCCTGGAGGCCGCCCCTATTCAACTACCTGATGAATGTGTTGATCTTATGATTACAGACCCTCGCGCTGCGGCGCTTTCGTTCTTCCAAGACGCCGCCCTCGTCCACAACATGCTCCCTCCTCCACCGCAAGGAGTACCCTTTAGCGAGTTCTCCCGCGAGTTCGTCGAACCTTACATCGTCCGGGAGGTATCCAAGTCGATTGAGGATGCGAAGCGGGAACTGAAGAACTGGAATGCCCAGCAGCAGCAGGTGTTCCGTAAACAGATTACTACGGCAGCGGTGGAATGGATGAAGGTACAGCAGGAGGCATACCTGCGAATGTTAAGAGACCAGAAGGCATTGAAGGATCGTATGGCAGCGCTGGAAAGGGCCTTCGCGGGAGGTTATAGTATTGATGCTGAGAATGACGTACTGATGATAGAGGCGGCGCCCCCACTCCCACTTGTCCACACGAAGCTGGAGAACTTCGGGATGGAACTGGCTATGAGAGCCCGGGATGAACAGTGGAGGGCGTACCTAAGCCCCGTGGGCATACGGATGTTGGAAAGCCTCAAGGGGGAAGGATACAGTTATACCTCGTCCTTCACAAGAGCATCAACAGGCTCGCTGTCTGTCCCCTCCTCGATCGCCCGCAGTCGTTCAGGAAGTCCGGCGATTGGACCAACCGATGGGCGTCGGGTTAAGAAAAGGACGTCCAAGCCAAAGGGTATCACAGCACCAGATACACCTGACCCTACTCCTCGGCCGACCCCCGCTCCCATTAACCCCCCTGCAACACCGTCGGTTGCAACTCCCGTACCTCCTATTGCTGCCCCAAGACCCACACCTTTACCAGTTTCATTGCCCCCTCCTGATACCTTCCCTGTCGCAGCTTTCCCGCCAACAGTATCGGCTACCCCAGGGTACCGACCGCTGCGTGCGGCTTCACCTGGATTCTTTGAACAGGTCAGGCGCCAGGAAGAGCGAGCACCCATGGCTCCATCACGAGGGACTCCGATCCCCGGACCTGGGACACCCGCTCGTTCCGTTCCTTGGGCACCCGTGATTCCTTCTGCCCCCTCAAAACCAACTCTTCCCTCCATCCTCCCCACGATCACTAGTGGTGAGTCGGACAGCCAAGACGAGTACTGTCTGTCGGGCTGCAAATCGGAAGAAACCCGTATGGGGTGGATTCATTACCACACGTACGGGTGCAGGAAGGGACCACGGACCCCGGTAAGGCACCGAAGAAGACAGAAGGAGGGAGACGGACGACCAACATGTGGGTACTGTGGGTCATGGAGACACGCGGGGCCCCCAATGCAACCTTTGAGTTGTCCAGAGCTTCAGTCGTTTCTGGCGATGACTCAGGCGGCTCCGAACCCAACTCCTGAGAGTGGGCAACGACCTGTTCCACCACCGGCATCAGTACCATCAGGGGCTAACCCCCCCGAGGATGGGAATCAGGATGGCCAGGAGGAAAGGTTTGATGGGTATGATAGACCCCGCGAGACCCCAGGTGGAAATACCGGGGGTAGTGGAGGTGGAAATGGACCACCTGTCGGTGGTACTACGGGAGCAGGTGGAGATCCTGGGGACTCTGACCATGATAGCTCGGATGATGATGATGCCGATTCTCTCCCCGACTTGACCCCTTTTCTCGGCGCTCGCAAGGATGACTGGAGCGACGAGAAGAAACGACGGTGGGACCGCCGTGCTAAGAAGCTGTCAAGGGAACTACGGAGTAGGGCGGCTGCACGACCATCATCTAGACAACGGCAGAAGAAGCCGGAAAAGCTGAGCGGCATTCCGGCGTTTAAGGGAAAGGTCACCGAACTCGCCAGCTTCTTGACGCTGGTAGAGGTTAAGTTCGAGTACTTTGCTGGGTGCAGGTTGACCGATATGGACAAGGTAAACCTGGTGATCCCCCTTCTAGAAGATACTGCCCGAACATGGTATCTTGGGCTGCACTCCCACATCAATAAGGAGGCAGCCAAGCGTACCGGAGTTCCAGTTAATAACAGTAACCCGTTAAGAACGTGGAAAGGATTCCGGGAACGGCTTGAACGGAGTTTCGGCGGTGACCAAGCGGAACGAGACCGATCCCTCCTTGAGTGGCGAGACCTAGTGATGAAGCCACATCACATCGATGAGTACCTGGACAAGATAATTGACTATATGTATAAGCTTAGCTATACAGACCCTGTGCAGGTACGAGATAAGGTACGGTCGGGCATTACTCAAGAAGTGAGGAACGCGTGGGCACTGAAGGAGCCCCATCCCACCGACTTGAACGACTACCTTGATCTTCTTCGGAAGGTTGGACACACACTGGAAGACAACACCCGGTTCAGCAACCGAGTTATCCACCCTGTCCAACGGTCTCAACCAACGGACAAGAAGGAGGATAGGTCCTCAACTTCCGGAAGGTTTAAAAAGAAGGATAAAGGTTCGGGCAGACAGAACCAGCGGTCTGCCAAACCTACTAATTTCAATGCGGGGAAACAGGCAAAGCCGGGGACTTCTGAGTATGCCCTGGCGCATAAGGAAATCCCGTCGACTTTGACCGAACGTCGGAGAAAGCACAACCAGTGCACCAAGTGTGGACAAACGGGTCACTTTTGGAGAAAGTGCACCGCGACGTCCCCAGTCGTTAGTTCGTCCAAACAGGCTCGTGGGTTGAAACGGTCAGCCCCGGTAAGCGAGCCCTCAGGTACGGACAAGCGACTAAAGCGCATTGAAGCGCCACCTCCGGCTACCTCGTCAAAGATACTTGAAGTCCGACAGGCATCACCTCAGATTATGGAGGTTGATACTGACGGCTCAGAATAGGTAAGACCCCATTCTGTGTAAGGTAGAACCTTAATAACCTGTATCCATAGACCCCTGCGGGATGGATGAAAAGGAGCCCCGGAAGTGGCTTCTGGGATGGGTAAGTACCCCTCTACTGCATGAACGACCCTGATGCTGACTACACCCAGGTGGTGTGGGCAGATAGATGTTGAAGGCCGTATGCGGTGGACAGGGTGATCTCTCCTTTGTGGGTTTTCAGGTTATTTCCTTTGTTCTAGTTATTTGTATTTCTTTCAGGATTTCTTTACTGGGACGGACAAGTCATAGGGTATTATTTTCGGTTGAGGCTGGGAGAGATCTCGCTCGCGGAGACGCTCGACATTGGGGAAGCAAGGTTGCTTCGCTTGGAACCGGTCCAAGAGCGGACCTCTACCCACCTCGGGAAAATTTGTTATGGTTAGTACAAGCGGGATTAGTTCAGGCTGGACTTGATTGAATAAATGATACTATGATCAAGTTTACCTGAGGAGGGTTTAGTACCCGAAATCATGCTGGCGTGATAGTAAACACCCTAGCTATTGATAACACGATTCCCAATCCCTTAACGTTTACCGACCCGTTGTGGCCGCTCTTGTGTCGAAAGGCAAGAGATCAGAATTAGTAAGCCAAGATGACTAAGTCCCTAAGACAAGTGAAGAGGCAGAAGCGTGATAACTTGCCTCGCCATACCAAGTCTATCCACCTGAGGGTAAGGCTAGACTGGAAGATTGGAGCTAGACAGGTAAGCGCTGAGGCGCTCCTGCTACTCGACAGTGGAGCTACTGGGCCAGTGCTTAGTAGCCGATGGGTTAAACAAACGCAGGCACCATGTGTACGACGAAAGGTACATGTGCCGATAAGCGACGCAAGCGGTAATCACATTCCGGGGTCAGGTCTGCACTATACCAAATCATTGGACATGAGAATAGGCGACCACCATAACGAAATGCGGTTTGAAGTCGCGGACATGCCCGACACCAAGGTGGACGGGTACCTACCTATGTCTTGGTTGAAGGACCATAATCCCGACATAGATTGGAAGACAGGATCACTAACCTGGCGCTCAGATTTCTGCAAGGCTAATTGCCTGGCAGAGCAGGGGCGGTTAGTGTTCATGACCGATGAAGAGTTGCTAGCTGAAGACCCTAGTAATGTGTACCTGTTGGGAATTGTACAATTCTCCGATGAGGAAGGTGCTGACATTACTGTCAAGCTACTCCCTGAGTATAAGGACTACGGGGACATCTTCAGTCAAGAACGGATTGAGGCCTTGCCGGAGCACTCAAAGTATGACCACACGATCGAGTTGCTACCCGGGACTCAACCTCCGTTTGGGCCTATCTATCCGTTATCGGAAAAGGAGCTTAAGGCACTCCGGGAATATCTCAATGACATGCTGCGAACGGGGAAGCTACGGCGATCCAGTTCCTCAGCAGCAGCCCCTATCCTCTTTGTGCCAAAACCAGATGGTACATTAAGACTGGTAATAGATTACCGAGGGCTGAACAAAATCACGGTGAAGAGCAAGTACCCTCTACCGCTGATGAATGAACTGCGAGATAGGTTAGGAAAAGCCGTTGTGTTCACTAAGTTGGACTTGAAAAACGGCTACTATCTTCTGAGGATGGCAGAAGGTGAGGAATGGAAGACGGCCTTCCGGTGCAGATATGGACTGTATGAATACACGGTCATGCCGTTTGGGTTATGTAATGCCCCGGCAACTTTCCAGAGCATGATAAATGAGGTCTTTCGAGATCTCATGGATGAAGGAGTCATCGCGTATATGGATGACATCCTGATCTACTCCGAAACTATGGAAGAGCACGTCGCGATGGTAAGGCGTGTAATGGAGAAATTGCGGAAAGCTAGACTATGTGTAAGTATGAAGAAGTCCAGTTTCCACCAACGGGAGGTTGAATTCCGCGGATATAGGATCTCCGATATGGGGATCTCTATGTTGTCGGAAAAGGTGCAGACAATCAAAGACTGGGCACCTCCGACATGCGTCGTCGACGTTCAAAGCTTTATGGGCTTTGCCAACTTCTATCGTCGGTTCATAGAAGGGTTCAGCAAGATAGCGAAACCCCTCACGGACTTGACAAAGAAGGATGTCCGATGGGAATGGACACCTGCATGTGAGCAGCCCTTCGATGATTTAAAGGAAGCGTTCACGTCCAAACCTATCCTAGCACATTTTGACCCTGAACGGCCAACACGGCTAGAAACCGACGCTAGTGACTTTGCATTAGGAGCCGTTCTCTCCCAGTTATGTGAGGATGAGAGATGGCATCCGGTGGCCTACCATAGTAGGAAGTTTCACCCAGCAGAGATTAATTATGATGTCCATGATAAGGAAATGACAGCCATCGTGGCGGCATTCAAGGAATGGGATCATCTGCTGCGCTCAGTAACGGACCAATTGGTGATCTATACGGATCATAAGAACTTGGAGTACTTTAATAGTACCAAGGTCCTTAACCGAAGGCAGCACCGCTGGGCTGAATTCCTGCAACCGTTTAACTTCCAGGTGGTTTACCGAGAAGGACGGTTGAATGAGAAGGCAGATGCTTTGTCGCGGCGTAGGGACTACCGCCCTGAAGGGGGGAGTGATTTTCCGCCACAGTCGTTTTTTCGCCCCGGACAGTGGGTTGGGAGCCAGGAATGGGACATCTTGTGACCACAGGTGTTGCAAGTGTGCCAGGGATTTCGGCTCAAGTCGTCCTTTTTGGATCAGTTGCGGGTAGCGATAAGCGAAGACCAGGAGTACTTAAGGATCCTGAAGGCAACAGCTGCAGGTGACAAAGAGGTCGACCGACATTTCACGACGGAAAAGGGCTTACTCCTGTACAAGAACAGGTGGTATGTTCCCAAGGGTCAGAATCTGAAGCAGACAATCATGAAGGCAGAACATGACTCCCGAATCGCGGGACACTTCGGGACTTACAAAACCATTGGCAGGGTGAGGGCTAACTTCTACTGGCCTAAGATGGATGAGCACATCACTGACTATGTGCGGACATGTGATGCATGCCAAAGAAATAAATCCATCAGGCACAAGAAGTTCGGGCTGCTGGAACCTATCGATGTTCCTATGCGGCCTTGGACAGCAATTTCAATGGATTTCATTGTCGCGCTGCCAGAGTCCGAAGGGTATACCAAGATCTGGGTCATAGTAGACAGATTTTCGAAAATGGCCCATTTCATACCCCTGACCACTGAGGTACCTATCAAGGAGCTTGCCTTGATATTCCTGAAGGAGGTTTGGCGCCTTCATGGACTGCCAGAGTCAATCATCTCCGACCGAGATAGCCGATTCACATCCAAGTTCTGGATGAGTCTGATGCACTTGCTGCAAGTGAAACTAAACGTTTCGACTGCATTCCACCCAGAGACTGATGGGCAAACCGAGAGGGTTAATCAGACACTGGAGCAGTACTTGCGTAGTTACTGTTCCTATCAACAGGATGACTGGGTCTCGCTGCTACCCCTTGCGGAGTATGCGTATAACACCTCAACATCAGAATCCACCAGGTTGTCACCATTTGAGATCAATTATGGGTTCAACCCACGAACAAACTGGTCGGGTGTTGTGTCTGACAACCAAGGGATACACCCAAGTAGTGAACTCTTGGTTAAGGAATGGGAAGGAACCTGGCAACAGATTCGAGAAACGATTCAACGGGCACAGGAAAGGCAGCGGAAATGGCATGACCAGAAACGGCTGCCATCCCCGGACTATGTTACCTTGGAAGATGTGGCTGCTGGGCGGGCTAAGAAAGCGGACCGCGTGATGTTGAACCGGAAGAACATCCGCACCAAGCGTCCCATGGAGAAGCTGGACCACCGGATGTTTGGCCCTTTCGTGGTCAAACGTCGGGTGGGTACCCGAGCATACGAACTCCAATTGCCCACCCGATGGAGCATCCACCCGGTTTTCAATGTCACGCTGCTGGAACCCTATCGCGAGGATCCGGAATCGGGTAGGATCAAGGAGATCCCTACCCCAGAGCTCGTGGACAATGAGCCCAGTTACGTCATCGAAGCTGTTGTGGACAGTCGCTGGTATGGTGGAACAAAGGCGAAGTTTCCGTCGCGCTTTGTCCAGTACCTGGTTTCATGGGAAGGCTATGGAGCTGAGGAGAACTCATGGGAGCCCTATGAGATGCTAGAAGGGACAGGCTTACAGGCCATGCTAGATTTCCACCAAAGATATCCGTCCAAGCCCAGGGACCATCGGGTCTTGGGGGAATCGAGTCGTGGAAACAAAAGACGACGCTAAACGGTCTGGGACGGACCGTAGAGAAGAGGGGAGTGATGTAACGACCCAGCATACGTGAGCTATGGCAGCCGGAACCTACACCCATACAGGTAGCCCGGAGGCGAACTGGTAGGAACCGGCAGGCAAGTGAGTACTTGACCTACGGAGACCCGATGGCCCGGGCTCCGAGATGAGCAGACTTAGTGGACACAAGTATTTAGGTACATGGCTACGCCCAAGGTTGGTGTCAGCGTACTTAGGGACCTATGAAGGGCCAATACACAGCTAGGCTGGGTAACTAGAGAAAGGCCGAGTGTGTCTATCCCCGGAAGTGGGATAGATAGGGTAACAGGAGAAAATCCACTTGTCCACCGGACAAGATTACCCTACCCTCAGAACAGGGTTACCCTGCCTTGAGGCTTGGATTACCCGGTTCAAGGGCCTGAGTTACCCTACCTGCCAATACGAAGTCCCTCGGGGAGTTTGGGAAAAATGACTGGAATGTTTGTCACACGAAGCCATGCATAATACTGGAATCTGGGGTTCCGGGAGATGCTATTGGGCGAGCTACGCAGCTACGAAGAAGCTGTAAATTGAAGACATTATTCCTATCATGCCCCTCCGGCCCCGCCTTGAGGCCCGGACGTCATGGGCAAACGGTTGCGTAGTTGTGTGCAGTCTAGCAAAGGAGGATCTTTGGAGACCCGCTTGCAACACCGTATACGTTGCTGCCGTCCGGTCGACCGTAAGCTGTTCGCAGGATATATAAGGGGGCATAGGGTGGAAGGTGGAGTACCTCCTCCAAGTTGTTCGGAGTAAAACGGACCAAAACTGACGGAGTTAACGGGAGTTAACCGTGGGGGTCCCGAAGGTAGTCCCGGGTGGTGCCGGGACGACTGGGAACGTTTTGCACCTACCACGCCCAAGGATGTCCCCAACGCCATAGGCTCTGAGAGGGAAGTGCAGAGACACTAAAAGCATGATTCCTACCGCAGGTAAGGTGTATCCGAGGTAGTGGTCGTGGGTAGCGCCCATTGGATCACTCCTGGACCACCGTACCCTGCGGAAGACACCGGAAGCCCGAGACTCGTAAATAGTAGATAGATAAACCGCTCACGGTAGCTTCCGGCGTCAAGAAGAAATCAACGCGCATGGGAAGGGTGTCATAGATAGTCTAGTTCAGCAAGGGGTCTTGACAGTTAGCCACTGGCAAGTCCCCGATGCGCAGAGGTTTTCACTCCGGCGGGCAGAATGGAAATGCGCCGCAGAAACGATATGCACATATGGTGAACGCCGACTAGAGCGGGTCGACACATACATGCCCGAAGGGGGTGTCAGGAGACGTGTCGGACCGCCCTTAGCGGAGAAGGGTGTGCTCGAATAGTTGGAGTAAACTGATGGGGGAGTTTCTGGCATAAGATAAAACTACCTGAAAGTCTATGCGAGAACTCACCTACTCCAACAATCAATCCTCTCGAGACCTTAATTGAGTGAAGCGTCAGGCTTAACGATATTAAGTTTTACCGTCTACTTTACCCCTACATTTGTGTGAACTTTTGGTGATAAGATTGAAGTTGTTTGGGGCGGTCGCAACCTTGGGATCCATCTTCCTAGGGGTGCCCCCGTTACACCAACCTCCTGGCCCAGGCTAGTAGAAGTCTGAGGATAGACTTTGACTTGTGACTCTGCTGGCAGGACTAAGAAAAAATCGTCCAGAGAGTCTATGACTGCCCGTGTAGCTGGCAAACCTACAGCCAGTTGTCAGAAGTGTTCATAGTACCTAGTCAACTATCTCGCGAAAAAAGCCCGACTCTTGCAACGGTGATCATGATTGTGATCGCGACCGTAAAGAAAAATACAATTCATACAACTTGCTCCTCAATTCATTTTTCCCTTTTACCATGGTTTACAGATCTGGATATGCAAACCCCCTAGTACCAAAAAAAAAGTGGAACTCCTAAAACCAGGTGAAGAGAGATGACCAACATTGAAAAAGGCAAGATTAATGCCTTTTTCTACTTCCTCCGGAATATTGCCCTTGTTGCTCAAAGGATTGGGCGCCCCTGGACCACAGTTAACAGCTTCCTTGTCCGAGCATGTGAGAGCCAAGCACTAGAAAACATTCCTCCCCCTGGTTGTACTCCAGTTCTTAGCCATCACCAGCATCGCACAATTGTCTGGGCAGCTAAGTCCAACAGGAAAATGACCAGATCTAATTGCAGGGATAAATATGTGCTGGGTGTTTCCCTTTGTACAGGTAACATCTCCGCCCTGGTGCCACTAAGAGTGATAGGACATGATTAGCTAACAAGTAAAATGGTTGACAGAGTGTTCAGAGAAGTCAATATCAAGAAGTGGCTAGCCAAATCAAGACCAAATCTCAAGCCAGAGCATGTGGCAAAGAGACTCAAGTGGGCTACAGTTCATAAAGACTGGACAGTGGAGGATCATGAGGGAGTTATTTGGAGTGATAAATGTAGTGTGGAGAAATCCAAGGATCCAAGACAACAATGGGTTTTCAGAGAACCTGGAGAGAAGTGGCTGTCTGATTGTATTCATCCTGAGGAGAAGGATAAGTGAACTTCTCTTCAGGTTTGGAGGTGCTTTTGGGGGAAGAGAAAAGGTTCTTGAGTTCCTATTAGTCAAAATATCAATAAGACCAGGTATGTTAGACTTCTGAGAAGGCATCTTTTTCCTGTTATTTATCAAATAATTTCTTTTGGTATGCAAGATATTCTTTTTTAGCAAGACAATGCTCCAGTTTATAAGGCTTATAGAGTTATGGATTGTTTGGAGAAAAACTGTAAGGAGGTTGAAGAATACCCCCCATATTCCCCTGATTTGAATCCTATTGAGCATGCATGGATGGAGCTTAAAAAGCAATTGCACCAGCACTATCGAAGGATTGGAGATACTCCAGGAGGAAAGGAAGCTGTTAAGACAAGGCTTGTACATGTATTACCATTAGTTTGGGAGACAATTCCTGAGAGGTTTTTTGAGAAGTTGTAGAAATCAATTCCTGATAGGGTGGCTGCAGTTTTGGAGACAAGGGGAGGTTATAAAAGGTATTGACTATTTTTATTATTTAATTTACTTTACTATTCTCATAGTTAATCATGGTTAATAGTTCATCCCCATTGATATTAGTTAATTGTTTCCACCTACTGATCGTGCCTGTTGACAACCCTACTATTGTGGCCAGGAGGTATGGTGCAACCATAATTAAATATGTCTGAGATTATGAACACTTCTGACAACGGACTATAGTTTGTTGAAGTGGTCCGCCAGTAGTTAAGGGAAGACTTCCGCAGATAAGTTAAAAAGATATAGTGCTGTATGCAATCCAAAGAGAAGGAAGAGCTTAGTGTAGTATCTGTTTCCCTAGTAAAATCCCAGGAGGGGGGAGTCGAGTGGCGAGACTAGTATGTGGCGAAAGGCTGCCGCCAAGTCTTGTTTTAACAGGATACAGTTCCTTCCTCATACCTGAACTGCCTCCACTACGTCTTTTATACTAGCATAGGTTATTGCCCTATAGTCCGCGTGGATTCCACAATTTATTGGGTTGGAGTCAGAGGTCCAGTAGGAGAGATGGTGTATTCGTCTGTTGCTACCGTCGCCTTTATCTACCAGGCCCTGTGGGGAAGCAGTATAATACGGTAGAAGGCAATTGACCTCCGAGAATAACCGTAGGTGGTTCTTGTAGCGCTCTTTCTTGATGTCAGACCTTATGAGTACAGCACCTATCGTTGCGGATGGCAGGTTTGGGTGAATAGTGGTAGGCTGGCGAGGGCCTTCATGCCCAATTCTTGCCCCAAATTTGGATATTCTGAGGATGCTGGTGGTTACTGCTTGGCACGGATATTTGGCTGTGAGTCTCTGCCATCTGCTGAAGTTGAGCTGACCAGAAGGCATCAGGATAGTGTGGGGGGTAGATAGCGCATAATGGATTGCCGTATTTGAACGAGCTGGTTGTTTTCTAACAACCTGGCCGGGGAGCTTATAAATACTGCTTGGGGCTGCAGGTGCTTCTGTAGTTGGGGGAGGAATTGCTTGGGTAGGAGTGGGCTTAGCATTCTTGTTGCAATTGATACAGTGGTGAGGGGGTGGACTAATAGAATCTAGTGGGAGTGAAGAGAAGTTAGTAGGGGGTAAGAGAAGGTAGGACGGGTGTAAGGGGAGGCAGAGTGGGGACAAGTGGGAAAGGAGGGGGGGGAGGCTGCAGGAAGAGAGTGCTAGCATGTAGTATAGCTATAGTGGGGAAGAAATGAAGGGGTAGTATTGCTTTGTGTGCATTAAGATATGCGGTGGCTGCTTCCACGAGTATGACAAGTATCCTGATAGTGGTATTGAGGTAACCTACTTTCTCGGTAGTTCCAATTCCAACTGGGTGGGGTTGTTGTAGGTATAAGAGCCACGCCAGTCACTGGCGTATTGCTTTAGTACTGGGTAGAGGGGGAATAGCTAGTCCTGGGCTCAGGCCTGGGGGGGAGACTTTCCCTCATAGGTAGCTCAAATGTTCTTCACGTTTGAGTTGCGGTTGGCTTGTGTATCTGGCTCCAGGTGGGGGAGGGTACTGAGTGCATGAAGCATTTTGATGCGATCAATTGCCTGTCCAGCTTTTGCTACTTGGCTGGTTGGTATATTTCCTTCCCACTGGCGACTCGCTTCCTGTAAAACTGCAAGTAATACGCTTTTACTCTGTCCCTGGTGTATTTTTCCAGGAGGTCATAGAGATTCATGGTGTAGATCCCAAGGGTAGTGGTGAGCTCACCTTGGAGACCATACAGTGCTAACATGATTAAGATTCCACTATAGCCAGCCCATGCCTTGGAAAAGTTGCTCATATGGTAGTCACACTCCCTTCCATCTCTTTCAGTCTGCTGGAACTCAATCCCACCGATATTTATCGTCCTGTTGGTTTGTGCGCTTTCCTTTTCGCTCACCAACAACCAGTATATGGCGGTTGGTTTGATTCGGTTTTCCATAATTTGGACCAGTGTGCTCTGTTCCACTCTGTGGGACAGTGTCTCCACCGAGTCTGCCATACCAGATACACTCTCACCATCTACTCGAAAAATAGGGTGCGTGGGGTTCGATAAACCATTGTCCCTTAACATATTAGGTATATGTTTCTGGCTGGTTGCTGCCCACAGTTGCGCTGGCTGGTCTTCTAGTGGAGCTATTTTAGCAAGGGTAGGGTTTGCGGGGGGTAGCAGTGTTCTGGGGAGGGGATGGTGCGGCATTGGTGGACTGGCTTAGATCACGCTTGGTAGATGGTGGTTCTGGGAGATTAGTTGATATACAACTCGGTTGACTATATCTTGTTTGTGGGACCGAGGTGGTTCTTTCATGGTGTGGAGGTTGATCGATCGTTGCGAAGTGGGAGGCGAGTTGGATCCAGTCTCCCCAGTGCTTGGTATGGCCTGAGTTGTAGGGCAAGTAAGTATTGTGCTGCGGAAAGAGCCTAGAGTTTCGCTCCGGGTTCTGTTATTGTCTGCAGGGGAAATTGACTACTGTGGAGTACTTGGTTGGGCTTCCTCAGTCTCACTTCCGGAGTCATTGGTGATGTCGCTCCCAGGACCACCTGAGGCGGTTGCTTGTCCTTGGCCATTGTGGGCAGACTGCTGGTGGGAACATGTATTGTTTTGAATATCTCCACGGGTCCGTCGCGTGTTTGTGCCTGTTGAGTTTCCACTGTGTGCTGCTGCTCTCCTTGGTGCCATTAAAACTACAGTTGAGGCTGGAGGTCGTGTATATGGCATTGCTGCAGTAGTTGAAGGCTGGGTTTTGCAGTATATGAGTAAAAAGATGATAAAGGATGTGAAGAGTAGGGAGCGGGTTGCAGGAAGCCGGTTGTAGGAAGCGTGGTGATCCGGTCATCAGAGAGTCAAAAGCAGGAATATCTATTGCGGGTCTGGGAGCTGTGGGTTTCAGAGCTATGACCCTGCTCTGCCCCGACAACTGGAGATATACTTTCCCACCTGCCTCTTAGACATGCTTCTTCCTCCGACTTGGGATCCCCTGTCCTCTGACCAATTGGCAATGGGTTGTCCCAACCCTCCCTATACCCACTGGTATCTGAATCAAGGTTGGATAATAGAGGAGTCAGGATTGCGGTAGAAAAAGGAAAAAGGATATATATGAGAAGCAGGGGAAGGCATTCATGAGGGCAGAAAAGAATGAAGGATTATAGGATATAAAATTAGACAAGAAAAAGGCATTAATGACCAAGAATAAAGAACAGTACCAGGCCTTTGGACAGCCAAGCATCATAAGAGATTGCAACAAGGAGTTAACCTATCTACCTCCTTCCAAGGACTTTGACTACAAAATATATAACTAACAAAAGGTCACTCAGTTATCTCTACTCTCAGTTTGAATCCAGATCAAGAACACCTTTGAAAAGGTATATTCAGATTTGAATAGCAGAAAATCTACACTAACTCTTAGTAAAAGCGAATACTATATGACTTTTATAGATAACTATACAAGGTACTGTTAGATCGACACATTGAATACCAAAGACTGAGGAAAACCAGCCATTCAAAACTACGGGGAACTGATCTAAACAGAATTTAAAAAACATATAACGCAATTTTACAGTGGCAAAGGAGGGGAATATATCAACCAGAAAGTCTCAGAATTCTTTGCAAGCTATGGCATAATGCTTACCACCTCACCAGCCAATCACCATGTTCTAAACACAATAGGTGAAAGAATAAACCGGACTTTAACCCTTATAGTATGGTGTATAATATCTAGTGACAAGAAGTTTCTGTATGATGAGACCTATTTAGTGGCTACTTATCTTGAAAGCAGATGCTAGGATTGAACAATAAAACAAACTCCTTTCGAAAGCCTATATGAAATAAAAGTCACTATCAATCGCCTGCGTTCCAGGTATACATACATCTTAGTACACAGCCCCCATCTGAAATTGAGGAAAGCCAGATCAGGTAAGTGAGGCAAGCCACCTTGTCGGATATACTGTCAACTGAAAGGTTTACCTGATATATACCCCCAGAAGATATACTGTAATAGATGTAAAGCATGCAAGGTTCAAAAAATAAAAGAGTCTTTCTATCAACTATATCCATAAGGTAAGAGAGAAACTGGCAGCGGTATCAGAAGGGAAGACTAAAGTAACAACACAAGAGTCAACTGAAACACCTCTGCAATATTGAGAACACGGTCTACCAGGTGGATTCCCACAGCTATCAGAGAAAGGAAGGTAGATTGAACTACCAATACAAGACTCTCCAAGATGAGACCCTCCAGGACAAGCATTGGGACAAGTGGCACCAAAAGAAAAGTCTGAGACTTATCAGTGTCAACTTGGCAAAAAGGAGTTGGTAAAACCGAACGACAAACTGAAAAAGGTGGGTAAGGAGTTTAGTGACTACATGAAAGGAAATGGACCTCTAGAACACCAGGGAGCTAGAGCTATCTTGTACCAATCTGAATGCAAATGCATTGGAGAGTAGATTCAAGAACAATAGGATGTCTTCAATCATGTTGAATTCATAGGTCTAGTGTATGACCTGCTAGATCCAATTATATGGCATAAGGCCATATACTTGAATGAAAAGGAGGAATAGAAAAAGGCCATGGATGAAGAGATAGAAGTTCTAAACAAATGGAAGATAGAAACAGTGGTTGAAAAACTAAAAGAAGTGAAAGTAATGACAAGACGTTAGGTATAGAAGGTGAAAGTCAATAAGGACAGGAGCATATAAGGAAGGAAAGGAAAGTATTGTCTGAAAGAATTTAACCAGCAACCGGAAGTAGGTTAGGAGAAAGTGTAACTTCCAGTTACTGGACTAGAATCCCTCTAAGTCCTCGTGGGCATATTGATCAAATGTGGCTACCCAGTAAAACAACTGGATGTTAAAAGTAACTTTCTATATGGTGAAATTGATGTAGAAACATACCTCAAACTACCAGAGGAGTACTGACAACCAGGAAAGGTCTGGAAGCTCAACAATATGATATATGGTCTCAAACAATCTCCACTCTGATGGTATGAATATGCCACCAAAACCCTTACCGATATGAACTTCACTATATCAAAGCTGAACCCATGTATCCTCATAGCAAGAGATCTCTACTTGTACATCCATGTAGATGACATAGTAATAACTGAAACATCTAAGCAAGTTAAGGCAGGTTTTAACATGATAGAATCTGACTTTCAGGCTATGGACTCATGGGAAGCCTCACTCCCGCTAGGGATTGAGATAAACAAAGGATTGAGATGTATGTGGTTATTCTAAGAACAATACATTGCAGAGCTGTCGAAATAGTATGACGTGTTGGAAGTCACGCCAATTATGCCACCTATCATGGTTTTGTAAGCAGTACAGGAACTAGGTTATGTTTTATGTTTCATTTTAGAGTGTCGATTGATACTGGTTATGTTTCCAAGGTATAGCTTATTACTGGGAATATTTTATCTTTGATTTGATAGTACTGTTTGATACTGGTTATGTTTCAAAGGTATCGCTCAATACCTGGAATGTTTTATGTTTTATTTTACAGTATCTTTGGATACTGGTTATATTTCAAAGGTATTGCTTGATACTTTGAATATTTATATTTAATTAGATAGTAGGGCTTGATACTTGTTATGTTTCAAAGGTATCGCTTGATTGTTTGAATGGTTTATGTTATCAACCATACTGGAGATGAGTGAGAACCTGTATTTAAACACAACTGATTCCACAATAGAAACAGCAGAGTTCGAATGACAGTATCTCTAATATACTTGGTGGAACGGTTACTTCTTGATCTCCTATTACGCCCTTTGGAAGCGGCCTTTAGCTCTACACAGCTCTCGCCTACTGCTCAGCAAGCATGCCACCTGTTTCTGTCATACTCGAAGTGTAGTTAGCACCCTAGGTGTGAACATGTCACCTTTTTTTAAGCTCAGCAAGTGGTTACAAATATTGTACATGGACAAGGCATGATCAACTCATATACATCTACCAGGAAACTCTAGCCACTGGCAGCGGCAGAACCCAAGGCAGTTGGGTTCACATGCATACACTATGGAACCCCTCAGGACGAGAAGGAAGAAGCAAGTCCAACAGGAAGGGCTGGAATGCGCCAGACAACTCTAGGAGTCAAAGGAGACAGTAGAGTCCAGCTCTGTTGAAGCGGCAGCGTAGCTTGCGAACGAACAGGGCTTACAAACCTTAGAACAACCTAAAGAAGAACAAGTTGAGACATCGGAAGACACTCCACTATCACCAAAAAACCCCCCCGGAACGGAGGACAGCTGTAACGGGTGCTCCACTAGGAAGATGGATCCCAAGGGTGCGACCACACTGAACAACTTCAAACTTATCGCCAAATGTTCATACAATGTAAGAGTAAAGTAAATGGTAAAACTTGATGTTGTTAAGCCTGACGCTTCACTCAATTAGCGTCGGGAGAGGATTGATTGTTGGAGTAGAAGAGTTCTCATGTAGACTTTCAGGTAGTAGTATCTTCTGTCGGAAACTCCCCGATCAGTTTACTGTAACCATTCAACTACACCCTTCTCTGCTAAGAGTTGTCCGACACCTCTCCAGGCACACCCATCGGGCATGCAAGTGTCGACGCACTCTAGTCGGTGTTCGCCTTATGCGGTTATAGTTTCTACTGCGCATTTCCCTTTTGCCCGCCGCAGTGAACACTTCTTCCCATCGTAGTCTTGCCAGTGGGTAACAGTCCCGACACCTGATAAACTAGACTATCTATAACACTCTTCCGATGTGCATTGATTTCGACAGGACACGGAAGCTACCGTGCGCAGTTTATCCATCCACCATTGACAGTTCTCGGACTTCCAGTGTCTTTCGTGGGAAACCGTCGCCTGCGAGTAATCCAATGGGCGCTACCCATGAGCACTACCTTGGATCTACCTTGCCCATGGTTGGAATCATGCTCCTAGCGTCTTGCACTTCCGTTACAGAGCCTATGATGTTGGGGACGCTTGCGGGCTTGGTAGGTGTAAGTCTCTCCTAGTCGCCCCGCCACCACCCGGGACTACCTTGGGGACCTCCGTGGTTAATAACTGTTACGTGCGTCAGTTTTGGTCTGTTTTACTCCAAACATCTTGGAGGAGGTACTCCACCTTCCACCCTATGCCCCCTATATATTCCATGAACAGCGTACGGTCAACCACATGGCAGCGACATATACAGCGTTGTCAGCCAGTCTCCCAAGATTCCACTCCGTCAGACTGCACACAATCACACAACCATTTCTCCATGAGGTGCGGGCCTCCAGGCGGGGCCAGAGGGGTATGATAGGAATAATATCTGCAATCTACACCTTCTTCGGAGCTGCGTAGCTTGCCCAATAGCATCGTGCAGCACTACCGATTCCAGTATCATGGATGGTTTTGAGTGACAAACATTCTCATCATGTTTTCCAAACTCCATGCGGGCTTTCGTATTGAAAGACAGGGTAAGCGAGGACTTTGGGGAGGGTAACCAAAGCCGTATGGCAGGGTAACCTGATCCGGAGGGTAGGGTAACCTGGTCCTGCGGACAAGATAACTTTTCCCTGTTACTCAGTGTATCCCATTGCCAGAGATAGACACTTGTGACCTTTTTCCAGTTACCCGGCTTAGTGAAATAACCGCTCCTTCAGGGGTCCCTGACTACGCTGACACCACTCTTGGGTGTACCAAGGTACCTAAGTACCTGGCCAGCTAATTCTGTTCATCGTGGAGCCCGGGCCGTCAGCTCTCCATAGGTCAAGTACTCACTTGCCTGCCCATTTATACCAGTTCGCCTCTAGGCTCCTGGTATGCGTGTAGGTTCCAGCTGCCATAGCTCATGTACGCCGGGTCATTACATCACTCTCCTCTTCTCTACGGTCCGTCGCACACGTTTAGTGTTGCCACTTATTTTCACGACCCGATTGCCCGAAGACCCGATAGACCCTGGGCATGGAGGGTTATCTTAGGTGGAAATCTAAATTGGCCTGTAAGCCTGTCCCTTTTAGCATCTCATAGGGCTCCCATGAATTCTGCCCAGCTCCCTAGCCTTCCCATGCAACCAGGAACTGGGCGAAGCGCGACGGGAACTTCACGACTAGTCTACCATACCACCGGCTATCCATGACCGCTGCGATAACGCAATTGGGCTCATTGTTCACAAGTTCCGAGGCAGGGACTTCGTTGACCCTACCAAATCGCGGATCCTCGCAGTATGGTTCGAGGAACGTGACATTGGAAGCCGTGCATATGCTTCATTGGGTAGCTAGGTGCAGTTCGTAGGCTCAGTTACCCAACTGATGTTTGACCACAAAAGGTCCAAACGTCCGGTGGTCCAGCTTCTCCATGGGACGCCTGGTGCAGATGTTCTTTCGGTTTAACATCACACGTTCCACTTTCTTCGCCCGCCCAGCGGCCACACCCTCCCAGGTAACATGGTCCGGAAATCGGAACCTTTTCTGGTGGTGCCATTGTTGTTGTCTTTCCTGTTGCCATTGTATCGCTTCTCGAATCTCTTGCCAGGTTCCTCTCTATTCCTTAACCAAGAGGTCACTGCTAGGGTTTATTCCTTGGTTATCAGAGACGAGACCGGACCAGTTTGTCCATGGGTTACACCCATGGTTAATCTCGAAAGGCAACAACCTGGTGGGTTCTTATGTTGAGGTATTTTACGCACACTCCGTAGAGGGTAGCACTGAAACCGAATCATCCCGTGGGCAGAAACAGTAACTACGCAAGTACGGCTCCGATGTCTCATTAACCCCCGCAGTTTGCCCATCAGTCTCAGGGTGGAATACAGTCGAAACATTTAGTTCTACTTGCAACAAGTGCCTTAGACTCATCTGAAACTTGGGTGTGAATTGGCTATCTTGATCGCAAATGATTGACTGTGGGAGTGGATGAAGGCCCCAACCTTTGGTCAGGAATATATCAAGACAAGCTCCTTGATTGGTACCTCAGTGGTCAGGGGTATGAAATGTGCCATTTTCGAGAATCTATCCAATATGACCCAGATCTTGGTATACCCTTCGGACTCTGGCAGTACTACAATGAAGTCTATTGAAATCACTGTCCACGGCCGCATAGGAACATCAATAGGTTCCAGGAGACCAAACTCCTAGTGCCTGATGGGCTTATTTCTTTGGCATGCATCACATGTTCGAACATAGTCGGTGATGTGCTCTTCCATCTTAGTCCAATAGAAGTTAGCCCTAACCCTGGCAATGGACTTGTAAGTCATGAAGTGTCCCGCCATTCGGGAGTCATGTTCAGCCTCCCAGATTGTCTGCTTCAGATTCTGGCCCTTGGAAACATACCACCTGTTCTAGTACATGAGCAAGCCATTTTCTGTCGTCAAGTGTCGTTCGACCTCTTTGTCTCTGGCAGTCGTTGCCTGCAGGATTCTTAAGTATTGCTGGTCTCCATTTGTCGCTACCCGCAGTTAATTCAGAAAGGAAGACTAGAGCCAAAATCCTGGGTACACCTGCGACACCTGTGGTGCCAAGATGTCCCGTGCTTGGCACCCAACCGACCGTCCGGGGAGAAAAAACAACTCTGGTAGAAAATCACTCCCCTCTTCAGGGCGGCAGTCCCTACGCCGCAACAAAGCATCTGCCTTCACATTCAACTGCCCTTCTTGGCAAACCAACTTGAAGTTAAATGGTTGCAGGAACTCAGCCCAGTGGTGCTGCCTGCGATCAAGGACCTTGGTACTATTAAAGTACTCCAAATTCTTATGATCGGTATAGATCACCAACTGGTCCATTACCGCGAGCAGCCAATGATCCCATTCCTTGAATGCCGCCACAATGGCCATCATTTCCTTGTCATGGATAGCATAATTAATCTCTGCTAGATGAAACTTCCTACTTTGATAGGCAACTGGATGCCAATCCTCATCTACACAGAACTGGGAGAGGATGGGTCCTAATACAAAGTTACTAGCATCGGTTTCCAGGCGGATTGACCGTTCAAGGTCAAAAGGTGCTAGGATAGGTTTGGACGTGAACGCCAGCTCCAAATGGTTGAAGGACGGCTCACATGCATGTGTCCATTCCCATCGGACATCGTTCTTGGTCAAGTTTGTCAGAGGTTTGGCTATCTTGCTGAAAAGCATCTATGAACCGACAATAGAAGTTGGCAAAGCCCATAAAGCGGGGAACGTCGTTGATAGATGTCAGAGGTGCCCAATCACTGATTGTGTGCACCTTCTCTGTCAACATAGAGATCCCCATATCAGAGGTCTTGTATCCGCGGAGGTCAACCTCCCGTTGGTGGAAACTGGACTTTTTCATCCTTGCACATGGTCTGGCTTTCCGCAATTTCTCCATCATGTGTCTTACCATCGCGACATGCTCTTCCCTTCTTTCGGAGTAGATCAGGATGTTATCCATATACGCAATGACTCCTGCATCCATGACGTCCCCTGTAACGTGTGCGGGCTAGGCCCTAGTCACGTATCGGTACGATAGGAGCAGTTGGCTTCGTGGTCAACACGAAACGAGCGCTGCTTGCTAAAGGAGGCTTCGAACGGGGTGTAATAGGAGATCAAAGAAGTAACCGTTCAACCAAGTATATTTAAGAATACTATCTGTCGAAGTCTGCTGTTTCCATCGCGGAAATCAGCGGTCTTTAAATACAGCATATCGCTTATTTCCAGTATGAGCGATATTGCAAAACAATGTGTGTATCAACTGATAGCACACGAAACAATACAAGTATCAAACGATACTGTGAAACCAAACATAAAACAATGTGTGTATCAACCGATAGCACACGAAACAATACAAGTATCAAACGATACTGTGAAACCAAACATAAAACAATGTGTGTATCAACCGATAGCACACGAAACAATACAAGTATCAAACGATACTGTGAAACCAAACATAAAACAATGTGTGTATCAACCGATAGCACACGAAACAATACAAGTATCAAACGATACTGTGAAACCAAACATAAAACAATGTGTGTATCAACCGATAGCACACGAAACAATACAAGTATCAAACGATACTGTGAAACCAAACATAAAACAATGTGTGTATCAACCGATAGCACACGAAACAATACAAGTATCAAACGATACTGTGAAACCAAACATAAAACAATGTGTGTATCAACCGATAGCACACGAAACAATACAAGTATCAAACGATACTGTGAAACCAAACATAAAACAATGTGTGTATCAACCGATAGCACACGAAACAATACAAGTATCAAACGATACTGTGAAACCAAACATAAAACAATGTGTGTATCAACCGATAGCACACGAAACAATACAAGTATCAAACGATACTGTGAAACCAAACATAAAACAATGTGTGTATCAACCGATAGCACACGAAACAATACAAGTATCAAACGATACTGTGAAACCAAACATAAAACAATGTGTGTATCAACCGATAGCACACGAAACAATACAAGTATCAAACGATACTGTGAAACCAAACATAAAACAATGTGTGTATCAACCGATAGCACACGAAACAATACAAGTATCAAACGATACTGTGAAACCAAACATAAAACAATGTGTGTATCAACCGATAGCACACGAAACAATACAAGTATCAAACGATACTGTGAAACCAAACATAAAACAATGTGTGTATCAACCGATAGCACACGAAACAATACAAGTATCAAACGATACTGTGAAACCAAACATAAAACAATGTGTGTATCAACCGATAGCACACGAAACAATACAAGTATCAAACGATACTGTGAAACCAAACATAAAACAATGTGTGTATCAACCGATAGCACACGAAACAATACAAGTATCAAACGATACTGTGAAACCAAACATAAAACAATGTGTGTATCAACCGATAGCACACGAAACAATACAAGTATCAAACGATACTGTGAAACCAAACATAAAACAATGTGTGTATCAACCGATAGCACACGAAACAATACAAGTATCAAACGATACTGTGAAACCAAACATAAAACAATGTGTGTATCAACCGATAGCACACGAAACAATACAAGTATCAAACGATACTGTGAAACCAAACATAAAACAATGTGTGTATCAACCGATAGCACACGAAACAATACAAGTATCAAACGATACTGTGAAACCAAACATAAAACAATGTGTGTATCAACCGATAGCACACGAAACAATACAAGTATCAAACGATACTGTGAAACCAAACATAAAACAATGTGTGTATCAACCGATAGCACACGAAACAATACAAGTATCAAACGATACTGTGAAACCAAACATAAAACAATGTGTGTATCAACCGATAGCACACGAAACAATACAAGTATCAAACGATACTGTGAAACCAAACATAAAACAATGTGTGTATCAACCGATAGCACACGAAACAATACAAGTATCAAACGATACTGTGAAACCAAACATAAAACAATGTGTGTATCAACCGATAGCACACGAAACAATACAAGTATCAAACGATACTGTGAAACCAAACATAAAACAATGTGTGTATCAACCGATAGCACACGAAACAATACAAGTATCAAACGATACTGTGAAACCAAACATAAAACAATGTGTGTATCAACCGATAGCACACGAAACAATACAAGTATCAAACGATACTGTGAAACCAAACATAAAACAATGTGTGTATCAACCGATAGCACACGAAACAATACAAGTATCAAACGATACTGTGAAACCAAACATAAAACAATGTGTGTATCAACCGATAGCACACGAAACAATACAAGTATCAAACGATACTGTGAAACCAAACATAAAACAATGTGTGTATCAACCGATAGCACACGAAACAATACAAGTATCAAACGATACTGTGAAACCAAACATAAAACAATGTGTGTATCAACCGATAGCACACGAAACAATACAAGTATCAAACGATACTGTGAAACCAAACATAAAACAATGTGTGTATCAACCGATAGCACACGAAACAATACAAGTATCAAACGATACTGTGAAACCAAACATAAAACAATGTGTGTATCAACCGATAGCACACGAAACAATACAAGTATCAAACGATACTGTGAAACCAAACATAAAACAATGTGTGTATCAACCGATAGCACACGAAACAATACAAGTATCAAACGATACTGTGAAACCAAACATAAAACAATGTGTGTATCAACCGATAGCACACGAAACAATACAAGTATCAAACGATACTGTGAAACCAAACATAAAACAATGTGTGTATCAACCGATAGCACACGAAACAATACAAGTATCAAACGATACTGTGAAACCAAACATAAAACAATGTGTGTATCAACCGATAGCACACGAAACAATACAAGTATCAAACGATACTGTGAAACCAAACATAAAACAATGTGTGTATCAACCGATAGCACACGAAACAATACAAGTATCAAACGATACTGTGAAACCAAACATAAAACAATGTGTGTATCAACCGATAGCACACGAAACAATACAAGTATCAAACGATACTGTGAAACCAAACATAAAACAATGTGTGTATCAACCGATAGCACACGAAACAATACAAGTATCAAACGATACTGTGAAACCAAACATAAAACAATGTGTGTATCAACCGATAGCACACGAAACAATACAAGTATCAAACGATACTGTGAAACCAAACATAAAACAATGTGTGTATCAACCGATAGCACACGAAACAATACAAGTATCAAACGATACTGTGAAACCAAACATAAAACAATGTGTGTATCAACCGATAGCACACGAAACAATACAAGTATCAAACGATACTGTGAAACCAAACATAAAACAATGTGTGTATCAACCGATAGCACACGAAACAATACAAGTATCAAACGATACTGTGAAACCAAACATAAAACAATGTGTGTATCAACCGATAGCACACGAAACAATACAAGTATCAAACGATACTGTGAAACCAAACATAAAACAATGTGTGTATCAACCGATAGCACACGAAACAATACAAGTATCAAACGATACTGTGAAACCAAACATAAAACAATGTGTGTATCAACCGATAGCACACGAAACAATACAAGTATCAAACGATACTGTGAAACCAAACATAAAACAATGTGTGTATCAACCGATAGCACACGAAACAATACAAGTATCAAACGATACTGTGAAACCAAACATAAAACAATGTGTGTATCAACCGATAGCACACGAAACAATACAAGTATCAAACGATACTGTGAAACCAAACATAAAACAATGTGTGTATCAACCGATAGCACACGAAACAATACAAGTATCAAACGATACTGTGAAACCAAACATAAAACAATGTGTGTATCAACCGATAGCACACGAAACAATACAAGTATCAAACGATACTGTGAAACCAAACATAAAACAATGTGTGTATCAACCGATAGCACACGAAACAATACAAGTATCAAACGATACTGTGAAACCAAACATAAAACAATGTGTGTATCAACCGATAGCACACGAAACAATACAAGTATCAAACGATACTGTGAAACCAAACATAAAACAATGTGTGTATCAACCGATAGCACACGAAACAATACAAGTATCAAACGATACTGTGAAACCAAACATAAAACAATGTGTGTATCAACCGATAGCACACGAAACAATACAAGTATCAAACGATACTGTGAAACCAAACATAAAATAATGTGTGTATCAACCGATCGCACACGTAACAATACAAGTATCAAACGATACTGTGAAACCAAACATAAAACCCTAGTAACCCGTACCGGTTACATCCCCGAAGACCTCCTTTTTCAATCTCTGGAAAGTTGCTGGGGTGTTACATAACCCAAACGGTAAGACCATGTATTCATACAGTCGATATCTGTACTGGAAGGCAGTGTTCTATTCCTCACATTCTGCCATGCTCAGAAGGTCATAGCGGTTCTTCAAGTTCAATGTGATGAACTGAATACCTTTTTCTAACCTATCTGTTAGTTCATTAATTCATGGTAGAGGGTACTTACTTTTAACCGTGATTTTGTTCTGCCCTCGGTAATCTATTACCAGTCTTACTGTACCACCTGGTTTTGGCACAAAGAGGATAGGGGCTGCTGCCGGGAAACTGGATCGGCGCAGCTTTCCCGCACGTCGCATTTGATGGAGATATGCACAGAGTCCCTTAAGCTACTTTTTCGATAACGGATAGATAGGCCCAAATGCAGGTTGAGTCCCGGGTAGCAACTCAATCGTATGGTCATACATTGAGTACTCCGGCAATGTCTCAATCCGTTCTTGACTGCAGATATCCCTATAGTCCTTATGCTTGGGGAGCAGCTTAATGGTAATGTTGGCACCTGCCTTATCCGAGAATTGCACAATTCCCAACAGGTACACATTACCAGGTTCTTCGGCTAATAACTCTTCCTCGGTCATGAATACCAACCGCACCTGCTCTACTAGGCAGCCAGCCTTGCAGAAATCTGAGTGCCAGGTTAGTGATCCGGTCTGCCAAACTATGTCGGGGTTATGGTCCTTCAACCAAGCCATAGGCAGGTACCCATCCACATTGGTGTCAGGTATGTCCACGCCTTCAAAGCATATCTCATTATGGTGGTTGCCTATTCTCATCTCCAATGATTTGGTATAGTGCAGACCTGACCCAGGAATGTAATTACCACTTGCGTCACTTATTGGCATGTGTACCTTGGGCTGTACACAAGGCACCTGATTCTGCTTAACCCATCGGCTACTAAGCACTGGCCCTCTCGCTCCACTATCGCGTAGCAGGAGCCCTTGTGCGCTTACCAGGCTAGATCCAATCTTCCACTCTAGCTTCACCCACAGGTGGATAGACTTGGTATGCCGAGGCAAGTTGTCACCCTTCTACCTCTTCGCTTGTCTTAGGGACTTAGTCATCTTAGCTTACTAATATTGATATTTTGGCTTTCGACACCAGAGTGGCCACAGCGGGTTCGCAAGTGTTAAGGGATTGGGATTCGGGTTATTAATAGCTAGGGTGTTTACCACCATGCCAGCATGATTTCAGGTACTAAACCCTCCTCAGGTAAATTTGGAAATAACCCTGTTTATTTGATCAAGTCCAGCCTGAACCAATTCTGCTTGTACTAAATATAAGAATTTTTCCCAGGGTGGGTACAGGTCCACTGTTGGACCAGTTCCAAGAGAAGCATCCTTGTGTCCCCAATGTTGAGCGTCTCCTCCAGTAAGATCTCACCTAGGATTAATGGAAATAGTGTCCTATGACTTGCCTATCCAGCTAAAGAAATCCTAAAAGAAATACCCATAACTAGAAGAAATGAAATAACCGAACACCCAACCAAGCAGCTAGCCTAGTTCATCACGCGCAGCCCATAACGTCTCTCTGCCCTCACCACCTGAGTGTAGTCAGTCTCAGGGTCATTCATGCAGTTGAGGAGTACTGACCCATCCCAGAAGCCACTTCCGGGATCCTTTCCATCCATCCCTCGTGGGTCTATGGATGCGGGTTAGTAAGGTTATACCTTAAGCAGAATGGGTTCTTACCTATTCCGCGCGGTCAGTATCAACCTCCATAACCTGAGGTGATGCCTATTGGACTTACAGTATCTTGGGCAAGGAAGCCGGAGGTGGTACTTCAATGCGCTTTAGCCACTCCCCCATACCCTAGAGCTTACTTATGGGGGCTGACTGTTTCCACCCACGAGCCTGTTTGGATAAACTAATGAGCGGGGGCGCCACGGTACCCTTTCCCCAGAAGTAACCCATTCGTCCACACTTGCTGCACTAGTTTTGCTTCCTCCGACGTTCGGTCCATGGGAAAGGGATTTCCTTATGTGCTTTTCCATACTCAGAAGTCCTCGGCTTTGCCTGTTTCCTTGCATTGAAATTAGTAGGTTTCACATGCTTCCCGTTCTGTCTTCCCAAAGCTTTGTCCTTCTCTTTAAACCTGCCAGGCATCGAGGATCTAACCTCCTTCTTATCTGCAGGCTGCGGCCATGGGGCGGGGTGGATGACGTGGTTACTGAACTGGTTGTTGTCCTCCAGTGCATGCTAGCCCTTCCGGAGAATATCAAGGTACTCGTTCAGGTCAGTCAGATGTGGCTCCACAAGGGCCCATGGATTCCAAATCTCTTGTGTGATGCGTGATCGAACTTTCTCTCATACCTGTACTGGATCTGTATAGCTAAGCTTATACCCGTAGTCACTCATCTTATTCAGGTACTCAATGATATGATGTGGCTTCTTTATAGGGTCTCGCCACACGAGAATGGATCGATCTCGCTCCACATGGTGTTCGCCGAAACTTCGTTCCTGCCATTCTCAGAACCCTTTCCATGTTCGTAAGGGGTCGCTGTCGGTTACAGCAATGCTAGTGCGCTTCGCGGCTTACTTGTTAATGTGCCCATGCAACGATAGGTACCATGTCTGGGCTGAGTCTTCAAGAAGGGGGATTAGCAAGTTGATCTTATCCATATCGGTTAACTTGCAATCAGCAAAGTATTCAAATTTGGCCTCTACCAAGGTCAAGAAGCTCGCGAGTTCTGTAACTTTGTTCTTGAAAGGAAGGATACCATGCACCTTTTCCGGCTTCTTCTGCCACTATCTTGGCATAGGCTCAGAAGCCGAACCAGTACCCCTCAGGGCTTGTAGCAGCCTCTTGGCCCAGCGATCCCACCCTCGTCTCTTCTCGTTGGTCTAGTCATCCTTCCGAGCAGAGAGGAAGTGGGTCAAATCAGGGAGAGAATCTCCATCGTCATCATTGTCCGAGCTGTCATGGTCGGAGTCCCCTGGATCTCCACCTGCTCCCGCCGTACCACCTCCTGTTGGTGCATTTCCCTCCCCACTGCCTCCGGTATTCCCGCCTGGGGATTACCAGGGTCTATCGTACCCATCAAACCGTCTCTCCTGGCCATCCTGGTTGCCATCCTCTAGTGGGCTAGCCGCTGATGGTCCTGATGCCAGAGGTGGAACAGGGCATTGCCCACTCTAAGGAGTTGGGTTAGGCGCCCCTTGTGTTATCTGCAGAACGCACTGCAACTCTGGACAACTCAGGGGTTGGGTTGGGGGCCAGCATGCCTCCATGACCCTCAATATCCAGAGGTCAGTCATCCATCTCTTTCCTTTTGCCTTCTTCTGTGCCTCACCGGGGTCCGTGGTCCCTTCCGACAAACACAGGAGTTGTAATGAATCCACCCTACTCGGGTTTCTTCTGACTTACAACCCAAGAGACAGAACTCATCTTGAGTGTCCGAATCGTCACTAGAGATAGTGGGGAGACTGGATGGAAGACTGGGTTTCGAGGGTGCCAAGGAAAGGACCGGTGCCCCTGGAACAGAGCGAGAATGTGTCCCGGGTCCAGGGATTGGAGTCCCCCATGATGGAG
The DNA here is from genome assembly GCA_003182015.1 of Tuber magnatum. Lineage (NCBI taxonomy): Eukaryota > Fungi > Ascomycota > Pezizomycetes > Pezizales > Tuberaceae > Tuber > Tuber magnatum. Next base: position 1,833,906 of record PYWC01000026.1, on the reverse strand, counting down.
CTATAGGTGTTCGCTCTTCCTGGCATCTGACTAGTTTGAAGAATCAAGGTAGCGCGGCGCGCAGTGGCCGGAACCCTGGGGTAGCCGATACTGCTAGTCCGAAGGCTGTAGGAGAAAAGGTATCAGGAGTGGGCAGTAAAACTGGCAGAGGTGTGGGTCTGGAGGTGGAATGATAGGAGCTGGGGTCCGACGAGGAGCAGGGTCAGGCATGTCTGGAGCCGTAATGCCCTGCAGCTAGGCTGTCCTTCTTCTTAACCGACATCCATCAGTTGGCCCGACTGTAGGGCAGCCCGAACGACTACGGGCGACCGAGAGGGGGACCGACAGGGAGCCTATAGATTCTCTTGAGAATAAGGATGTATAGCTGTGGCCGTCACCTTTCAGGCTTTCCAACATTCGTATACCAGTTGGGCTCCGGTATGCGCTCCATGGGTCGTCTCTGGCTCTCATGGCCAACTCCATACGGAGGTTCTCGGGCTTGGTATGGACCAGCGGGAGTGGGAGCACAGCCTCTAATGTGAGTACTCCATTCTGAGCATCAATACAATACCCCGCTTGAAAAGCCTTTCCAATGTTGCCATCGGAGTCTTCAATTTGTACTGATCCTGTATCATCCGCAGGGATGCCTCCTGCTGCACTTGCATCCATTCAACCACTGCAGTAGTGATCCTTGTGCGGAACACCTGCTGCTACTGCTGGGTCTTCCAGTTCTTCAATTCCTGCGTCGCTTCCCCAATCGACTTGGATACCTTTCCGATAGTGCAAGGTTCGACGAACTCGCAGAAGAATGACCTAAATAGGACCCCTTCTGGCAGTGGAGGGGTCATGTTGTAGACAAGCTCAGGGTCTTGGGAACTGAGAGCGCTGCAGCGCGAGGGTCTGTAATCATAAGTTCAAGACATTCAATGGGCAACTGAATAGGGGCGGCTTCTGAAAGCAACTGGTAAACGTCCCATTCAATACCATGGACATCCGCGAAAACTGATGCATGAAACGGGTTGGCGGCATGTTCGTCAAGATCAAGGTCTGAATCTGAATTGGATTGCGTTTGGGTTCAAACTTCGGTACTAGCCATTGCGCTTCCCGCCATTGACTACTTGTTCTAGAGAAGGTTACAAGTATTCACCCAGGATCAGTGCCGAAAGTGAAAAAGAATTAATAGGGAGGGGAGTTAAGTGGGGAGGTCGCTTAACGGTATGCTGTAATGGGGGCTCCCCTAGGAACATGGGCCCTAAGGGTGCGACTGCACTGAACTGCTTCAAACTTATCGCCAAATGTACACATCATGTAAGAGGAAATTAAATAGTAAAACTTAATATCATTAAGCCTGGCACTTCACTCAATTAAGGTCTCCAGAGGATTGATTGTTGGAGTAGGAGAGTTCTCGCATAGACTTGCAGGTAGTTTTATCTTGTGCCAGAAAATCCCCTATCCGTTTACTCCAACCATTCGAGCATGCCCTTCTTCCCGGAGTGTGGTTCAACACGTCTCCTGGCACACCCTTCGGGCATGGCAGTTTCCACACACTCTAGGTGGCGTTCACCTTGTGTAGCTATCATTTCTGCGGCGCATTCCCATTTTTCCCACCGCAGTGAAAACCTCTTCACACCAGCGTCATGCTAGTCGGTAACGGTCAAGACACCTGATGAACCAGACCATGTATGGCACCCTTTGCATATGTCTTGATTTCTACGGGATGCGGAAGCTACTGTGACTGGTTTATCTATCTTCCACTTATGGTTCTCGGACTTCCGCTGTCTTTCGTAGGAAAAGCTAGTCCGGGCGTGACCTAATGGGTGCTACCCATGACCACTGCCCTGGACCTACCTTACTTGTGGTGGGAAGCATGCTTCCAGTGTCTCTGCACTTCCCTTTCAGAGCCTATGACATTGGAGACACTTACAGGCTTGGTAGGTCTAAAACTCTCCCCGGCACCCAGGCACCACCCACGACTACCTTTGGGACCTCCATGGTTAACACCTGTTAACTCCATCAGTTTTGGTCCGTTTTACTATGAAAAACCTGGAGGAGGTACCCTACCTTCGACCCCATGCCCCCTTGTATATCCTGTGAACAGCGTACAGTTGACAGGAAGGAAGCAACGTGTATGGTGTTACAAGCAGGTCTCTCGCGATTCTACTTTGCTAGACTGCACACGACTATGCAACCATTTCACCATAACGTCCGGGCCTCAAGGCGGGGCCAGAGCAGTGTGATATGAATAATGCCTCCAACCTATAGCTTCTTCGGAGCTGCGTACCTCACCGAATAGCATCTCCCGGAACCCCCGATTTCAGTGCTATGCAGGGCTTCGCACAACGAAATTCTGATCATTTTTCCAGAACTGTCTGCGGAACTTCGTATTGAAAGGTTGAGTAACCCAGGACTTAGGGCAGGGTAACTCAAGCCCCATGGTAGGGTAACCTGATCCTGAGGGTAGGGTAACCATGTCTGGCGGACAAGATAACTTTTTCCTGTTACCCTGTCTATCCCATTGCCAGGGATAGTCACTTCTGACCTTCCTCCAGTTACCCGGCTTAGCAGAATAACTGCCCCTTCTGAGGTCCCTAAGTACACTGACACTACTCCTGGGTGGACCCTGGTACTGAAGTACCTGGCCCGCTAATTCTGTTTATCTCGGAGCCCGGGCCATCAGGTCTGCATAGGTCAAGTACTTGCCTGCCTGCCGGTTCCCACCGGTTGGCCTCCAGGCTACCTTTATGGGTGCAGGTTCCGGCCGCTATAGCTCATGTATGCTGGGTTATTACAGTGGCGCAAGCGAGGCAAGCGAATCTAGTTTGCCTAGCTCAGAAGGCCTATCACCTCCACTGGTGCCCTGAACTGGTAGCCCTGATGACCAGCCCGGAAAGAAACTTATGATAAAGTTACCACTACAGGAGAAGTTCAACGGAAATGGAGACGACCTCAAACATAATGCATTCAAGCGATGGGGAACCTCAATATACCAGTACCCCTTCATACAGGAAATAAAGACATCCTAGAAGGAAATAGGACTCTATGGGAGAGTGTTGTGTGAAGGAGCGGCCGTGGAAGCATATCACCAATGCATGGATAAATATGATGATGGAGAGTATACCAGCGGCCCGACTGTGCTGGAATGTCTGCACGATCGATTCCGGTCGAGCCACAACTGGGAGGAACTGTACAAAGCCGTCAACAGTATGTAGCAAGTGCAGAATAGCAGAACAGGAAGAATTACAAAGATAGCTACAGAGCTCGTAATGTTCCCAGGATGAACACCTGAACTCAGGGTCAACAAACATGCACTAAAGTGCAGGTGCTATGACACAATGGATACTTGACTTAGACAAGTGGTAAAACCAATGGGACCAGAAGACGATGACATAAATGACATTATTGCAAAAGCTGAATGACAGTATGCAATCCTGCATGAAACTGGTGCTTATGGAAAGCAAAGTATGGCAAATGGTAAGGCAAGGCCACAAGAGAAGCCTCACCAACAGGAGAGGGAGACGAAACCAATCCAGAAGACGATCGCTGGAAATACCAAACAGAAACGCTGCGAAAATGGACAATGCTTTGAACATGGAAAAAAAGAACACATGGCAGGGGACTGCCCCACAAAGCGACAGATTAAGACCGAAACCTCAGCAAACCAGGTTGAGACACAGGAGTTCGAAGAGGTAGAGATCAGCGCAACAGATACAGAGGCTGTGATTGAGTGCTACCGCACTCTTCCAGCCACTACTCTCCAGCCCTACGGAGCTTTGGAACACACCATCTTGATTAATGGCACACACGCCAGGTTATTGTTTGACACAGAAGCAGTGAGTGCAGATATCACTGGCAACACGTTCATCACAACCAAGGGCATCTTGACTCACCTGGTGAAAACACTGCTCACTGTAAATATAGCCATGAAGGAAGTGTGATCAAGAAGTTGTAAGACTTGTGAAGTTACCATCCAACCCAGTTTCGCTAGACTACTGAACCAAAGGATGATGGTTAGGAATTTGGGGACATATGATGCACTACTAGGGATCCCTTTTCTGATACACCACAGGGCTCTTAGTCGATGCAGTGAAGCAGCAATTGAAATCCCTGAGATAGAGGTCTGTGTGCTATGCAAAGCGACCGGTGGGCAGTTCCGAGTGGCAATTTAAAAAAGTGAACAGGAGGAATTCCTAACTGAGTTTGCAGACGTATTCCCAGAAAAGATTCTGTAGACCCTGCCGAGACTCCGAAAGGTGAATTACCTTATTTGCCTAGATGGTACAAGGGACCTGCGAAACCAACTCACATATACTATGCCTGAAGCATACAAAGGAAAGCTCTGCCACTGGATAAATAAGACGTTAAGAACTGGAGTTAGATACCGGATCGAATACCCAGAAGCAGTGCCCATATTTGTTCCCCGCAGATCCAATGGAAGGATCAGACCACTAGTGGACTTGAAACTAGGAAACAACAACACAGTCATGGATAGCTTGTCTATTCCAAATCACACACGGATCCTGAATGCTGTGGGACGGGCAAGATTCTGAAGCAAGATAGATTCAAGTGACGTCCACCTCCAGACCTGAGTTGAACCAGGGAATGAGAAGTTCAATAACTTCAAAAGACCCTTGGGTGGATTTGCGAGAAAGGTCATATTACAAGACGACATGAATGTACCCTCTATCTTCATGTGCATAATGGAGGATCTACTCAGTAACTCTCGACACCACTTTGTGTGGGTGTATATTGACGATATACTCATCTATTGGGACATAGAAACAGAGCACATACAGCATATCAGAAGGGTATATGAATCATTGTGGCTGGCAAGGTTTTACAGCAACAGAAAGAAGTCAACCCCATTGGCAAAATTACTGAAAGTACTAGGACATGTTATAGACGAGGAAGAGATTGAAGCCTCCTCAGGGAAACTGGCCTCGATCGGAGAATAGGTCATACCGAAAAACCAGAAGGAACTGCAGCAATTCCTGTTTCTAGTAAACTATATCGTGCAATTCCTACCACACCATGGGACTGTCATGGCACCGCTTACAGATCTGACAGGTAAAGGAGAGTGTGTCTGGACCGACATACAGGATAAAGCATTATGCAACATCCAACAACTGATCAAACAAGCCCAGGTGATTAGACCCATAAATTATAACTCGGAAGACCTTATATGGCTAATAACCGATGCCTTGGATATTGGGGTCGGGGTATGGGTCGGCCAGGGGCCAACACATGACACCGACCACCCCGTAGCACTCCACAGTCGAAGTTTACAAACTCACAGACCAACTATAGTACTACAGAGAAGGAGGCACCACGGGTGATTGATGCGCTCCAAGCTTTTAACCACATCCTTCTGGGTTCCAAATTTGCTATTATTACAGACCACTTACCCCTGGTGAACCTGAAGACTAACTGGATCCCTGGCCGACAGTGGCCTCACACGAGGGTGAGCTAAGCAAATATGATGCAAGGGCACTGTACAGCCCAGGACAAACAAACTATTTAGCTGATGCACTCTCCAGCATCTTTGAAGACTCTGATTGCCAGACTCCACCACTTGTCCTCGATCACACCCTTGATGATGGGGATATTTCTGACTCCACCTCCTATGAAGATCCTTCAATAGCAGTAGGCTTGATGGCTCACAGAACCTCTGCTACCTCTCCGGCATGCTCCACGTAATTCTGGGAACCACATACTTGCCCTCAACCTGCGACCGGGGAAGACAAACTCCCCTCTATGGGGAGGACTAAATATGGCTCTAAATGGGACGGAGCTATGTCCCAGGTAGTGGCAGCACTATCTGATAAACCGACACAACCTTCAGTGATCCTCATAAACCCTCAGCCACAATGACAGCTTTCTATCTCAGCAATAGAAACCCACAGGGCGACCCCTCCATTGAGCCCACCAGGACTACCGACAGCAGACCCCTGTATAGAGCACCACTTAGCATCTACAACAACAACCCCGTGGTCTCAGTTGTACCCCCCCAAATGGATGCATACCACCGTACCCTCTACATTGTCCTTGTAACGACCCAGCACACGTGAGCTATGGCAGAGGGAATCTATACCCAGACAGGAAGCCAGGAGTCGAACTGGTAGGAACCAGCAGGCAGGTAAGAACTTGACCTACGGAGACCCTATGGCCCAGGCTCAGAGAATTAACAGAATTGGCTAGTAAGTGACTTAGGTACCTGGGTACACCCGGGAGCGGTGTTAGTGTACTTAGGGAGCTCTGAAGGGGAGGTTACTCAGCTAGGCAGGGTAACTGGAGAAAGGTCACAAGTGTCTATCTCCAGCGACGTGATAGACAGGGTTGCAGGGAAAGGTTATCTGGTCCACCGGACAGGTTACCCTACACTCAGGATCAGGTTAACCTGCCACGGGGCTCGGGTTGCCCTGCCCAAGGTCCTGAGTTACCCTACCTTTCAATATGAAGTCCCTCAGGGAGTTTGGGAAAAATGACCAGAATGTTTGTCACACGAAACCATGCATAATACTGGAATCTGGGGTTGCGTAGGATGCTATTGGGCGAGCTACACGGATCCGAAGAGGCTGCAAATTGGAGGCATTATTTCCATCATACCCCTCCGGCCCCACCTTAAGGCCAGGACGTCATGGGTAAATGGTTGCGTAGTTGTGTGCAGTCTGGCGAAGTAGAATCTTTGTGGACCTACTTGCAACACCGTATACGTTGGTGCCCTCTGGTCAACCGTAGGCTGTTCGCAGGATATACAGGGAGGCAAAGTGTGGAAGGTGGAGTACCTTCACCAGGTTGTGCAGAGTAAAACGGACCGAAACTGACGGAGTCAACGGGTGTTAACCGTGGGGGTCCCAAAGGTAGTCCTGTGTGGTGCCGTGACGACAGGGAGAGTTTTACACCTACAAAGCCCGAAAGTGTCCCCAACGTCATAGGCTTTGAAAGGGAAGTGCAGAGACACCAAAAGCATGATTGCTGCCACAGGTGAGGTGCAGCGGATGTAATGGTCATGGGTAGCACCCATTGGGTCACTCCCGGACCACTATGTCCTCAGGAAGACACCGGAAGCCCGAGACTCGCACATGGAAGATAGATAAAGCGCACGCGGTAGCTTCGTGGGTCAACCAGCGATCCATGCATATAGGAAGGGTGTTATAGATAGTCCGGTTCATCAGGTGTCCTGACTGTTCGCCACTGGCACGACACTGGTATGAAGAAGTTTTCACTGCGGTGGAGAAAATGGAAATGGACCGCGGAAACGATAACCGCGTAAGGTGAAAGCCACCTAGAGTGTGTTGACACATGCATGCCCAAAGGGTGTACAAGGAGACGTGTCAGACCACCCTTAACGGAGAAGGGTGTGCTTGAATAGTTGGAGTAAACTGATGGGAGAGTTCCTGGCATAAGATAGAACTACCTGAAAGTCTATGCGAAAACTTTCGTACTCCAACAATCAATCCTCTGGAGACCTTAATTGAGTGAAGCATCAGGCTTAATGATATTTAGTTTTACTGTTTACTTTACTCTTACATCTGTTTGAACTTTTGGCGATAAGTTTGAAGTTGTTCAGTGTGGTCGAAACCTGGGGATGCATCTTCCTAGGGGTGCCCCCATTACAGTCCCGAAAGAAGAAGAAGGTCCAGGACCGACCATGGCCAAAGCACAAAAGATTGGAGATGAATAGGACGTTATGGATTGATCTCCCAAAATGGTGAGCCTTTTCCGACAACACATGGCATCTGAATACAAACATGAACCAATCTACTTCCGGGTTATAAGGCGCACTGCACAAGAAGACCTGGAAGGAGCCTATATAGGGGATGGAATGCTATACATGAGGACCCGTTATGGTGAACACTGCCTCTTTATCCCCAAAGGACAAGTGTACAAGCAGAAGACCCTGAAAGAATATGTCCTGTATGCGATACATGGCAAAGGACACCACACTGCAGAACAGAACCTGCAATATACGACTGAATATGTCTACTGGCCTGAAATGAGGAAGGACCTTTGCGATTATTTGAAACTATGTAACACCTGCCAAACAAACAAGGAACCAATCCACAGACTGAAAGGAAGTACCCAAACACTTGACCCACCTTCTGAGGTGTTCGAATCGATTCCAATGGACTTTGCAGCACCCTTTAACAAGTCAAACCGATTTGAGCTTGTCCTGCTGGCAGTGGATAGATCAAGCAACTATGTGTGGCTGATACCTACCAATACCACAGTCACAGCAGAAGAAACAATGAAACTCTGGGAACGAGACATCTTTACCCCTCATGGCCACCCCCTATCAATAATCAGGGATGCTGACCCTTGTTTTGAATCAAACCAGTGGAGGCAGACATGCAAATCCCTTGGAATCAAACACATTAAAGCGGCGCCTGGCTACCATGAGACTAATGGACAGGTTGAACGAAAGATCTGTGACCTCAAGACCAGCTTGAGGAACATGGTCAACAGACCTCAGATGAACTGGGAACCCCTCCTCACTACCCTCACAGCATACCCGAATACTAGCTTCTCTGAAACACACAACATTTCAACATACAAGGAAATATATGGAGACAACGACCTCCGACTTCTGGTAATCCTCTTCAAGTATTCAGTAGTCCCCGCTACAGATGACTACCTGAACTGGCACCAGACCGACCAGAACTTAGCTTTCTAGGAAGTAAAGCAAGCCAGACACCAAAGCGCAACTACAGTGGCACGATATGGAAGACCTCACAAACCTATAGTGGTTGCAGAGTTGGTCCTAGCACATGGCGCACTGTTGGTATCGACATCTGAGAGAAGCAAGAAACTACAACCTCGCTGGCGAGGAACTTTCAAAGTACTGGAATTTGACAAGTTTAGCGAGAACAATAAAGTCAAATTGGATGGATGAACCTATCAGAGGAATACTGGTATCTTCCACCCTACCTCAGTAAAATGCTACCAGTCAAATGAGGACCAAAGATTCCCTGGATGAGCCTATACTTGCCCAAACTCAATTCTAATAAAAGGGAACCAAGAGTGGGAAGTTAGGAAAATCTTGGACCACAGAAAATGATACAAGGCTAACGAATTCCTAGCAAAGTGGAAAGGATATCTGCGAAGTGAAGACCACTGGGAACTTCTGGAAGGCCGCGAGCACAGCATGGAACTGGTGAAGAAATGGTCAGAATACAACAAGAAAGGAATACCACCAAATATTTAACAGATCTCAGTAGAGATCGCCAGGACAGCTACAAGGTACTAGTTACCACAGATGCCTGAAACTAACCAGTTGGGTGTAGAGATCGATGAAGGACCAGTGAAGGAAGGCTTCTGGGCTTGTTACTTTGATAGTGAATTCAAATCGATCAATGAGGACGACAAAGCAATGGAGTACACGGCACTTGACTACTGTTTCCAGACCCTGACACCTTGCCATCTGAAACTATAACAATGTCAAACCATGTAGAACTTAGTGTGAGGCAGCGCTACAAGCTTGTGGGACTCTTAGTGAACTGCGGGACTATCACATTTTCAGTATATTTCTCCAAGGTTTACTGGTCCTATTGCGAAGAATGTGGGATAGTGCGAGTGACCTGTAAGAACAATGTCATAGCGCGGGACTACTGCAATATGGCCAGGTATGAGAGTGGTTTGTTTGTTGCAGTTGCTGTTTGCGCTGTTTGTTTATCCTCTGATTACATGTTGGGCAATGATTTCCTTGCGGAGGAAGGTTATGGGGAGGAGGATTTCCTTGAGAATTTTGAATGTCAGGATTATTACTTTTGTTTCAGGTTAAACAGTTGTTTTGTTTGGGGGAATGTAACCGGTACAGGTACTAGGTTATATTTTATGTTTTGTTTTATAGTATCATTTGATACTTGTTATGTTTCAAAGGTATTGCTTGATACTTTGAATGTTTTATGTTTGATTTGATAGTATTATTTGATATTTGTTATGTTTCAAAGGTATCGCTTGATACTTTCTTTGTTTATGTTTGATTTGATAGTATTGCTGCATACTTGTTATGTGTCAAGGGTATTGCTGGATACTTGGAATGGTTTATGTTGTCACTTATACTAGAGATGAGTGAGAACTTGTATTTAAAAACCGCTGATTCCACAATGGAAATGGCAGACTTCGACTGACAGTATCTCTAATATACTTGGTTGCATGGTTACTTCTTGATCTTCTATTATACCCTTTTGAAGCCTCCTTTAGTCTACACAGCTCTCGCCTCCTGCTCAGCAAGCAGGCCACCTGTTACTAATGTACTTGAAGCGTGAGTAGCACCCTAGGTGTGAACACCTCACAGGTTTGCTCACCCCTGAGGATAGTATACGACAATGCAGATCTATGTAATCAAAGACTATACCAATCCATAATAGAATCACTAATGTATGCCACTATTAATACAAGACCAGAACTTGCTCATCCCATCCTATTACAAAGCCAGTTCTCAGACAAACCGATTATCACTCATCTCCAAAGTGCTAAATGAGTTCTCTCATACCTTGTGGTAACAATCATGAAGGGATTACAATATGAGCAAAATGAGGACGCACCACTACTTCATGTATATAGTGACTGCTCCTATATATCCAATCTCATAGATTGCCAGTTCTTTATGGGTTAAATTGTCCAAACATATGGCCATATAGTAATATAGCAGTCTAAGAAACAAAGAACTGTAGTTTTCTTGACAACTAATGCAGAATATCTAGCACTTGCCTTCACATCAAAACAAGGAATCTGGGTCAACTATGGTCTATCATGAATGGGTATATCAACAATACTGATCGGGTTCCAGGACAACATAGTAGCCCTCAGGATTACGGAGAACTCAGGAGTCTCAGACTGAATGAAACACGTCAATATACAGTATCAGAACATTTGGGGAGAGAGAGGGGGGTGGGTGGTGGTTGTGGCGCACGTTGGAACAAAGGATAATTTGGCAGATGTATGCACAAAAGGATTAATAAAGATATAGTTTGAAGCTCTTCTGGTTACGTTGGGAATGAAATTGTAGTGGAAGCATTAAAATAAATGATTTCCTTACCCTATGCAGTCACATTCATTTGTTTTGTGACTCAGTTATGCAACCATATATGACTCATAGCCATTTCCTTGGACAGGTGGTTGTGCATGTGATTAGATTATCGGTATGTATAGATAGGTTTATTTTCTATGTTATCATATAGTTCAATAGTACAAGCAGGGAATACTATCTTAAAGTCTTAAACTATATTGCATTCAACTCTCACTACCAGCTTTATGTCTGAAGACAAGTATCAGAGTTACCTATATTTTCGATCATCTGCAGTGTGAATGTACATATCCACTGAACACCCTTCTCAGCCCCAATCTCAATTTTCCCATGTCGGCATGTAAGGATTCATGGATTGCAATTTCAAACCTTGATTTTGGCGGTGATGTGGGGGGGAGACTACCCCTATTGTATATATAGGCCGGTGCGCAGTCTTGGGATTTCCCTCGTAATTTCTGTCTTGGTTTTTTTTTTTCTTGCCGCAAATCCCCTTTGTGTATTTGCTATTCCCCTCTCGATAATTCCATTCACCACTTTCATCCCCTGTATAATGTAGACGATATACTTGTTTAGACGTGGGTAAGGGGATATGGAGCGGAGGTCTTTCCATAACCCGTTAAAGGCGACGCAAAAGCTGGCTGTTAACTAAGGTGTAGCGATGACTGGTTTCTACTATATACCCAATTCGATTCCGTTCATGCGTGCAGGACGGTACATAAATTTACTACCGCCCTTGGGGCGCGAGGTTGAATGAAAGGTCTGGAGGTTATCCGGATATCTAATCCAGATCATTGCGGAGGATTGATACTGCACGGAGTTGTTTGACGGCGAGACCGACCCTCATTCATTTGCATTACGGGTCTGGATGAACCTGTTCCCGGGTGCAGCTCAAGATCCTTGGTTCACTTCAAGACACACTGCAGAAGTCTCACAGCACTAGGGCATTTCTGGCAGGGCGTTCATGTATTCCGGGTAAGTTGAGGTCAAAAGATGACTTGCTAGAGGAGTAGCGACCGGATACGTAAGCCAGGGGAAGAGTGGACCCAAATCCTGTAGCAATAGGCAATGAACCTGAGGCAAAGGTTATAGAAATGGACCAAGAAACACATAGGAGAGATGTAAGGACAGGCATCCAGGCCCCAAAACATTCCTTAGCCTATCCCCTACCATAGGCGCCTAGATTCGTGCTAGTCTCCCGTAGTATTGATGTATCATAATTTCCAAAGAATCAACAGTCCACTATATACTAGAAAAGCTCAAGGCAATGACAGATAGCTTAGGGCTATGGCCCAGGAGTGTGTGCGGTACACTTCGACCATGGATTCGGTTGAGGCGGGGGGCGGAGAGAAGCGGGTCAGGGGTTGATCACTCTGGTGTAGATCTCCCACTCCAAATTGCTGCTAGAGTGATATGAGTTGTGCTATACCCGCGTGGTGAAAATACGATCATTTGAATTGAATGCCAAAAATGTCCCTTCCATCTGGATTCTGAATTAATGCAAGAAACCCTCAAGGATGAGTGTGTAACGGCACCCAATATGGACCCTCATCAGGGAGATAACAGTTTTAGCCCTTTTGAACCCTTCAGGGGGGAGTGATGGTCAATGGAGAGATCTCGCCGAGAGGGCGTTCGCCCGCTAGAAAAAATTCTATAGACTGTTAGGCAATAAGGTACTACCAGGGACTAGTAATGGTGGGTAAAAAGAAAGAAAGATCTTTGACAATCCGGTTCTCTTAGTTTATCCTCTGGGGGTACCTTGCCACTACCGGCTCTAGCAATATAGGCAAGAAGTGGGTTGAGTAGGAAGAGAATGGGCTAAAACGCACCAAAAAAAGCAGAAATCTGGAAATCTCATTAGATCTCCAACTGTAGGGAGAGGAACTCCAGAAGAGATATATTTCTGATAGTACAGTATGCCAGATCTAGCATTTCTTGAACTGAGCTGGCAAATACGATTTTGTTCTAAATTCCGCCGAGAAGACTCGAACAGGATTCATATACAAAGTGATCCATTCCCTGTCCGACTGGCCTGATATCATAGGGGTACGAAGAATAGAATCTAACAGTGAATTCTGGACACAAACTATCCTTGCCTCGTGAGCAGGACGGGACACGTCAGGATCCGTGACCTTGGGGGCTTTTGTTTTTGATTCTGGTGGCCATGAAATGCACTCCTGAGCATGCCCAACCTGGAGAGACTAGAGGATTGTTCCATAAAGGATTAAACGATGTATTTACTATTATATGAGGAGGGTTGTGTGCCACAGTGTGCCACTGAAGAAAAGCACTGTTGGATCCATAATGCTCTAACATATTCGAGGGTGCTATGGGTCAGTTACTTTTACACTTCACTAGTTACAAAAAGGGCAACTATACAACCAAGATTACTCCAGTTACTTCTCAATTGTAATCCTAGCTCCATAATACTATGTTGAATAGGTCCATTAAGGTTTATTCATGAAAAGTGGTTAAAGGAAGCAGAGAGATACAAAGTGTATAATACAATATAACGGACTTTAATTACTAATACCTCCATTGGAATCAAGAATACTAGTATACTTAATCTGATAGCTTGGGGAATGGCATGGACATGTCATAATTCTCCTCTGAGTATTACTTTTGTGATTTTGCTACTAGAAAAGATAAGTTATTGCAATACAAGAGTCAGGAATATAGCTTACATCTAGTACATCAACATCATGATCACTATTGATACTGCCACCACTATCAGAGCCCTCCTGCTCTTCCAAATTACAATCAATATTGTTGTTGACCACTGCCTTTACATTTGACTTTCTATTTCTTAGCTGATTTAGCTTTACAAGATTGGCTACTTATTATTTCAATAATACTGTTGTCTTTTTAGTATCAAGTGCTTTGCACTTTAGCTAAAGATTAGCATGTTACAGTACTCCCAGAATGAGGTCTCTCTTAAGCTGATAACAATTTGGCTTGGTACTCAGACTTAAAGCTAGTTGGTATTGTAGCAGCTCCATATTGATACTAAGATTTAACTTAGTCGCTCAATAGGGTGAAAGGAGTTTATCAAAATATTCATGTCTTTGAATAGTGGATTGTGTTTCCTGGATATCTATAACTATTTTAACTAACTCATCAATCATAGTACAGCAGTTAGTTCTCTTGGGAAGTGCCCTAAGTCCTTCTTAGTACTTTTACAAAGATAGTAGTGCTGTGAGCTTTTGTTGAAGATTTAAATTACTCGAGACATAGTGCAGATTGAAAGAGATAAGATCAGCTACTCGCTGTACTGGGAGGATATTCTTCATTGTCAAAGTATGCAGTCTGGACTTCTAAAGCATAGGATAGAAGTTCCCTCAGTATAGCTATGAATATATGTATAATAGGCTATAATAGTGGCACTTTAAGGGAGATGGACTCAACCGATGTGATCATACGAAACAACTCCAAACATGTCAGTAAAGGTTCATATGCAAATACAAAAGTAAAGTGAACCGTAAAAGTTAATATTGTCAAGCCAAACACTTTATTCAATTAAGGTCTCAAGAGGATGTTGATTGTGTTGGAATAGGAGAGTTCTTGCATAAATTTAAATCGTCAGAAGTTATGCCCAAAACTCTCCCATCAGTTTGCTCCAACTCCTGGAGCAAACCCTTCTTTGTTAAGGGTTGTTCGGCACCTTTTTCATAACCCCATGAGAATGCATGTATTGTGACACTCTAGCCAGCAACCTTCTAATACATTTTAGGGTCTGGGGCGTATCGTAATTACAGGCACAGGAGTGAAAACCTCTTCACATTGGTGCCTTGCTAGTGGCTAACTGTCAAGTCACCTAGGAGGGCCTAATATTTGCAAAGATCTTCCTATGCGTACTTTATCTCTACATGTCCCCACTGGCCTCTATAGGCTATATTTTCTACCTACTACTTACTTCTATCAAGCCTAGGGCCTACAGACACTCCTGTAATGAGTTATTCAGTGAAGTGATTTCATGGGTGCTACCCAGGACTACCATGAACAAAACCACCACAGTTATGATTGGAATCATGCCTTCAGTGTTCTCAAACTTCCAGGACAAAGGCTACAGCTTAGTGGCATGTTTAGGCTTGATAGGCGTAACACTCTTCTAGTTGTCCCTAGTACTACCAGGGCGTATCCTAGTGACCTCCATGGTTAGCTTCCACTATCTCCATCAATCCTGTTCTGTTTTATGTTGGACAACTTGGAGAAGGTACTTCACCTTCTCATCTATGCCCCTATATATGCCCGGTTGTAACGACCCAGCATACGTGAGCTATGGCAGCCGGAACCTACACCCATACAGGTAGCTCGGAGGCGAACTGGTAGGAACCGGCAGGCAAGTGAGTACTTGACCTACGGAGACCCGATGGCCCGGGCTCCGAGATGAGCAGACTTAGTGGACACAAGTATTTAGGTACATGGCTACGCCCAAGGTTGGTGTCAGCGTACTTAGGGACCTATGAAGGGCCAATACACAGCTAGGCTGGGTAACTAGAGAAAGGCCGAGTGTGTCTATCCCCGGAAGTGGGATAGATAGGGTAACAGGAGAAAATCCACTTGTCCACCGGACAAGATTACCCTACCCTCAGAACAGGGTTACCCTGCCTTGAGGCTTGGATTACCCTGTTCAAGGATCTGAGTTACCCTACCTGCCAATACGAAGTCCCTCGGGGAGTTTGGGAAAAATGACTGGAATGTTTGTCACACGAAGCCATGCATAATACTGGAATCTGGGGTTCCGGGAGATGCTATTGGGCGAGCTACGCAGCTACGAAGAAGCTGTAAATTGGAGACATTATTCCTATCATGCCCCTCCGGCCCCGCCTTGAGGCCCGGACGTCATGGGCAAACGGTTGCGTAGTTGTGTGCAGTCTAGCAAAGGAGGATCTTTGGAGACCCGCTTGCAACACCGTATACGTTGCTGCCGTCCGGTCGACCGTAAGCTGTTCGCAGGATATACAAGGGGGCATAGGGTGGAAGGTGGAGTACCTCCTCCAAGTTGTTCGGAGTAAAACGGACCAAAACTGACGGAGTTAACGGGAGTTAACCGTGGGGGTCCCGAAGGTAGTCCCGGGTGGTGCCGGGACGACTGGGAACGTTTTGCACCTACCACGCCCAAGGATGTCCCCAACGCCATAGGCTCTGAGAGGGAAGTGCAGAGACACTAAAAGCATGATTCCTACCGCAGGTAAGGTGTATCCGAGGTAGTGGTCGTGGGTAGCGCCCATTGGATCACTCCTGGACCACCGTACCCTGCGGAAGACACCGGAAGCCCGAGACTCGTAAATAGTAGATAGATAAACCGCTCACGGTAGCTTCCGGCGTCAAGAAGAAATCAACGCGCATGGGAAGGGTGTCATAGATAGTCTAGTTCAGCAAGGGGTCTTGACAGTTAGCCACTGGCAAGTCCCCGATGCGCAGAGGTTTTCACTCCGGCGGGCAGAATGGAAATGCGCCGCAGAAACGATATGCACATATGGTGAACGCCGACTAGAGCGGGTCGACACATACATGCCCGGAAGGGGTGTCAGGAGACGTGTCGGACCGCCCTTAGCGGAGAAGGGTGTGCTCGAACAGTTGGAGTAAACTGATGGGGGAGTTTCTGGCATAAGATAAAACTACCTGAAAGTCTATGCGAGAACTCTCCTACTCCAACAATCAATCCTCTCGAGACCTTAATTGAGTGAAGCGTCAGGCTTAACGATATTAAGTTTTACCGTCTACTTTACTCTTACAATTTTGTGAACTTTTGGCGATAAGTTTGAAGTTGTTTGGTGCGGTCGCAACCTTGGGATCCATCTTCCTAGGGGTGCCCCCGTTACACCGGTGGACAGCCTATCGTGGGATGGACAGCCAGAGTATATATAGTGTTATGTGCGTATCTGCAAACATTATTCCTTTTTGGTTTGTATACAACTACATAACCTTTTTCCTATCATGTCCCAGACTCAAGCCAAGGCTGGAGAAGTATGATAGAAATAATTCCTCCAAGTAACAGCTTCTTCAATGCTCCATAGGTTGACCAACACCATTATAGAGAATTCAAGATTCGAGGACTGCATACCATTTCACATGATGAACATTTTAGTAATCTTTTCAAAAGTTCTCAGGAGACTTTGTAGTACAAGAAAGGGTAACTCAGAGGTCTGGACAGGATAACCTGAGTCCCATGGTAGAGTAACTGGACTCTTAAGGTCAGGTAATATGACCAGGACGTGAGGCTAACTTTACCCTGTTGACTGATATACTTCTTTAGTAGAGTTAGCCATTTCCATCCTTTCCCTAGTTACTTAGCCCGGTATGGTAACTTGTCCACCTAACACCCTAAGTACACTGACATTGTCCATATATGTCTACTAGGTATCCAAGTACCTAGGTACATTGTTAGTGCATAGCAGAACTTGGACCATCAGGTATCCATAAGGTAAGTTGTTACTTGCCTACCTGTTCCTATGAGTGGACCAGTTGGTCTTCTATATGAGAATAGGTCCAGGGTACCATAGCTCATGTCTGGTAGGTTGTTCCATAGGCAAGGCCCTTCTGAGGTTAAGAGCAGATAGTCCAAGGCATACAACGGGAGTCTGAACAAGTGCTAGCTAGAGCTATACAAACTAGATGTGTTTCTATCTAGATTTGGGGGTTCAGAGAAAGGGTTTGGAGCTTGGGGTCTATTGATTCCGGTGATATGGTGTAGGCCATCTATACTGTTAGGTAAATATTTCGCAATAGGGGATGGCTTGACAATCACCTGCAAATTAACATAGTTGGCCATAGTTCAATTCCAGGACAGTTCATAGTTGTTTTTGCTAGATTCAAGTCACAATATTTTTATAATGTAATAATAATACACAATTGATTAATTCTGTAGTAAATCAAGTCTGTGCGACATGTCTGTAAGATTTATACTTGATAGAAACAATAGATTTATACATTTGTGACACATAAATTGCACCTGTCTGCTGAGAATGCATAATGCGCTTCACACTGTTGGAATACTTCCATATCAATTGATTCGGTATTTGTGCCATGGCTTTGGGGACCAATTGCTTGAGTAATGCAAATGAATACTCCCAGTGTGACCTGGTATATCATGTGGCTGCTCCGCAGAAGTGCTTAGTGAAATTCAACTCATAGTGAAATAGTGGAGAGAATAGAACAAGATAGCTTGCAGCTTCGATGGCCTCTTGCAACTCTCACTTTTGGGCTTTGAAGTATGGTTGAGAAGCAAGCAAAGCACGAGCACAACAAATACCACCTTTTAGGTATTGAGAGTTCAGCTTAGTCTTGCCTGAGGAGGATTTAATAGTATATTGGGTTCGAAATCTTATGCCACTGGTCAACCATAAACCCTCTTCTCTTAACACTATTCTGAGGTCCTCTGGAACTCCGATATCAGTGATCATCAATTGATACCAACCTCTATTTGGATGCTCTGCATCAAAGACAAATGTGCTTCTCATTGGCTTCTCATTTTTTCCACCCTCTTCGAGGTTTACCTTAGAAACTCTAAGGGCATTGTTGGCGTACCTGATATGATTTTTAGTATTTTCAAACACGAATAATACCTGGCAGCCAGGGAATTGAGCTTCGAAAGGAGAAATAGTTTTGTCTTTATTTTAGTTTAGCAACTTTGTCCTATTCCACCAGATATCTTCTCCGGACTTGAGAATCTCATAAGCGCAGCCTCCACGAAGTCAACTAATAGGTATTAGGAGCTTTGAAACATGTAGACCTTGGCCAACAGCTTTCTTTCTAATTGGATTATAGTACTTGTAAGTCCTTATAAAGCTTCAACTATCATTGGTGTTAAAAGTACACTCATTATGTGTTACCACAATCACTACCTGCTCCTTCCCATTAAAGACTTGGTCTGTTGGCTCTGGCTCAAGTTCCTCATCCCAAACCATCCAACAAGAATTGAGGGAGTGTAAAGTGGGTAAGAAACCCTGATTCTGATATGCAATCATATCTTCCCTTTGATGACCATCGCGGTAAACCCCTTTAGCGACCTCTTTCTACTTAAAGCCAAGTTTGGAAAGCTATCAATGGCCTGTTCGACTGGGGATTGCCTTCGGAATGTGTTGAACACTTTTCCGACATGTTGGGCGGATAAGAAGGTCCTCAATCTCCATCCAGGACAGGTTGATTACCTGGACTATTCGATGTGAGACAATATCTTTGAATGTTAGCATATCTTCTGAATAATGTAAAATGAGTGGCATAGGCATTGTTAGGCAATTAGCATGACTTGCTTTGACCAGCTTTGGAAATATAGTCATGAACAGCTAATAAAACTCTGTTATCATTGAACATACGACAGGCCTTCTGGCACTGTCCTTGTCTTCTTGGTGTAATTCAGTGCTATTTTAGCCACGATACCTTATGTCTCATCATTCGTTATATTATACATCAACCCAAATGACTTCCTTCTCCTACTTGCCCAGCTAAGAGTACTCTAAACTTTAAAAGACCTAATCATGACCTTGAAACACAATGTTTCTCTTGGAATAACTGCAATTTCAAAAGGCAGAGCACATTATAGTACTGTTGGAAATACAAATTGGTGAGTAGTTACCTCTTTGAATTAACACATGGAAAAAGAACTCTTTGGATATCCTTGATGGACTTTTGTAATATCTGTACTCTTTCCGACAAGGCAACTTGGCGCTTTCAAATATAGCAGGGCTATTGGAATACTGTTTGTGAAAAGAGTTCGGAATGTGCATCAGCACTTGACAGCATAGCCATTTCTTGGCCTAGTGTAGAAGCTACTTGCTGATTGTTGTTGGATAGAGAGGAGGTACCCAATGGACGGGGCGGCAGTAGGTTGATCAGTAGACCTTTGACATTATTCAGAACAGGCAAATGCGCTCTCCATTGCTGGGAATACAAGATCCTTGGATTAACCGCCTGAGAACTATTTAGTGATTCATTTCATTGTATTCGAGTACTTTGAGACTGTTGCTAGAGCTATCTTAGCTCTAATTCAAGTACCTTGGGGGTGCTAATAGAGAGAAGGTTAGAGAAGTATACATCTTGCTCTCCGGCTCGACAGGGATGACTTGGAAGGGTAGATGCCAAGTGCGTATCAGTTTGAGGCCTACTATGTTTGCATTGCGGGGCCATATTTGATGTTGTCGAATAGTTGTTCCTGTTGATAAAGTTAGAGATAAGGATCAGTACTCAAATGATTCATCATTCAGTATGTTATATTATAGGTAAACTCAAAGAAAGTAAAAAAGTATTAAACCATTGTTCTTTTAGTAACTTATGAACTAGTTAATCAATAACAATTTATTCTTAAGAGATTCAAGCTGATCTCATACATCTATAATATATAAATATTTTTCACTATTACTGTACCTTGACAATAAATCTAATAACTATAAACTTGACCGGAGTTGAACCTACATACATAATCTTTAATGCCAAGCCGTCCCCTGTTGCAAAATATTTACCTAACAATATAGATGGCCTGCACCATAGAAAGAAGAGAAACTGACATAATTCTTAAGTACAGTTGTAGGCAGGAACTTACCTGGTTGTATAAGAAAAATAGTATACCAAGAGGCAAACCCATTTATATAAGGAAAGAAAATTTCATGCTGCAAAATCCCAATTACTCTAAACTCTTCCTTATATAGAGCAGAAATCTTGTGTCAGTTTTCATCAGATTCTATTATATAGAACCTCTGCCAAGTGACCAATTCAACTCCTAGACAACTGTGACCTATAAGTGATGCTTATTCTCTTATGTACAAACCCGATACCATTGTAACCTTGTTAGGTTGTCTCGACACCAGCTCTTCTCTCCTCTGCTGTAGTTCCATGAAGTATATGGTTCCAACTCTAGAAGGGGGCCTGACTGGTTTATATCCTGGTGATGAAACTTGTCTTTTACTTGCCCACTATTTCCAGTCACTCCAGGTTTTCTGCTCGCTTGTTCATGCTATCTCTACTTTGCTAGGTAATGTAGGCAACCCCTAACTATCTTGGTATCCTCAATCCTTTCTACATACTATTCCTTTTCCCCATTTATGTCAATACAAGGGAGGGACTGTATAGCCTATCCTGGAACCGAGTTGTGGTCAGCAAGCTCTGGCAGGAAAGCATCGCAAACATAATAGATATGTATGGATCTGGAGAGATCTAGGTAGTAAGTGTGGGTGTCTATCCGAGCTGTCATCATGAAAAGATCAAAGAATTTGTAATTAAATTTCTGGGAAGGTTGACATGTCTGGATATTATTAGGATTAAGCTATACTGTATATCATACCCAAAACTATGAAGCCAGGAGGTGTTTGCACCTGATGTACGGTTTTTGAGGATTCTGAGTATCAGCGATCTTATAGCCGAGGTGGTCATACATTCCCCATTCCCCAGATATGTTGGGTAACCCTCACAGCCTCCAGTTCTTCCTGATGTATCTTAAAACTTTCTAGAAAGTCCAGGCAGATGTAGTCACTATTGTAAGCCCACAATAGTGAAAGGCTAGCGGACTCCAAGATGTAATTAGCAACTACAAACTGCGACATAGAGAGCGCAAGGGAACGGCCATCCTATTGATAGTATATATAGTTGTATAGGTATTGTTCTATACCTGTCTTTACCCATTCTGAATGGCTATCTGTCTGGGGATCAAATGTGGTTGAAAGCTTGCACAATACTAAAAGGTAATTAGTGACTATTTCCCAGAATTCTGAGCTAAATTGTGTACTACAATTTGAGGTAATTGATACACGGAGGGCATGACATTTACAGATATAACTAAAATATAGTTCTGCTAGCTGTAGGGGATCAACAGTAGTATAGTAGTTGATCCAAAGGCACTCAGTCATTGGTCTGTCTACTACTACTGGTATCGTCTTGTCGCCCTTTCTTCAAGACAGTCTAGTAATAAAGTGTATAGATATGTGCTCACACAGTTTGCCAGTAACAGGCAGATGATGCAATATGCCAAAAGGGGCATAATGTATGATGTAGCTCTGGTAGCAAGTATGGTAGTTTTTCACAAAGTGGCATCTATCACAGTGCATGCCTTACCAGTAGAACTGGCAGGACAACAATTTGCATATATTGGCTCATGTGAGGTGCTCAGGTGCAGGATGATTAGGGGCTTCTTGGATCAGTTGCACTTGCAATCTATTCTGAAGGGAGATGGATAGATGGTCATGGAATAGCAGGTAGTTTCTGACTCCCTGATACGCCATGAGGGAGACAAGGCATGAATGAAGGTCACTTCAGTCAAGGGGGTTCAGGTTCTGTCATATCATTAGGTCAGTATTATAAACCTCTCTCTTGGGATTTTTCAGGGGAGAAGCTCCTATTAGCAGTAAGAGGTTTGCTACTAAACCTATAGTATGAGGCCTCAACAGTATCTGTGTCTGGTGCTACTTTCCTGATTCTACGTCCTGTTCTGTTTCTTCTTTCCGTTAGGTCATTATATTGGCCTTTCTCTACTGCTCGCAGGATTGGTATTTGATACAGTAGTTGAATTGGATCAGAAACTGAGACTACCAGCCTTGCTTGCAATTGAATAAGTATTTAGTTATGTGGCTTTTGAGGTTCAAGTAGTCAGTTGGAATTGTGGCTTTACAGCTGATAAGATAGTGTAATGATCAAGAGTATATCAGCTATAGCAGCTGGAACCTACACCCATGCATGTAGACAGGTGGCAGACTGGTAGGAACTGGCAGGTGAGTAAGCACTTGACCTGCGGAGACCTGATGGCCTGGACTCCAAGATGAACAGAAATAGCTTACAAGCTACCCAGGTACTTGGATACACCTGAGAGTAGTGTCAGCATACTTAAGAACCTCTGAAGGTGCAGTTTCTCTGCTAAGCTGGATAACGGTGGAAAGATTACTAGTGTCTATATCCAGCAATGGAATAGCCAGAGTAACGGGGTAAAATCACCTTGTCCAGCAGACAAGGTTACCCACCCTCGGGATTGGCTTACCCTGCCTAAAGCCCTTCATTACCCTACCTTGCATTATGAAGTCCGTCGTAGAGTTTGGGGAAAATGACAGGAATTTTTGTCCCCTGAAGCCATGCATAATACTGGAATCAGTGTTTCTGGGGGATGCTATTGGGTGAGCTACACAGCTCCGCAGAAGCTATGAACTGGAGACATCATTTCTATCAAACCACTCAGGCCCAGCCTTGAGGCCTGGACAACATGGGCAAACAGTTGTGTAGTAGGGTGCAGACTAGCAAAGAGGAATCTTTCCAGACCTGGTTGCAACATTGTATGTATCGCTGCTGTTGGGTCGACTGCCGAATGTTTGCAGGACATACAAGGGGCATAGGGTGGAAGGCGGAGTACCTCCTCCAAGTTGTACAGAGTAAAATAGACCAATACTAGTGCAGTTAATGGGAGTTAACCATGGTGGTTCAAAAGGTATTCCCAGGTAGTGCCCTGGTGACCAGGAGAGTTTTACACCTACTAAGCCCAAATATGTCCCCAATGCCATGGGCTCTGACAGACAAGTGCAGAGACACTAAAAGCCTGGTTCCTGTCACAGGTAAGATAGATCTGAGGCAGTGGTCATGGGTAGTGCCCATTAGATCACTCCCAGACCAGCCTTTCTTGTGGAAGGCACTGGAAGCCCAAGAATTGTAAATGGTAGATGGATAAACCATACACAGTAGCTTTCGGAGTCATGTAGAGATCATTGCACATAAGAAGGGTGTCATAGGTAGTCCAGTTTATCAGGTGTCTGGACTATCCGCTACATGCATGGTACCACTATGACGAGGCTTTCGCTGTCGCGGGCAAAATGGAAATGTCATGGCAGAAATGGTAATGGCCTAAGGCGAACGCCAACCAGAGTATATCGACACATGCATGGCTGAGGGGTCTGCTAGGAGATGTGTCGGACCACCCTTAGCGGAGAAGAGTCTGCTGGAATATTTGGAGTAAACTAATAGTAGAGTTTCTGGCATAGGATAAAACTACTTGAATGACGATATGAGAACTCTGCTACTCCAACAATCAATCCTCACATGACCTTAATTGAGCGTAGTGTCAGTCTTAACAATATTAAGTTTTACCATTTACTTTACTCTTATATCTATGTGAACTTTTGGGGATAAGTTTGAAGTTCTTCGGTAGGGTCGCAATCTTGTGATACATCTTTCTCGTGCTGCCCCCGTTACAGATAGAATCGGTATTCTTCAAAAGTATATACCATGGCTAGTTCTTGTTGTTGTAGACATTATAGTTGCACTCTGCAGAGCTGTGTTTCTTCAAGTAGTAGGCACCCAAAAGGACAATTCCTTGGTTCTCATGTTGAGATATAATGCTAGCAGAGACAAAATCGGGGGTGTTAGTTCAGATCATTAGTTTCATAAGGAAATTGAAGCGAGTGTAGACAGTGACAATGGTAAAGCCGTGTTTTCACTGGTCGAATACCTAATGACTCATAGAAGTCCAGAGAAACACTTTGTCCTTGAGGTAACTTTGGTCCACAGGCAGGCTAGACAGAAACAGGTGTAGAGAACACAAATATGGAACTTGGTAAAACTGAGGAAAGCACAAGCATCTAACCTATAGTCTAGTACACGCTAAATAATTATTACTTCTACCTTTATATTATATATCTGGATTCCAACCATTGTAAGAATAAATCCTAGATATTTGGCTTGATCTTCCCAAAACTCGTACTGCAGAGCTTTGACCTTTGGTTCCAACTTGGCGGGAGCATTTAGGACTCGATAGCTATGCTTTGCATATTTTTCTGGCATCTCACCATATATCAGGACATTATCAGAAGAGACCATACAAACGTAAGCCAACTAAGAATAACAGGCTTTATCGTGGTAGGCCGCAGTGTTGGCCAGAGTATTGACAAAACTGAAAGGCATGGGATCAAATTCGTAAAGGTCATGACATGATATAGAAAGTGGTTTTCCATTATTCTTTCTCCTTTATGTACACCAGATAGCAGGCTTCATCTATGTGCAACTTGGTAGAGATTTTGGCTTTTACCATCTCTATAAACGTCTTAGTTAAAGGTAGTAATAAATATTGGTACTTCATAGTTCTTTAATTCAGCACTTGATGGTTAGTGTATGACCATAGTAACCTATCACCCTTTTTGATGAAGAGAATAGACGATAGCAGATAGTGAGGTCGTTAGGAGTATAAAGTCTGTTTCCTGGTTTCCATCAAGCGAACCGCTCGGAGCTTCTAGTTTCCAGTGGAATAGATTAGGGAGAGGTCTCAATAAGGGGATAATGTCTGGTTTGAGGAATATAGTATGGTCAGAGGGTTGGTATGGTAGTGGTTAATTCTGTTCTTATTCCCGGAAGATGGGCATAAAGTTGTAGTATTGTGGTAGGACTATCTCTCTGATCACTGGTATTGCAAAGACCTTGTAGCCCAGACTCTATTGAATCACATGGCCTTTGAGGAAATGGTTGATATCTTCCTTCACCTTTTGGATACTGGTCAAGTCTGCAGTACAGATCTCAAAGCAATATCCTAGATTATAGGTCATAGTATTACTAGCAAACTGGACAGCAATATCATATTGCTTTAGCCAGGAAATACCAAGAGTCAGCAGGTAGCCACCCAGGATGTTAATGAGTACAGGCATAGCTTCTAGGTGGTTATCAGTCTTTAATACCATATGAGTCAGATCAGTAATAGTGCAGAAGCAGACCAGTCTTCTAGGGATTACTGGTAACTAGATTGTTCCTTTTAATTCGTACTAAGAGAGGTACTAGTGGGAAGTAAAGTCTTTATCTATCAGTGTATTGCCAGTTGCTCTGAAGCCAATGAGAGCATAAATATGGATTGCTTTTGGGTTGTCTATAATATCATACAAGATAACCAAGTAGTCATCCTCAATTCTATTTTCTATTTGATTAAAGGGGAGGCTGGGTATTGATAAACAAGAAAAAGACTTAGCATATTGTATATTAGTGCCCTATTCTGTATATGGGATGACAGGTTTTCTGACTGCTCAGATTTAGGATAAATGCCTTTCAGTATAATGAGGGGTTATGGGAAGAGGTGCTGGTACTATACATATCACAGGGTCTCTTATTAAAACATACCCTAACCAGATACATGTACCCCCTACAGTAGAGGCACAAACCTCACCATCATTATTTATTCCAATGGTTATTGGTCAGTATTTGTCAACTAGCAGAGAGGTCTATTGGATCAGACAAAGTATCAACAATGATGGTAGTGGGAACAGCAGTGGGTTGTAGGATTGGGTGACCACTGGGACATGTCAGTGGGTAGAGGAGGAACATTTCTTGTTGAATACAAAGGCCTGGATGTTGCTGTCGAACCTTCTTAGCAACTTGGCATAGGTAGTTAAGCTCTCGAAAGGTCAGCAATAGTGGTCCGGCCGTCTTTAGGTTTGGAGCTGAGACCGGAGCAAAGTATGTATTGCTTGGCGATGTCATTCCAGTTAGTCTCTATGGCAAGATACTGGAAGTCTGCTAGGCATTTCTCAAATATTCATTTCTTCTGGTTCAGGTCCCTTATTTCTCGTTCTGCTATTACTATATCATTTAAGTTCCCAAACAGTGTCCACAGTTCCATCAACAGGGCTTTAGGATCCACATAGTTGATACCTTCCGCATTGATGTTAGGTTGTCCTTGCAGAAAGATAGAACTGGTTTAGAGGCTGATAGTCTACACCAAGGGTTGTTTTTCACTGTCAAACTGATAATGGTCTCTACAGACTTTCATTCCTAGTTGTATAGTAAAGGACTAGTACCTTTCCAGGGTCCAGTAAAATTTCTTTATGTTTGAGATTAAGGATTTCTTGCTACTGCCAGGTCCTACAGCTGGACCTGTGGGGATATTAGCAAGTACATTGTTGAGTGGGTTAACTGTAGCGGTAACTGGTATAGTTGCTAGATTAAGTTTATGTTCGTTTCACAGTATCGCTTAATACTTGTGTTGCTTTATGTACTTTGGTTGATACGTGCAATATTTTATGTTTGGTTTCCCAGTATTTTGCAATACTTGTATTGGTTTATATGCAGTCAGTTGATACTGTAACGACCCAGCATATATGAGCTATGGGAGCCTGAACCTACACCCATAGAGACAGGTATGAGTTGCACTGTTAGGCAGCAGCAGGCAAGTAAGCACTTAGCACATGGGGACTGGATGGCTTGGGCTCTGATATGAAAGGAAATGGTTGGCACGATACTTAGGCACTTGGCTACATCCAGGAGTGGAATCAGCATACTTAGAGACATTGGGAGGTGTGGTTGCCCTACTAAGCTAGCTAACAGGGCAAGGCAAAAAGTCTCTATCTCTGGCAACGGAATATACCGGTTAACAGGGAAAAGTTACCCTGTTCAATCCACATTGCTACCCTACCCTCAGAATCAGGGTACACTGCCTAAAGGCCTGGGTTACCCAGTGTAAAGTCCAGAGTTAACAAGTCTAAAGTCCACAGGTATACTATGTTTCAATACAAAGTCTCTCAGGGAGTTTGGAAGATATAACCAGAATGTCTGTCGCACAAAGCCATGTAGATACTGAAATCTAGAGTTGTAGGAGATGCTAGTGGGTGAGGAACACAGCTCCGAAGAAGCTGTAAATTGGAAACATTATTTCTATCCTGTGCCCAGCAGCCCCGCCTTCAGGCCTGGATGTCATGGGAAATGATTATATGGTTGGGTGCAGTCTAGCAAACAGGAGTCGTTAGAGATGTGCTTGCAATACCATATAAGTCGCTACAGTCTGGTCTGCCATAAGCCGCTTGCAGGAGATATCAGGGGGCATAGTGTGGAAGGTGGCATACCTCTTCCAGGCCGTTTGGAGTAAAACAGATAAAAAGTGTTGGAGTTAATAGGAGTTAACCGGGGGGGTCGCGAAGGTGGTCCCAGTTGGTGCTGCTGGGAGTGCGAGAGTTTTACACCTACAAGACCCGAATGTCTCCCCAATGCCATGGGCTCTGCAAGAGAAGTGCAGGAATACTGAAAGCACAATTCCTGCTACAGATAAGATGGATCCAAGATAGTGGTCATGGGTAGCACCTGTTAGATCACTCCCAGACCACTGTGCCCTGCAGCAGACAGCAGAAGCCCGAAAAGTGTACATAGTACCTAGATAAGCCACTCATGGTAGCTTCCTGAGCCATGTAGAGATCAATGCATATGGGAATCGTGTCATGCATAGTCTGGTTCATCAGGTGGCTTGACTGTTAGCTACAAGCAAGGCACCGGTGTAAAAAAGCTGTTACTGCAGTAGACAAAATAAAGATGTATGGCAGGAAAGATGACTACATGAGCTGAACACCCACCAGAGTCAGTTGACACATGCATGCCCGAAGGATGTGCCAGGAGACATGTCAGACCACCCTTAGTGGAGAAGGGTGTGCTCTAATCATTGCCGTACACTGATAGGGAAGTTTCTGGCATACAATAAAAGTACTGGGTAGTCTCTGTGAGAACTCTCCTACTCGAATGATCAATCCCATTGAGACCTTAACAGAATCAAGCGTCAGGCTTAATGATATTAAGTTTTACTGTTTACTTTACTCCTACATCTGTCTGAACCTCTGGCTATAAGTTGACCTTGTTCACTGCAGTTGCAACCTTGGAATCCATCTTCCTAGGGGTGCCCCTATTACAGATACAAACAACGTCTTATAATTGACTTCACAGTATTGCTTGATACTTGTATTGTTTTATATACTATCAGTTGATATAGATAATGTTTTATATTTACTCCGATAGTACTATTAGATACTGTTATTGTATCATGTACTATCACTTGATACATTCAAGATTTTATGAAATAGCTTAGACCGGTTATAAGCAATAAGTCAATTTAAACATTGCCAAGATCTATAATGAAAACAGTAGACTTAGACTGACCATATTTTTAATATACTTTTTTTGAATGTTTGCTGTCTGATTCCCTATTACACATAGTTAAAGACTGCTTTAACAAGCAGCTTGCACCTACTGTATACCATGTGGTTATGTGCTTCGATCATAAAGCTACATGACTAGCACCAGAGTGCAAACAGATTATATTTTCTTAATGTCTGCTAGATGTTACAAAGATATCTGGATGAGGTATGATTACCCTCAGAAAGTGCAGTCAGAAGCTAGGTGTAGGAAGTACTAGAACCTAGGAGTGTTGAGCCCCACTAGCAATTAACTGTTGAGTTATTGAGTGCTTAGAGTACAAAGCAAGTCGTACGAGAAGATCTAACTTAGAAAAGATGAGCCCAGAAACTGCAAGGACTGAAAATTGTGTTTCCAATTGACAAACTGGCCGGACAGCTCCTGCAAGATCAAGCTACACAAACCTTTAGTGAATCCACAGGGGAACCAGCAAAGGTACAATCTATTACCTTTGAGATATTGCTCTCAAGCTCTGGTAAAGCAAACACTCCTATACCACAACTAAAGAGAATAATCAGGACACTGCCTCAACACTGGAAGGAGACCTGTAAGGACTCTGAATAAACTTCTTCTTCCGGATTGTCTGATAACCACTCTAGCAGTATAGCATCCATGGAGAGCATATCAGAAAGTAGTCCCTGGGTGGCCCCTGGCCTTTTGGCCATATATTCCATGCAAATCATTAAGCTTCTTCTACCCTCTACAGTCTCTGGACAAAAGGAGAATCCAAAATGCAAAGTATTTGACTGATGAATTACCACTACCTGCTAGTATCTTGTCCTGTATGATATAAATGAGGTAAAGGATGGAAGTTGTGCCTACCAAGAGAGTTTCGGTACTGGGAAGTCAGAAGAAGTGTGAGATCAAGTAATGAAACACTTTTAAAGTGGTAAGGAAATATGAGCATCAAGTCTAATAAAGTGCCAAAGAGATAGATTATGCTTGTCATGAAAGGCGGACAAACTTTGTGTGAAATTCAAGAAAATGTTGCAAGGTTGAAATGAGAAAATAGAACCAATGACATTGGTAGCCATGGACGCGTTAATCTACCAGGGATGATGGCCCAGTGGGATAGTAGTGCAGTATATAGTAAGAGAAAGATTGTATGCGGCGACATACCTAAGACTATGGCTGAAGTGGTGAACCTATAGAGGAAGATAGAGACAGTTGCAAGGAAATAGTTAAGTTAGTAGAGCAGAAAGATATGTACCTATATAACAGTAGAGCTTTCTGGATACACCAATAGCAACAATGAAATAGCAAGGAATCCTTCTAAGGAGAAAACTGTAATCAGTTCAAATCAACCCACAAAGGAAGAAAGGCTGGAAAGGACTAGAAAGAAAGGAGTTATGCTGTGGGCATGTATTTCAAATAGAGAAGAAAGGGGCACTATGAGAAGGATTGCTATACAAAGAAGGGAAAGGGCAAGTCCACAAAGAAAGAACATAGTACTAACAAAGTAGAAGCAAGCATGTACGACGAGATTGTGATAAACTTGGTAGAAGTACAAGGCTTTCTAATACAACCATCACCCCTGATGATCTTCCACAATACACTGGAAGGCACAAGCCACATAAATGCGCACTCAGACAAGGTACTATATGATAGAGGAATAGTGGGCTGTCATACAATTAGTACCACTGTTATTACTACCCACAGAATACAGGGAGACCCACTTCCTCAACCACCAATGGTCAATATAGCTGTGAAAGGTTCCTGCTACTCAAGCAATAGAAAAGGTGGTCTGAGAGTAGGAATTGCAAAAAGGAAATAGATAGACTGAGGGATGGTAGTCAGGAACCTTGCTAAATATAATACCCCTATTGGAATACTATTCCTGAAGAGGGAAAACATTCATATGAATTGTGACGACACAGCAGTGGAGTTTCTGATAAGAAAGTACATATATCATGCATACCAACAAGTGGAGTAAGCTGAGCTGGCATGTTGGATGCCACTCCACCCTGCTTATTGGAAGAATCAAAGGATGTGCTCTAGGACAAAGTTCCAAAGACATTACTACAGGTACAAACAATAAACTACCATATCTAGTTAAAGAACTCAACTGACCTTAACAACAACTCAATAGACTCAATCCCGGAGTGAGGCAAGGAAAAATTCATAAACTGGATAAATGAAAGATTATGCACCAGAATTATCGTACAATAGGAATTTCAGGAAGAGGTGCCAATGTTTTTACAAGCAAGGTCTGATGGTAGAATCTGTCTGCTAGAAGACCTGAACATCTGCAACAATACCTCAGTAATAAATAGGACTTGAATTCGCAACTTAAAACAAATCATGAGGTTTATTGGAAGAAGAAAATTCGAATGCAAGATTGAGCTAAGTGATACTTCCTTCCAATCACGAATAGACTAGGGGAGTGTCCAGTGCAACTCTTTTAGAACGCGTGTGGGAGGATTTGTTAGCAAGGTAATGCTGCAAGAAGATATAAATATACCAGCAACCTTTATATGAATAATGGAAGACCTGACTAGTGGGTTCCTGCAGCATTTCATGTCAGTATATATGGATGTTATCCGCATATCTGCACATGTTTTTGCAAAACATGAAAGCCATATCGAATAGGTATATGATCGACTGTGGGATGTGAAGTTTTATGCATGTGAAATGAAGTCAGTACTATTTCAAGACAAGCCAGAAGTATTGAGACATATAGTGGACAAGGAGGAGATCCATGCTTCACCAGTGAAAATGTCCTTCATTGCTTAATGGGGGACACTAACAAAGAAGAATAAATTAGAATGGTTACTGGGAATAATAAGTGAGGTGGCCCAATTCATTCCCCACTATGCCACACTAATAATGCTATTAACCGACCGAACGGGAAATATCAAGTTTGTTGGGACTCAAACATACCAGGTAACATTCAACAAAGCTGGAAATCTGATCAATACATATTAGGTCATATGACATATAGGGACAGGAAGCAAGCAATGAATACAGTTGTTACCAGATGCCTTGGATATAGATCTTGGAGCCTGGGTAGGACAAGGACCCACATATAAAATGGCTTAACGATCTACCTTATCTAGTAGAAAGTTTATTAATATATACAGACAAATTGTAGAACTACAGACAAAGAGGCCCTAGCAATGGTTGGAGCAGGGAACTAATTTTCCAATGTACTAATTGGAAATGGCTTCACAATAGTTACCAACTACCACGTAGTGACTCACCTGGGGACAGACAAAAATCCCCAGAGAAAAGAAGTAAGATAGCTTGCTGCAAAGGGAAAGTATAAGGTAAAGATTGTCTACACTGCTAGGAGCACCAACCATTTTGCCAATACCCGCTGGGGGGTATATGAAGTAAATCAGATCTAAACTTGCTCTAAATCAAGGACTTTATAAAGGAAGGCAATAATATCTCAGATAATGGTTTATATGAATAAGGGTCAAATACAATGGAACCAGCATGGGTTTTCTCCCCTCCTTCTACTCCTTTCTCCTATACCGCGTATGCCAATGGGGTACCAGTACCTCCTGAGAGCCCCTATACTATTATTACAGGAAATGAAAGGAGGGACTTATGTATAGTGTAAAGGATTGTACTGCAAGAACTCCAGCACGGCAAGCTACACTACTCACATTGCAGGATGGATTATTACTTTTGTCATCAGACAGAAAGAAAATTTCCACATAATCATCCCCGAGGGTACAACCAACTATAAAAGCATCCTCTTGGAAGTAAGAAATAGAGACCCACAGATGTGGTTCCTGTGTAACGTGTGCGGGCCAGGCCCTAGTCACGTATCGGTACGATAGGAGCAGATGGCTTTGTGATCAACACAAAGCGAGCGCTGCTTGCTAAAGGAGGCTTCGAACGGGGTGTAATAGGAGATCAGAGAAGTAACCGTTCAACCAAGTATATTTAAGAATACTGTCTGTCGAAGTCTGCTGTTTCCATTGCGGGAATCAGTGGTCTTTAAATACAGCATATCACTTATCTTTATTATGAGCGTTATTTTAAAACATTGTGTGTATCAACCGATAGCACACGAAACAATACAAGTATCAAACGATACTGTGAGACCAAACATAAAACATTGTGTGTATCAACCGATAGCACACAAAACAATACAAGTATCAAAAGATACTATAAAACCAAACATAAAACATTGTGTGTATCAACCGATAGCACACAAAACAATACTAGTATCAAACGATACTGTGAAACCAAACATAAAACCATATGTGTATCAACCGATAGCACATGGAACAATACCAGTATCAACCGATACTGTGAAACCAAACATAAAATCCTAGTAACCCGTACCGGTTACATCCTGAGTCAAGCCCCTTACTAGCCCCTGAGTTCAAAGACAGAAAATCACAGCGAGCTCTTGGTGTGAGACCAAGAAGCACTGGTGATAAGCCTTCCGTCTACCTGTTGCCCACAGTACAATCTCATATGATACCTGAATTAGTGAATTGCAAGGGTCTACTATGTAAGGTGTCAAACAGTTCTTCACTACTCAAAACCATGTAACGCCTTTAAGCGGTTATGCAAATAAAGTAATAATCTCGGTACTGTGCACAGGAATAGAGAAATACCATCCTGGACTCAACAATCTCCAGAAAGAATAGGGGAAGACCCAAGGTAAGACAAACTCTGAAAGTCAGATGAAGAATAAAGGAGATATTAGACATACAGTGATCTCACAGCCACCAGACTGGGGTATGGTGGCATTTGGTTTTTGGTTCCATATAGAGGTTCAGAGAGGTTGAACGGTTACCCAATAATGAAAGGGGTTGCTGAGCAGAGATTTTGTACAACTGAATCTTATGAAAACTAATAGCAGATTGTGGCTGTGCATGAATAAAGGGTTAGAGGTGTTGGGATTTATCAGCAGGGGATTTTCCTTTGTTGTATAAAGGGGTATAACCTCTGGTGATTTATTTTCCTCATATCGTACTACTTGATAATCGCCTGCCAATACCTGTACTAAAGAATTAATAGCCAGTTACCATGCTATTCGCTTCGCTCATAGTGGGAAAAACCTAGTGTTATGCAAAAGTAAGCGTTACGCTACAGTTTTTTTTTTTCTTTTTTTGGTTTTGCCACACCTAATACTTGAGCTCATCACCCTCAAGTTTCACCATAAAACCACCTACCAGGTTCTTCTTTATCCAATACTAGGTCAACATTTCTTTCCCGCCAATACAACTCTTCCTGGCCTAGCCAATTCAGGTTGTTCATCCTGCTCAAGGCTATCATTCTCCGAATCCATGCCTCAGCCAAATCTATCTTCTCTGCCAGCCATTCCTGGTACCCTGCCCATATCAATTGCCACGGAGGCTGCGCTATCTTGGACCTCTAGCCTAGTCAATCCTACCGCTCTGTCTGGCTACTCATTCTCAACCGTCGCAAGTCCTATTCTACAGAATGAGCCTGACATTCCTAGTCGTCCAGTAGACCAAGAACATATCAAAACTGCGCGTGGGATTAATAAGCTTGACATGAAGCAATGTTCAGATCGAGTAACGTATTGGCTAGAAGACGAACCTACTGAGAAGACCAGCACTGCAGCAATTATCTTTAAAGTCAATCCTGCTTCTATTCAAATGTGGCAATATCAGAAATGCCATCAGGAGTGAAACTCTGGTGGAGTATATAATCGGCATGGTACAAATAATGTTATTTGGACAGAAGCCCAAAACTTGGCTGTTTGTTGCTTCTACCTTGCCTGGTTAGAGGCAGGGTCAGCAACAACCTTCGGAGTTATTTATGTAGCAATATGTCACCTCTGCCAACAAGAAAACTGCACTTCCTGCTGCCGTGTCTGATTCCAACAATGGCTGAGAACGAATCCAAATCTTCATACTATTTAACCAAAGCTAATTGTGAATGTACAACTTATATCCCATAGCGAGCCGGATCTGGAGACTTTTTTTGTTGAGTATCAGAATATTGTTTCGAAATATGGCATTTAGAAATTGAAGGACATTTACACCATGGATGAGTCTGGTGTCCGGATAGGCTGTTGAGCTGGTCAGATCACGATATTCATAACTGAACAGTAAAGAATTGTATACCACAAGCCCCAAAAATCGGAAGTCAATTACCATTATTGAAACAATATAGACAGAGGGCAGCTCCCACCAACACCGCTAATTGGTTGTCCCGGTGAGAAAGTAAGAGAAGATTCGGTTCAAGACAACCTTACTGGTGCTGAGGTGATCGCTGTTTCTCAGACCAGTTATATAAACAAGAATGTCGCTCTTTCTTGGCTTGAACAATTCATCAACTATGTTGATGCTGATCTGACTCCACATTGGCACATCCTTCGCCTTGATGGTTATATTACTTATCCTGAGAATGGTTTTATTGTCAAATAACATGGGAATCACATTAGTCCATTTGTATTCCCCTCACGTCATACACCTATCCTCCAACCACTAGATGTTGGTGTCTTTCACTCATGGAAGCACTACTATAATAAGGACATTCACAATGCACTACACTCTCTTCATATGGAATACACCATTTCTCTCTTCTTCAGAAACCAGAGTTCAATTCATCAACAGACCTTTCAATCTCATACTATCAGAAATGCCATTAAGAATTCAGGCATGTTTCCACTCTCTTTCAAAGCTGTATTAAAGAAGATGTAACATTATAATATGAAGAGGGCTCTTCAGAGTAGTTTGTGTTTATGTCCTAATAAAAGGTATTGAGGCCAAGGTAGAAATGACAACGTGAATGTCTCCACTGCCTCTGTCGAGGAAGTTGAAGCACTTGAGCTTTGAAGCCTTTCCAGTATCCATTTTGAGTGTCCGAACGGTGTTGGAGAATAGATTTGGAAAGCAGAAACCTTTAGTGCTAAATCAAAAGCGAAATTTCAACAATGCGCAAAGGGAACTCAAATCTGATTAGCTGAAGTACATCTCGGGCAGGAATGCTGCTATGCAGTCCAATTCCGAATTGGGGAGCAGGAAGAGCATCACCAAAGAAAATCCCGCGCAGTAAGCGCAGAAGCAGATGTTATTACAGTTGAAACAGCGCAGATCAAAAAAAGAGAAAAGGTTCCGAAGAAGAAAGCAGGAGCTATAAAGAATGCTTGAAAGGGTATTACGACTACTGTTAATAAGGGAGAAGCAGCTATGCACTGCCAGGGTGTCAACACTCACAAGGCAGAAACGGAAAGAAAGAAACAGGAGCTTAATATTCAGGTTCAGGGTCATATTATTCCACTAGAGATGATGGTTCCCATCCTAGATTCTAGAAAGAATCTTGCCCCTAAGGACCTTGAAGCTCTTCAACCAGGTCCTGATTTATTGCAAGCCTTATTGATACTAGAGCCAACAAGTCTCAATGCTACCCTTTGTAACAGGGAGGGTCTATGTGGGGTTCAGGGTAGATAATCTAAGGCACACCATGGGAGGCGAAGCAACAGCAAGGGGCAAGAGTACACACAAGACAGGTTTGTACCAAGGCTCAAGAGGTTCAACAGCAAGTTCCCTGAGATCAGGGTCAGGGTTCAGAGGTTCTGGTGACATGAGAAAGAAATAAAGCTATAATTCCTAAGTACAGGTGTAGACACGAAATTACCAGGTTGCGTAAAGAAAGAACATCTAAGGGGGTACATCCTTTTATATAGCTAAGGAGAATCCTCTGCTAACAAATCTCTAATATCCGTACCCTTTTCTCCTATGCAGCCACAACCTTCCATCAGTTTCCAGGAGGTTATTTTATGTAGAACCTCGGCTAACTACCCCTATCGCTCACATTGCCACTCTCCTCCCTCCGGTCTCCGAGGATGGAACCAATGTCCCAACTCTATCCCTCCCCTGCCAGGGGGTGGTGGCACTAGCTCCCTTCCACTAGGTCAAAGACCTCTGAGGCACGTGTTCATTACTAGGCAAGTGGGCCTGGTTTGTCTAGGTAATGGGGAGAGAACCCCTAGATCCAGCCTACTCCCGGGACCATTTCGGCAGACTCCTGGATAGCTTGTTTATATATCCTCTACCTAACGTGGTACCTCAGCCATCACTGTACGATTTTTGTGTCCTGCACCGCCTCCACTTGCCATTCCTCGTCTCCGTCAACTTGTACCAAAGGCGGAGGTCGTACAATGTGTTGCGGAAGGGGGTTCGCATGCATTAGCACAAGCAAGGAAACATGAAACATATTGTATATCCTCATTGATGGTACAAGATCGAGGCAATAGGTGTGGGTGCCAATTCAAGCGGTAAGGGGATAGGGGCTAAGATGTTTCTTATCCCGCATCTACGAGGATTGGTAGATTCAGATATTTCTGACATTGAGCCATACTCAGTCACCCACCCAGAAGTGGTGGGATGGTAGGCGTTGCCCATCACCAAATTCTTGTTAATGATCCTGGCCGTAGGCAACCTGGAAGCGAAGATGGCAGTGGATGTCTTTCGGGCATTGTGCGAACACCTCAGATTCGGATACCTCATGGGGCTCTTCCGCAGTGTCGAGGAAGTCTTTCCTGGCGTCGCAAGCATGGTTGGCAAAGAACGTGGATAGGCTGGCAGATTCAGAGACATGGTTGTTAGGTGCAAATTCTGCCATAGAGGGTCAAAGGGCCCTATTGTCCAGTTCATGGATGACCTAGACTTACAGGTATTGTTCTATAATGGTATTCAGTCTTTCAGTCTGGCCGTCGGTCTGGGGATGGAAAGCTGCTGAGGGTTTCCGAAACACCTCCAGATGGTCACAAACTATTTGCCAGAATTCAGAAGCACACTGAGTGCCATGGTCACGAGTGATGGTAGTGGGAAGACCGTAGTGTTTCCACCCCTGTTGGAGGTACAACTTGGCTAATATCAGGGCATCAATCCTAGTCTGGCGGGGTATCAAGTAGTCCGTCTTGGTTAATCTTTCGACCATAACCAGCCTGACATCGTTGACTTGACTCCAGGAAAGGGCTGTAACAAAATGTATAGAGACCTGTTCCAAGAGTTTCTTCGGTATGGAGAGAGGGCACAGTATGTGTAAGGGGTCATGGCATTAGATATGGCTCCTCAGCCAAGTGTGATGGTTCTTGACGAAGTGATCTATATCACGATGCATGCCTGGGTACTGGAAATAGCGGGAACCCAGTTCCTGGGTTATACCTCTACCCGGGTGTCTGGCAGCTAAGCATTCATGGGGGTCTTGGATTAACCGCGGTCGAAAGGTCTGGTGGAGGGGGACGTCTAGGCGGTCTCTATACAACAACCACTTCCTGACCTTGTAGCATTCCCCGCGCGATTTGAGGGAGCAATGTTACTCGCCTTAGTCCAAGGCCTTCTGGATCTGTGTACAGGGCAGGTCAGCATTATAAGCCTCCTGTCAAAGATCGTTTAGGGGGGATCCTTCTGTGGGGAGTATGACGTTTGCCAAGAAAGCCAAGTTATAGGGCTTCAACGCTCCCTACATCAGGTGTCAAGCTCTGTGCTCTTCCCCTTGCTGCATGGGCCATTGCCTTGGGTTAACGTATCCCTGTTTCTGTCGCGCTTTCGTCACTGGTATTTGATCTCATTGTCAAACCAGGTAAGGAATGCAGACTAACAAGGTTGCCTATGATTACAGAGTCGCTTGATAGGGAAGTGTTGCAGGTTGGAGTGGTTACCCATTATTGTGGCTTTAGAGCCTATTAGATAACATCTCAGTTCCTCAAAAGTGCAGACCATGGCCATAAGTTCCTAGTCATAGATGTTATAGCTGCATTCAGCCGAGTTGTGTTTGTTGGAGTAGAAGGCAATAGGGTGGAGCACCCCATTATCATCGCATTGAGATATAATGTCAACAGATAGCAAATCTGAGGTGTCAGTTTCGATGATTACTGCCTGAGAGAAGTCGAAATATGCCAGGACAGCAGCAGTGGTGAAGGCCATCTTGAGATCTGCAAAGCACGTTGCCACTCAGGGGTCTAAATGAATTGTTCGTCCTTCATGGTGAAGGCCATCAGGGGGTGCGTGAGATGGGCATAAGCATTGATAAACTGGCAATAGAAGTTGCCAAACCCCTAAAAGGTGCAGAAATCCCGCACCCACGGATGGACAGGCTAGGCTATTACCACTTTCACCTTTGCATTGCCCATTCAGATAGCTTAGGTAGTGATAATAAAGCGGTGGTACTCGACGGGGTCCACATGGAACCCAGACTTGCGGAGTTTAACCTCTAACTTGGAGTCAGCTAGTGCTTTCAGGACCCAATGGACATGTTCGATATGTTTCTCTTCAGTTTCACCATAGATTAGAATATTATCTAAGTAGTCAGTACAGCAGCGGTCCAATCCTGTGTGTAGGACCTTGTTGGTATATGCCTGACGGATGGTGGATACATTGGTGAGGCCAAACGGAATGACCTTGGATTCTTAGAGGCCATACAGGGTCCAGAGCCCAGTTCTGTATTCTTCCTCTTTATTTATACGGATCAAGTCGAACACCCCTCAGATATTCGCCTTGGTGAAGGTTTGGGCTTTTGAGATTTGCAATAATGGTCGCTATTAACTGTGGGAAGGGGCTGCTGTCCTTGATCATCATCTTGTTCGGAGCCTGATACTCCATGTATAAGTATAGGGTTCTGTCCTTCTTTCTGAGAAACAGGATAGAGGAAGCCGCCAGCGAAGTAGAGGGCTGGATAAGGTGCTTTTTGAGGTTTTCTAAGTAGGGCACCAGTGGGAAGATGGATCCCTAGGTTGCAACCTCACCGAACAACTTTAAACTTATTGCCAAAAGTTCAGGCAAATGTAACAGTAAAGAAAGTGTGAAACTTAATATCATTAGGCCTAACGCTTCATCCAATTAAGGTCGTGAGAGGTTGATTGTTGGAGTCGGAGAGTTCTTACACAGACTTTCAGGTAGTTTTGTCTTGTGCCGGAAACTCCCGCATCAGTTTACTCCAACTGTTCGAGCACACCCTTCTCTATTAAGGGTGGTCCAACACATCTCCTGGCACACCCTGGGGGCATGCATGTGTCGACATACTGTGGTCGGCGTTCAACTTATACAGTTATCATTTCCGCACTGCATTTCCATTTTGCCTGCCGGAGTAAAAACCTCTTCGTATCGGCATCTTGCCCATGCCTACCTGTCAAGACACGGGATGAACTAGACTATTGATGACACCCTTCACATATCCACAAATCTCTACTTGGCCCGGGAAGCTACCCGGAGGAGTTTAGCTATGTACTATTTACGAGTCCCAGGCTTCCAGTGTCTTCTGCAGGATAAGTTGCTCCACGCGTGATCCAGAGGGCATGACCTATGACCACTTTCTTCGATTCGCCTTACCTGTGGTCAGAAGCATGCTTATGGTGTCTCTGCACTTCCCTTCTACAGCCTATGGCATTGGGGACAATTTCAGGTTTCATAGTTGCAAAACTCTTCCCGCCGCCCCGGCACCACCCTGGACTACCTTTGCAACCCCCATTGTTAACTCTCGTTAACCCTGCCAGTTTTGTCCCCTTTGACTCTGAACAACTTGGAGGAGGTACTCCACCTTCCATACCTTACCCGCTTGTGTATCCCGCGAACAGCATATGGTCAACCGGACAGCAGCAACCTATACAGTGTTGCAAGTGGGTCTCCAAACACTCCGCTCTGCTAGACTGGACAGACCTATCCAATCCTTTGCCTATATCGCTCGCGCCGCCAGGCAGAGCCAGAGGGGTGTGATGGGAATAATGTCTCCAATTTACAGCTTCTTCAGAGCTCTGTAGCTCACCCAATAGCATCTCCGGGAACCCCAATTGCAGTACTATGCCTGGCTTCCCGTGACCAACCTTCCGGCCATTTTTCCTGAACTTCCGGAGGGACTTCGTATTGACAAGGAGGGTAACTCAGGGCTTTCGGCAGGGTAACCTGGTCCTGAGGTTAGGGTAACCTTGTCCGGTGGACAACATGACTTTTCCTGTTACCCTGTCTATTCCATTGCCGGAGATAGACACTTCTGACCTTTTTCCAAATACCCGGCCTGGCTGAGTAATGGCCCGTTCGGATGTCCCTAAGTATGTTGACACCACTCCTGGGTGTACCCAGGTACCTACCCACCTAGCCAGCTAATTCTGTTCATTCTTAGAGCCTGGGCCATGGGGTCCGCCCAGGTCGCGTACTTACTTGCCTGCCGGTTCCTACCAGTTCACCTGCCGGCTACCTTTGTGGGTGCAGGTTCCGACTGCCATAGCTTGTGTATGCAGGGCATAACAGGTTTTCATCATAGTAGCCGTGTAGAGCCTCTATCTCTAGGGGGGACAGGTTGTACAGAGGGCCGGATGGAGGGCTATGATAGGGTAGGAAGAGCATAGTACTGTCATCCGACCAGGGTAGTAGTAACTGACAGTGTTGCTTTTCTATGGAGAGTGGCATAAGCTCATGGCCTTCTACAGAGACAATGTCTCGAACTTCCGGTTCCTCCAGTACCTGGTGGCCAAGGGCGCGTTCGACAGCATAGGCTTTCCGGAAGTGGGAGATCTCTTGTTCCAGTTCTTGAATCCCACACAAGTCAGGGTACAGTTTTCTAAGCAGAAGTCGGACTTGCATATAATGGTATTGCTTGCAAGGTAGATAGTCACATCATGTTGTTTAAGCCATGGGATGCCCAGAATCAACTGGTATCTACCCAGTGTGGTGATGATAGCTGGCAGGACTTCTCTGTTCTCATTAACCTTTAGCTCTATCTGGGTCAGGTGAGTAATAGTACCAGAGCTGATCGCCCTGCCACCTATTACTGATAACTTGTAACGTGTTCGGGCCAGGCCCTAGTCACGTAGCGGTACGATAAGAGCAGATGGCTTCATGATCAACACGAAGCGAGCGCTGCTTGCTAAAGGGGGCTTCGAATGGGATGTAATAGGAGATCAAAGAAGCAACCGTTCAACCAAGTATATTTAAGAATACTGTCCGTCGAAGTCTGCTGTTTCCATCGCGGGAATCAGCAGGCTTTAAATACAGCATATCGCTTATCTCCAGTATGAGCGATATAGCAAAATATTGTTTGTGTCAAGCGATAGCACAGGAAACGATACAAGTATCAAATGATACTGTGAAACCAAATATAAACCAAGGTTTGTATCAACTGATATCACACGGAACACTACCAGTATCAAACGATACTGTAAAACCAAACATAAAACAATGTGTGTATCAACCGATAGCAGACCAAACACTACAAGTATCAAACGATACTGCAAAACCAAACATAAAACAATGTGTGTATCAACTGATAGCACACGAAACACTACAAGTATCAAATGATACTGTAAAACCAAGCATAAAATCCTAGTAACCCGTACCGGTTACACTCCCAAAATAAAATAACAATTGCACCAAAACAAAGCAATCCAAAGAAATCTCAATGAACTCCTAACGGCCGTTAGTCCCGCTATTCTCCCGGTAGGACCCATCCTCATCGTCATCGCTATCATGCAGCAATCTCAAGTCGCCCTGCAACATCTATTCCGCACCTTCCAACCATCTCTCCAAGCACTCCCCGCATGGCGCTCAGCGCACAAAGCAACCAGACTCCCCGCAATGTGGCAGGTCCACAAAGTTCCAAACTATCCGGTCCTCCCATTCCTCGGTCTCGACATCGATTCATCCGCAATCCTCGCAGTGATCGATGTAGAAAATCTTCCAATATGCGTCTTCTGGAATGATTTCTCGGTAAAGTAGGTACCCCAAAATGGCGTCTCGTCCCTTGATGCCGACTTCTGCGTAGGTCGACATTTTGGTTTTTCTTTCTCGCGTAAGGTAAGTTTGTAATTTGGTGAAGAATTTTGTAAGGGGTTAAAGGTTTGGAGGTTAGGTAGGGTGGTTTGTTTTCTTCGATGGTTTAGGGGGCTGGTGGGTGGTATTTATGTTTCGGTGGTGCCCTCGCTTAGGTGTTGGCCTCATTTAGGTGTTGGCCTCGCTTAGGTCTTCATAGGAAGGGGGTTGCTGCTTCATTTCGCTTTCTTCCGTCTCCATGCAACCATCACATTTTTGTGTGCTCAGGTAGCACCCGCTGCCCAAATGGAAAACATCTGACACTGATTCTCCCCACATTCGTCCGGTCCATTCTATAGTTATTTCTAAGCATTTGTTGCAGATATGTATAAATAGTCGCTGTGTCAGGTATCGTCTAGGGATAACATCACGGTTCACCAACAGTCCCATTAGCTGATGGCGCAGTCTCCAAGGTACTGGCTCATGGTTTGACATCGTAAGGCTGTTGGATGGAGAGTTATCTACTTTCGTTATTGCCAGTACTCCGCCTCGGCCAGCCGGCCCAGGTATGTCGCCCCATCTCCCACCACCCAATTCTCATCTTTGCTGCTTTCGAAATCGCTTTTGAAGTGGGCTGACCAGAATCCGTCCTGTATCCCTTGGTCTGTGTCTGGGCGCAGGTGTTGGATTTCTGGTAGGGTTGGGCTCCATGCCACCATCACATGGTTTATCGTAGGGGGTAGCTCGTCCGCCAGTTTGTTGTCTTCCCACCATTGATTAACCGCTTCCATCGCATTTTCCAATCGCTCAAGGGGTTCCCAGCTATTTTCTGTTTCCGGGTACCCCACCCTTTTTAC
Organism: Tuber magnatum; assembly: GCA_003182015.1. Lineage (NCBI taxonomy): Eukaryota > Fungi > Ascomycota > Pezizomycetes > Pezizales > Tuberaceae > Tuber > Tuber magnatum. Next base: position 1,790,467 of record PYWC01000026.1, on the reverse strand, counting down.
TAGGAACTGGTCTTGGTCATATCGTCTTCTGTGGTCTCGTATGGTTTCCACTTCCCATTCCGGTTTCTCGTTTACCAAGATTGGGGGTGGTTTTGCGTGGCTCCTGGCAGGGAACGAGACATCCTTGTTTGGGCGGTATTTTTTCACAGTGTAAGCATGAAATGTCGCTTCTCGGTTTCTGTACATTGTGTCATCCATTTCTACCGTGTAGTTTTGTCTATGCTCATCGTATCTGACTATCTTGAATGGTCCACGCCAGCGCGGTTGCCATTTCTCGCTACGTCCTGCTTCTGTTGCGAATAAACTTCCGTATACCAGTAACAAATTGCACTTCCCTCTCGGTGTATGGTGTCTGCGTCGTTTTGCCGCCAGTCTCGTCCTTCCAAATCCTGCAATTTTAACTGCATTGATTGCCGCGTTCCGGATTGCTTTGTCCCTGTTTAGTAATTTGTCAGCAGCCGGTACTGCGGAGTTTTTGAAGTTTGCTTGGGGCAGTAGTGGGTAATTCTTTCCGAAAATGGCTTTATATGGTGACATGCCGAGAGTCTCTGACCATCCTGCATTCCGGTATGCTGCTATTTCTGGTATGGCATCCAACCAATTGTTTTGTCTGGTGTTAACTAGGTTTCGGAGAGCTGTTTTTAATTCTCGAATTGTCCTTTCGACCTGTCCATTCGTTTCATGATGGCCTGGTGCCCCCTTGATATGTTCAATGCGTAACAATCGACACCGTTGTCTCCACACATGTGACTTAAATCTTGGGTCCACATCGCTTACTAGAGATGTTGGGTAGCCATGGGGTGTAAATATTTTGTTGCGTAGCAGTTCCCAGGTTGCTATTGCTCCTCCTTGCTTCATTGTAGGTACAAGCCACGTGAATCCTGACAGTCTATCCATCACAACCAGGATTGTGTCGTATCCCCATGAATTGTGGAAGGGTCCCGCAAAATCAATGGGTATTGATGCGCAGATTTCTGAGGGCAGGGTAATCGTTTGAGCCTTTCCTGCTGGCAATTTGGTAGGTTCCTTATTCACCTCGCATGTGTGGGACTGGGCTACATATGCTCTAAAGTCTTTACGCATTTCAGGACAAAATGGGTACTCTCTTGCATACCGTAAGTTTCGTTCAACGCTGTGGTGGCCTTTGTTGTGGATTTCGCTAATGACATACTCTCTTAATGTTGTATTTCCGTATGCGGGGCCTTTCGGGATGTATAGGCAGTCTTCTCCTTATCTGGTTTTTGCTTATAGTATTCCGTTTGCAACCTTGTAAGAGGACAAGTCTCCTGTGGAGTCCATATTTCCATTCACCTTGGTCCAAATTGATTCTTTCCGGTATGCTGCTACCATGTGTGCTCCGAATATTCCAATCCTTTCATTGACTGTCTGTAAGGTGTCGCGTTCGTCTTCTATCTCGCTTCTTCTGGTTTTCTCAGGTAGGTCATCCTCCTCGTTGTCTTCTAAGACATCGTAGAGCCCACGCCGATATTCTGTCATGATCAGGGGCATTACTGAGACAATTGTCTTATTGGTAAGGCTTTCTAGCCGTTCCGCTCATCTAATCGGTATTGGGCTGTCAGGTCCTGGCATTCGGAATGCCGCTATGGTCTCGGTCGTAAGGTTTTCTATTGGATCTGGCTCCGGAATCTGGAATGCTGGGGCTTCCGGGTTTAGCAGTGCCGGAATTGCACAAGACCTGGGCATTGGCTGGGCAAGGGTGGACGGTCCTTCTCGCACACTTATTGGTCTTTCGCCCATGGTTTGTTGCCATTCCCAGTCATTGATTTCGGTAGACTCCGGAGGGCTCGGATCGATTTCCGTACTTGGGGGGCTTGGTCCTTCACTAGGTGGGTGCGGGGTCGATCTTCCCTGTTGTCTAGGATGGTTGTTGGTAAATCTGATCTCGGTTTGATGATATGGGCAATGATCCACGTAACAGTGTGAGTAGTGTAGGGCGCTATGTTGGAGTTCTTCGGTGGCGTACTTCGCAGAGTACACTGGTCACCACAATCGTCTCCTGTAGTAATTGAGCAGGGGCTGTCGGCGGGTACAGGGGTCTCGTTGGGGTACTCTGTATAGGAGAAAGGAGGGGACATAGCAGATAACTCGTGCATGGGCTCCATTGTGTTTGATTCTTGCTCGTAGACCCTGTTATGCGTGATGTCATCCGATTCCTTCGTATAATCTTAGACGCAAAGTGGATTTAAGTCTGATTCTCCTTCATATATCCGGGAAAGGGCATCAGCGAAATGGTTCGTACTTCCTGGTGCGTAGACTATCTTTGCGTCGTATTTTCCCAAGGCACTTAGCCATCGCACCTGCTTCCTACTAGGATTCTTCTCCTTTCGCAGTTGTGTTAAGGGTTGGTGGTCTGTGATTATCGTGAAGGAGTTTCCCATTAGTACATTGTGGAACCGATTAAGCACTTCCACGATTGCTAAGCCCTCTTCATTAGTGGTACAATAGTTCATTTGAGCGTTGGTGAACTTTCTGCTGTGTAACGCGGCAGGTCGTGACATCTCATAAGTAGGTCCTTGTCCCACCCATGCTCCAACTCCTAAATCTGAGGCGTCCGTAACTAACCAAATTGGTTCCTTGTTCCGTATGTCTATTGGTCGCATGACTTGGTGATCGAGTATCCGCTTCCGAACCATCTCGAATGCGGTGTGCTGGGTTGTTGTCTATAAGAATTCGGCGTTTCCTGTTAGGTCGGTTAGCGGTGTGGTCAGTGTTGCATGGTGTGGGAGAAATTGGGCCACATAATTCACTATTCCTAGGAATCGTTGCAGTTCTTTCTTGTTTTTTGGTGTTTCCCATCCTGCAATGGATGATATTTTCTGGGGGGAGGCATAGATTCCTTCGTCGTCCACTATGTGTCCCAATACTTCCAGCTTATCTGCAAACTGTACTGACTTCTTTTTGCTCGCAAAGAATTTTGCCTTCCTGAGTCGCTCACATACTTGGCATATGTGTTTCTCGTGTTCTTTGGGTGTGTCTGAAAATATGAGGATATCATCAATGTATACCCATACAAAGTGATGTAAATATTCGCTTAGGAGGTCCTCCATTATTCGCATAAATATTGCTGGTGCATTCATGTCTCCTTGGAGTATTACTTTGCTCACAAATCCTCCGAACAGGGTTTTGAATGAGTCGAACTTAACACTGTCCTTGCCCACGCGTGTTTGGAAGTATGCATCCCTTAGGTCGATCTTACTCCTGAATTTTGCTCGGCCTATCCTGTTAAGGATCTGCTGTTGATTTGGAATTGAAGGGCTATCCATGACCGTGTCATCATTCCTCACTGTCAGGTCCGCTAGGGGGCGGATCCTTTCATCTGATTTGGGTTGTACAAACATCGGTGCCGCTCCGAGAACTTCCTGTCGTACAATTACTCCACTTCGTAATCTCTCGTTTATCCAGTTCATGAGTTTTTCCTTGTAGGCTTCTGGGATCGAGTATGTTGGTTGCTTTCGTAGGTCGGTTGGATCCTTTAGCCGAATGTGGTGGCTAATCTTACGCACTGTGGGTAGCGTTTTAGGGACCTTGTCTGAGAATGCATCCTTGTATTCTTCCAACAATGTTGTTGCGTTGGTATCTGACATGGTGGCTCGGATTTCCCCGCTTGTTGGTTTGCATAGCACCCTTAATCTGTCATTGGGGAATTCCACTGCTGTATCCCCACACCTGATAAGAGCATTATGTCTTTTCCGGAAGGGCATTCCTATCAGGGTGTCGTACTTCGCCAAGTTCCCTACCAATATCTCCTGATTTGTCCATTTCTTTTTCCCGATTCCTAGGGTCAGTTCACATTTCTTGTGGCTTGAGGAGCGGGATCCTTTCATAGCCATATTGACCGTTGCAGCTTGGGGCAGGGGTTCCGTAGGGATGCCATGGGTAGCGATAAAGGTGGCGCTAATTATGTCGCAGCCGATTGTTCCCATGTCAAATAGTACCTTTGCTGGGTGGCCTGCTATGTAAATTGTTCCTTGAAGAGCGTCACAGGGTCTGATTGCCAGTGTCGGTTGTTTTCGCAGGCTTTCCATTTCCACAGAGTTAATTTCCACTTCGTCGTATTCGGTTTCTTCCATGTGGTGTATACTAGCTTCCCGCTTAGTGGCCTTTCCTTCTCCTTTTTTGGAATAGCAATCCTTTGCGTAGTGCCCCTTTTTCCCGCATTTGAAACACGTGCCTTCCTTGCGTTGTTTCTGCTTCTTATCTTTCTTGTCCTTTGGGTCCTTGCAGTATTGTTTATCCTTTTTTGTGTTATCCCGCGATCATGATCCTTTGCTATTCTTTTGTTGTGGTATATGGGTTCGGTACACTCCTGTCTCATACAGGATAGCGTCCTTCTGTTCAGCCCGCTTGACTATCCTTTCAAAGGAATCATCCTCCTCCTACATGGGTTCTACCTCCTGGCGTAGTCTGGGATGCGTTGCTTCATACAATCTTTGTCGCAGTGTACACTGGGACACTGTTCTAGTAGGCAATCGTCCATGATACATCAAGAGATCGGTCGTGACCAGGGTTATTCTTTCTGTTTTACCATTTCGCACATGCTGGATATACTTGAACCTTTTGTATAGTTCTTCCATGTTTCGCGAGGATTGGAATCTTTCTCTCAAGTACTTTATCAGGGTCGTTCCTCGGATTTTTTCCCCACTCTCATAGTGGTTCATTGCTTGATGGTATGCCTCCTCTGCCTTTCCGGTACAGAAACTTCCGAAGTGCGCGCCGCTTCCTTCCTTGGTTTTGTCCACTCCATGTAGGGTAAGGTATTGCGAAGTTGTTATGACCCACCGGTCAAATACTTCAGGTTTTAGGTCGCCCTTTTCGCCCGTGAACGAGGGTGGCAGTAGAAGTTTTATTTTTGGTCCTGCTCGGCCGGCCCGGCGGATCCATCTTCAGACATATCGTGTTCGGATTCTTGGTTACTCAAGTTGTTGTTTGCGGAGCTTTCTGGATCCTCACTAGGGTTATCGTCTGGTGGCTGCTTCACTACCGCGTGATCTGTTCCTTCTTCTTCGCTTTCTTCCTTCTTGGGTGTCCCAATAGGTATGCCATCTTTCTTTGGTGGTTGCGCCGGTCCCTTTCCTTCACTGGGGCTGGTGGGAAATTGTCCAGGAAGGGTGGTTGCTGCCTTTACTAATTCGCCAGTCGACTGGCTAAAGGTCTCCTTGGCCAAGTCTAGTGCTAGTTGTCGTTCTGCTTCGTCGATCAAAAATTCGCTGTTGGGCCCTATCTGTTTCTTAGGTTGCCTTTGCGTGGTAAGGCCTTCTCATGGGACCTGCTTTCCACTTCGAGTCTCTTATGACTCAATCGTGTCGTTTGGCGGAGCCGAACCTCTCGTGGTTCTGCCACTCCCAGATGCTAGCTTCGCTTATTGGACTTTTCGAAGGTTGATCAGACCAGGCCCCTGCAGGTTTCCTAACCACTTGCTGCGGTTAAAAAAATGTAACGTGTTCGGGCCAGGCCCTAGTCACGTAGCGGTACGATAAGAGTAGATGGCTTCATGATCAACACGAAGCGAGCGCTGCTTGCTAAAGGGGGCTTCGAACGGGGTGTAATAGGAGATCAAAGAAGTAACCGTTCAACCAAGTATAATTAAGAATATTGTCCGTTGAAGTCCGCTGTTTCCATCGCGGGAATCAGCGGTCATTAAATACAGCATATCGCTTATCTCCAGTATGAGCAATATAGCAAAACATTGTATGTATCAACCGATAGCACACGAAACGATATAAGTATCAAATGATACTGTAAAACCAAACATAAAACAATGTGTGTATCAACCGATAGCACGCGAAACACTACAAGTATCAAATGATACTGTAAAACCAAACATAAAACAATGTGTGTATCAACCGATAGCACGCGAAACACTACAAGTATCAAATGATACTGTAAAACCAAACATCAAATCCTAGTAACCTGTACCGGTTACATAACTGAATAGATTCTTTTAACTTGAACAAGTAGAGGTGGTGGCAGTGAGCAAGGTCTTTATCTGTGAATACAGATCCAGTGGCTAAAGAGTCAATGAAAGCGCGGGAATTCATTACATTCTAGTTTTCCATAATGCCATTCGAGATCAGCAAGTAGTTATCTTCAATTCTGTTCTCCATTTGATCCAAAGACAAACTAGACATAGGTAAGCAAGGAAAAGACTTAACAGGTCTCATGCCACTGGCGGATTCTACCGATGAGATAACTAGTTTTCCCACCGTTCACATTCTGGGCGGGTGCCCGTAGGGATTATGGGGGGCTGGAACTGTCAGGTGGCAGTGGCCTGGATACAACAGGGTCTCTTGTTCTGGCGTTGTCTGGCTATGGGTCTATGACCACCACAGCACACGCAGAGTGCCCTTCTTGTATAATCGTCCCGCTGCGCGTTGGTCAATGTGCAGCGTCCCGCTGATAGCACCATAGGCCCTGAAGAAGTACCCGGCACTGTAGTGGTAGCTCGGATGGAAGTGGTGGAAGGAGGTTGAGTCGCCACAGTAGTGCGTCATAACGGTGAGGAGGAACCTTTCTTGTCCACCACATGGGCCCTAATATTGTTGTCTAGCTTCTTTAACCACCTGGTATAGTGGGTCTGGGTCTCAGGGTAGTTGACAAGATAGTCAAGCTGTCCTGCAGATCTGAGCTGTGACCTCGGTAGAGGGCACCCTGTTTAGCAGCCCAGTTCCAATTGGGATCGGCAGCCAGGACCTGGAAATCTACAAGGTAATCCACAAAAGTCCCTCTTTTCTGGGTGAGGTCCCTGATTCCTCTCTCCACTATGGCCATAGGGTTGGGATCCATAATGGCCTGTTCAAGTTCTGCCAACAGGGCCCTTGTGGTGGCATGGTTGATATCCGTACCAGTGATTTTAGGTTGTACCTGAATGAACGCAGATGTGGTCAGAAGGCTGATGGTGTATGCCAGTTGGTGCTGTTCATGGTCCAAGCTGAGCTGGTACCCCAGCAGCTTCATTCCGAGTAGCATGGCAAAGTGGCGGTACTTGTTCATCGCACGAGGGAACCTCTCTGGGTCCGGGATCAAGGCTTTGTTCCTGCCACCAGTCAGTGTAGCAGGACCGGCAGTGGCATTGGCGAGTGCAGTGTTCCATGATGTGACCGTCGCGTTGCTGGGTGCCAGGTCCTGTTCCACCATGTCGAGGGAGGTTTGGTGGCCTAGGCGTTTAGTGAGGAGGGTCTGAAGTTCATTGGTCAAAGTTTGTAGCTGCTGTTCCACCTATTCACTGGTGGAGGACCAGGCAGGTGCCTGCTGGTTTACTGTCAGGACAACGATATCTTGGATGCAGGTAAGGTGGTTATATCTCTGGTCATGGGTCAAGTTGCCTCACTGTCCATTAGGTAGGCTGCTAGTCTGGTTCCGCTTGGTGAAAAGCTCAGGGGGGATTTCGAGAAATTGTAATATGATGTGGTATAGGTTGGATCCTGGTAGATGCAGTATTGTATAATAGGAAGGGTCCATGTAGAGTTCAGGGCAGACTGTCTAAGGCACACCATGGTTGGCGTGGCAACAGCAAGCGGCAGGAGTACAAACAAGACTAGTTGGTATCAACACTGAAGGGGTTCAGAGGCAGGTTCTCTGAAAGCAGGGTCGGGGTTCAGAGGTTCCGGTAACTCGAGAAAGGACTTAAGCTGTAATTCCTCAGTATAAGTATAGACAGGAAATTACCAGGTTCTGTAAAGAAATACAATCTAGAAGGGGCACACCGCTGTATATAACCATGGAAAATCCCATACTAACAAATCTCTAATATCCCAACCCTTGCCTCCAATGCCACCCCGATCTTCTATCAGTTTCTCCAAGGTTGCATTGTGCCGAACCTCAGCTAACCACTCCTATTCCTCATGTTGCAACTGTCCTCCCTTTGGTCTCCTGGGATGCAACCAATATCCTACCTCTATCCCTCCCATGCCAGGTGGCTGTAATACCCCTTCAACAAATCAACAATCCCATGTGACCGAGGATGAATTTGAGCAATTAGAGATTCTCCTACATGGGGAACCAGATGGTAGTCATTTGGAAGGTGATTCCCTAGCTCTGGCACTTGAATCTGATTCTGAATCTTCTTCTACGTCTTGTGACTCAAGGACAAGGAATGCTGATTTTATTATCTTCAATTGAAATATGCAACTTAGAAAATACTCCTCATACTTGGCGGAATTGATACGATTCCCCTAGTCTTTTAGTAGATATATCATATCAGGTAAGCCTATCTGGATAAAAAAAGAAAAAAAACTGCAGCATAACACTTACATTTGCATAACACTTGGTTTTTCCAACAACGAGTGAAGTGAATAGGAGGGTAACAGACTATTACAACTTGACTTCTTTTTTGTATCACCAGAACCAAGGAACCATAACCCTGAACCTCTAAAGCCTAGATACAAAGATGTCTTGTTTGTACATGTATACCCAGGTCTCCTCTTGTCTACCATGGTATGCCATTGACCATCTGTCCGTGACCCAGCATAGACTCTGCCTATTAAGGTATACCAGGTGGATCCAAGACGTCAGGGCATAATGAGCTAGTATCTCTACCGCCGCAGTTTGGCAGTCATAACGGCCAGTGCCTTGGGTCTGTGGTTAATTAAATTAGCAAAATAAATGATTGATAGAGCATAGAAAGTCAAAGCTCTACCTATGATAGATAAAATTCGCGAGATTGTCATTTTTGAAATAAAAGAGAAAACAGAAGAGGTAAAAAAAAAAGAAAAAAAAGCACAGGTTTACCACTTATTATGGGTATAGACCTGCATTCCTTGAAGACATTCTGATATAGCTGCTTCAGGCTGTGAGAGTAGAGTAGCATCAGGATTGTTGATTGGGATATCAAAGTGAGATATATTTCCAGAATTGGTTGCAAGACTCGTGTCATGTGAACTGAATGAGCTCCATACAAGCTCTCAAAAAGCCCATGCACTTTGCCATATATGAGAAGGATGCGGTGAATATGGAATTAATGTCTGTTTTGCAAAATCAAAATGGTCACCAGGGGTAAATGGTGTAACATGGATAGTAGAAAGCATACTGGGAGTGGTCTTTGCCTTTCTTGCTCTCTGTGGTGTAGTGGCGTTTGGGGTTGTTGTTCTCTTCTATGAAACCTTTTGCTTTTTTACATCAGCTTTACGCCTTGCCTCCATAGCCTCTGTACCGGTAATCACATGTGCTCTACTTAGCGTCTTTTGATTCTCCTTGATATACTCCTCACTGTTAACCTCCCACTATAGCCCTTGCATCTCGGTTGGAGCAATATCAGTAGTAGTAAGTTCATACTCAGCAGTATTAGAGAAGCGGAGAATAACATTGCCGATTTCCCCTCCTGTGGCGCTTTTTACAAACTCAAAGGCATGATTGGTCTACTGGTGGAGCTGACATGTCATGTATGGTGTTTTGCTAGTTGGGAAACTCTGTTGGGATGGTGAACAGGGAGCTGATGTGTGGATTGTAGCTGTTAGGGGAGGATTACAGGGGGGAGAAATAGTACAATGCCAGTCTTGGGTAAAGTGCTTTTAATATTTGCAATCCTATAAGCCTTTGATCATGCTTGCCTGTAGAGAGGAAGTAAGTTCTGGTGGTTGATACCAATATTAGTAGTAATATGGTAGTTTTCTATCACTTTCATGTAATGCTTCTGCATTGTGACATACAACCTCATATCAGGAGGTTGAAGGGTATGCATTGAATGTGCTGGTAGACAGAAACAGAATATATTGTGTGAACCACAGAATTCTCTGCATGTGAGATTCAAATAAGATGAGTGGCGATCGAGAATTAATAGTTACTTATCTCCTAAATCCCCATGCTGCAGGACATTCTTCCTGGTAGATGGATGGTATATTTCTTTCAACCAACAGTATCCTAGTTCCTCACTAATCCCACCTTTAGGTGATTTCCAAACTACACATGATCTTCTCCTTTCACATTTCCAAACTGCACATAGTGGTATACCTTGCCCTTTGTAATCAAGCAGGTGGGAAAGAGAAAAGCCTTTGCCAAAACAGCTGCAACAAAGGCTACTATCTTACATGTGCAACCCTGCTTCATGTAGAGACTTTTCTTCCCACACTTTATGATGACATTTGTTTTACAAGAATAGCTAAGAGTTATATCTTTTTCATCAACATTACTCAGGTTGGTATCTCTGATATGATTTTGGGCTATTGCCTTTCCAAGCTTGGTGCAGTGGTCTCTGATTATACCAAAGTTATATGTATAAATACACGGTCTATCTATTTGTACAGCAAATTTAGCTCCGAGCTCTTCATGTCCATTGAAGAATTAGGTTATCTGATCCTCATCAATGCAATCATGGATAACACTTTTCCTTCCTTCTTCCTTGTAGCGAACCTGCAAGGTCTCTTTCTCCTCCACTGCAAGCCTTTCTGCCATTTGCCAGCCTTGGTCCTAGCATGGCCGAAACCTATGGGTTTCCAACTTGAGAATCCACTGCACGATTGCCTTCTATCTAAAAGGCGAGAGGATTTGGTCATTTTCATGAGCTTTCTGGCCATCTAAGTGGCCATTGAGTGGATGACCAAGAGTAGACCTCTATAAGTTAAAGTTGATAGTGGCCGCAACCAAGGATAGATAGTGGCTACTTTGTAATGCCTTAATCAGCACTGCAATTCAGTCCTCACACTCCAAGATAATGGTATTCACATGTAGTTAAACCTTTAACAAGGTTTGGAATTGTTTTGTTGAACTTGCAATGAGAGGGGGGTATTGCAGAACCTTGTCTATTGTGCTACACCTTCTCTTATCACAATGCATACTCTGTATTGCCATTAACTGATGTCTTAGACCTACCCAGTCAACATTACACAATATTGCATTAGCCCACATTATACCCAAGGTATGTCACATTCCAACCAATTTGGGTACTTGTTGAACCCTTCACCAATCTGAACCAGACTGCCAGCCTGTCCCATAGACACCTTGGTGACCTGACCCATGACCAGAGATACAACTATTCCAACTGTATTTGAGACATCCACTTGCAGAGTGTAAACCTGCCTGCCCCTGCTGAGTCTCCTGCCAACCAACAACTTTAACTACAACCACATACTATGACAGAGGAAATCAGACCATCTGCCTGGAAGGTGAAGGCCTTGAGGCCTGCCTTATCACCACCAAACAAGAACTAGTCCCTGCCAACACAACCGTTACCTTGCTTAACAACACGTTACCCAATACCCCTGCTTATCTTTCAACACCACCAGGCAGTGGTAAGAAAGCTATGATATGAAACCCTGAAATGTGTGATAGTACCAGGGAGAAATACCGCCCCATCACTACCCAACTCTCTATTGAACTCCACAGAGATCATCAGTAGTTCAACAGTGAATAATGCTATTTGGCATATACCACCAGACTCTTAACTCAATCTAACTGCAGCAGGTACAACCGATTGTCACCACTGAGGTCATCGATAATGCAGATACTGAGAGTCTGTTAACAGAACTATAATAAGTATTCGTGGACCCCAAGCAGGCCTCTATGGCAGGCGGAGACAAAAGAGGCCTTGCTCAGAAGAAACACACGTTTGTGGAATATTTGGCCGACTTCCAATACCTGACCACCAACACAAACTTGAAATACGCTATCAAGCGCGGTTCACTGTACTGGGACCTCTTGGCAGAACTAAAAGATGCCTTGACCACTATCATGTACTCTGCAGTGACTCTAACCACCGACACTAACCTGTAGATGAAGTTGGACAACAATGTTTGAGCCCACAAGGCTGACAAGAAGGGTCCTTCTACCTCCCATTAGCGTAGCCCCACCACTACTCTAAAACAATCCACCGCTTCCACTCCTGTGACCACCAGTACTACAAGCACTGCTTCTAGCCCCATAGACATTTCCCAAGAACACTGAACCTTGACTGACACCCGGAGAGATAACCGGATAAGGCGACCCTTATGCCTCAACTATGTATAATATGAATATATGGTTAGACAGTGTCTAAACAAGATGCCCTATCTAATGCAAGGTACCAGCACCTCCTCTTTTGACCCTCCCATGGTCCTAGAGTGTACACGCCCAGAGTCTGCACAGTCAAAAAACTACTTTTTCCATATGCAGAATATGTCAGTAACTTTGGACATATTAAGTCTTTTCCTTGTTTATCTATATCTAGTTTGTCTTAGAATCAAAGGGACAAGAGAATTGAAGATAACCACATGGTAATCAACTGCAGTATTATAGACAACCAAAATGTAATATGTTTCTATGTCCTCATTGACTCCGGAGCAACTGGATATGCATTCATGGAAATACACTGGACTCACTACTGCTCCCTCCTCTTGTTCAAACCAAAAGACACTATTCAACCAGCAGTAATTTATGCAAAACTGATCTGCTCTGGTACTGTTACCAATCTGACCCAGACAGATCTGAAGATCAATAACCACCTAGAAGCATTACCAGCCTTTACCCACAAACTAGGCAGATTCCCCTTGACCCAGGGTATCTCTAGGTTGAAAAAACTTAATGGAACAATCTAGTTTCCTAGCAACACGATGACTTTTGAATCTGACTACTGTCTGAAAAGCTGCACCTTTTATGCCATTGGCATTCAAGGAGTGGAAGAAGATATCTCCTATCTCTTAAAGCCTAAAGCAGCAAGATTGGCCCTGAGTAACAAGGTACTCAAGGAACAAGAAGTCAGAGATATTGTTCTTCTGGAATACTAGGACTTTATGCCAGTGTTCTGGGAGAAAGAATGGAACCAATTGCCCCTACACTGACCTGACAATCACACCATTCCCCTGTTGCTAGCTGTGGAACCTCCTTGTAAGCCATTATACAATCTTTCCCGACAGGGCTTGAGGCCTTGTAGGATTTGTGGGACAAAAATCTTAAGAGGAACTTCATCAGACCTTCTGCCTCGCTGGCCGCTTCCCCTATCCTAATGATAAAGCAGAAGGACAGCTTCTGGTAATTGAGAATAGAATATTGAGCACTAAGCAATGCAATGATTAGAGACCGGGGACCACTACACCCCATGACAGAAACTTTGGTGCAAATCACCAAGGTCAGGCTCTTCAGTGGATGGACATCCGAGAAATGGGTAACCTGATATGCATAAAGAAGAGGGAAGAATGACAAACAGCCTTCTGGACATGATGCAGCCTGTATGAGTCCAAGGTTATGCCAGTTTGCTTACCAATACACCTCCTACCTTCTCAGCATACATCAATTGGGCCCAACACCCTAACCAAGAAAGCTTCTATACCGCCTACCTGTATGACATACTTATCTACAGTGGGACCGAAGAAGTGCATTTGGAACATGTCCACTGGGTCTTGGAAGCCTTAGCTAACACCAAGTTAGAGGTTAAGTCCCAGAAGTTTGAGTTCCTTCTAAGTCAAGTTGAGTATCGCGGATTCGTTATGACCAGTCAAGGGATCCTATAGATAATGCCCAGGTGGAAACCATCATTACCTGACCTATTCCAGAATACTTTTAGTATGTGCATACTTTCTTAGGATTGTGCAACTTCCATCATTATTTTATCAATGCCTATTGCTGCACCACCCAACCTGTTATAGCCCTCAGCAAGAAGGATCAGCCTCTTTACCAGACCACTCAATATTACCAGTCCTTTGTGAAACTCAAAACAGCCTTTACCACTACCCCTGTCTGGGCCTGTTTTGATTTATTCAAGAAAGTGATCAGCCCAACAGATGCCTCAGACTGTGTATCTGCAGCTGTTATGTTATACCATGGTGTGAAAGGAATACTCTACACTATAACCCTCTAGACTCACAAGCATACCACAGCTGAATGCAATTACAATATCAACAATAAGGAGTGCATGGTGGTAGTCTATACTTTCATGCAGTGGAGATGTTACTTTATCAGTTATAAAGTTCTGATCACAAGTGACTATTGAAACCCAAAACACTCTACCACCAAATACCTCTTGAACCATAGGCCGACCTGGTGTTCTGAGTTTCTTATGCAATTCGACTATGATATGGAGTGCTGGCCAGGAAAGTTCAATCAGAAAGCAGATGCCGTGACTGAGATGCAAGAGCCAATAGAAGAAGAAGTACAGCAAATATATTATCTGACATCAGCAGTGTTGAAGACCCGTAATATGGGTTTGTTGGTGAACATTACACTCCTGATCGAAGCATCTCCTCTGAAACACCTTTGGCAAGAGGCATATAATACTGAACCTACTACAAAGCAGAATCTGAAAGCCTTGGACCCCGGAGACCACCAGTCCTATCTCATATCACTAGCGGAGTCCTAGAGGGATGGGAACCAACTACCGTCCTATAGCCACCTATACATCGTGCATCCTGAAGTATTACTGTCCGAACTGATTTAAGGATCACATAACTGTCCCCCTGCCGGACATTCTGGAAGGGCTTAAACTAAGGTATTAGTCTCCCATTACTTGTACTGGCTGGGTATGCATGCAGTTATTAGCATATTATGCAGAACTTTCATATTTGCCAATAAAGTTCCACTGCACGCTATACCCTCTTTGGCAAACTATATCTGCTACCATTTCTGGACAAGTCTTGGGAACATGCATCTATGTACATCACCACTGGCTTGCCTTGGACTCAGCGGTGTGATGCGATCCTTGTCCTGATAGACACCCTGACCAAGATGTAGTACTCGATCCCATGCCATAACGGTACTGATACTCTAACACTGGCCAAGTTATACCTTGATCATCCTTGGAAGACACCCTGGCCTCCACACTGCATTCATCCAGGACTGGAGCATCCAGTTTGTAATAGAGTTCTGGAAGACAATCTTCAACGATCTGCTAGTGTCCGGAAACCTTTGAGCTACATTCTACCCCACCCTGATGAATAGATGCAAAGAGTAAATACCATCCTGGAACGGTACCAGTAGGCCTATTTCAGTTACCAGCAAGAGAACCGGTTACTATGACTCCCTGTGACTCATCTAACTACCAACAACCATGCTCCTGAAATTACTAATGTTGCTCTGTTCATCACCAACCATGGCAGCAACACCTATATAGACATCAAGGACATTCCTACTAGGTTGTCAGAGGAACCTAATACTGGTGAATTCTTGCAATACATAAGAGGCATATATGCCCAGCTCACTTCAAAGATTATCTACCTCTACCTATGTTCAGAGATTATCTCTGCCCAAGACCATCAACAGGGATGTGCCAATCAAGTATGCCTACCTCCCCATGTTTTACAAATTGGTGAACCAGTATGGCTCAACCTGAGGACTATCTAGAGTTATCAACACTCCCGGAGACTGGACAAGAAAGGTTTTGGCCCAGATTCTGTAACCACTCAGGCAGGTACATACGCCTACCAACTCCACCTCTGGGTTACCCTGTGGATACATGATCTTTTCAACGTTTCACTGCTTGACCTGGGTATCTACAACTCTCTACCAAGACAGGTGGTACTACCCCAACTACCAGTTGCAGTTGATGGAGAGGAGGAATAGCAAGTGGAATAGATCGAGACCAGTATAATTGTTTGGGTCTCTCTAGGATAACCGTTGTGATGGAGAGGATACAAGGAAATGATGTGAGAACCAGTGAAGATAGTAAACATACTACAACTAATAGAGGGGTTCTACCCTGGCTATTTAAATAAGTCTGGCCGACTCCCAGAACAGTTTCACCGTACCTCAAGGGCCTTTAGTCCATATGCCAGGAGCTATTGTTACTGCTACCTGAGCAGGGTTTGGTCATATTGAGGTTTTGATTACATATTGGGAAACAGGAGGTTGGATGGTTTCCTAGTGCAGGAAGGAGTTGCTTAGCAGAGGTTCCACCTAAGTGAACCTTATTGAAACTGATCGACGATTGTGGCTGCATGTGAAGGAAGCATTACAGGTATTGGGATTTGTCAGCACAGGATTTCCCTTTGTTATATAAAGGGTTGTGCCACTTAGTGATTTACTTTCCTTATACAACTTGGTAATTTACAGCCTACACCTGCACTTGAGAGTTACAACTTTCATTCTTCTTTACATCCCGGGAACTCATGTACCCTGGCCCTAAACCTCTAGAGCCTTTATACGAACATGTCTTGTTTGTATACCTGTACTCACCTTACCTCTCGCCTACCCAGGTATGCCTTGGACTATCTGCTCTTGTCCTACCAATACCATACCTGTTAGAAGAGAACAACTTAATAGAATCATTCTTCGCATACATAGTCTAGATATAATCTGTGGAACCAATGTGATAATAGGTAACTGAGGGTATGGGTTGGGAAGCAGATTTATCATCATACCCAATCATCAATAGAATATTATTTGCTAAAACCGGGTATGGAGCAGTATGACTATATCATTCAAAAAGCCATGTATTTCAAAATACCATCTTGGAGTGGTGTGTCATAGCCAAAATATGGAAGAAAGCACATGAGAGTGAGGAACGGATATAGTGTAAGGTGATGGAATAACCATTCTGATCAGAAATGTGCCCGGACATTTGGGCATATATTGCCCAATATTACATCTCCAGAACAAATCAAGCAACCACAAAGCTACCCAAACACCAAAGCCCAAACTATAACACTTCTGTACAAAACTTTTAAATCAATAGGCAAAGACTTTGCAGGACCTCCCAACAACTCATGGGAATATGATACTGCTTTTATAGGGTGTTCAGGCCGGGCCCTAGTCACACAGCGGTACAATAGGGGCAGATGGCTTCTTGATCAATAAGGAGTGACAACTGCGAACTAAAGGAGTCTTTTAACTGCGTGTAATAGGAGATCAAAAGGTAAGTGTTCAAGCAAGTATACGAAGAATACTGTCTGTCGAAGTCCGCTCTTCCCATCGTGGAAATTAGCGGTCTTTAAATACAGTATATCGTTTATCTCCAGTATAAGCGATATTCTACAACGGTGTGTGTATCAACTGATAGCACACGAAACAATATAAGTAACAACCAATACTGTGAAACCAAACGTAAAACATGGCCTGTATCAACTGATAGCACATTATCCAAGACAAGTATCAAATGATACTGTGAATTCAACATAAAACATTGTGTGTTTTAACTGATAGTACACGAAACAATACAAGTATCAAATGATACTATGAAACCAACCACAAAATAACCTAATACTCATACCGGTTACTGTGGCAAAATAAAAGAACAATTTCACCAAACAAAATAACCAAATGAAATTCTAACAGTCAGTAAATCTGGTATTCTCCTGAAAGTCCCCTGAGGACCCATCCTCATCACCATCGCTATCTTGCAACATTCTTATGTCGTTCTACCACATCCCTTCTGCACCTTCTATCCATTTCGCTGAACACTCCTGACAGGGTGCTTCGTGCAGAAAGCAACCTGATTCCTTGTAGTGTAGTAAATCGACCCAGTGCCGGACTGTTCGGTCCTTCCAATACTCTATTTTGATATTGGTCCTTCCGCAATCGTAGCAGTAAGCAACGTAAAATATCTTCCAGTATGCCCCTGGTGGAATGGATCCACTGTGCAGTAGTTCTCCGACCATGGTGTGTTGTCCCTTGATGATTATTTCTTGGTAGGTCGACATTTCTTGGTTTCATAAAAGGATGAAGGTTTGTAAGGTAAAGTGTCTTGTAAGGGTTTTTCTTTTTGGTTCTTGGGTTTGAAAGTAAGGTTTTTCCTCTTCAGCGGAGTTCTAGGGATAGTGGGTGGTATTTGTGTCTCAGTGTTGACCTCACTCAGGTGTTCCTGGGAAGGTGGGTGGTACTTGTGCCTCGATGTTGGCCTCGCTTAGGTCTTCCCAGGAAGGTGAGTGGTACTTAATTTCGGTTTCTTCTGCGGTTTCTTTCATCTCCACGCACAGATTGCAGTTTTCCGGACTAAGGTAACACCCACTTCCAAAGTGGAACATGTTAGCCCTTGTCTCTCCCCACATTCGTCCCGTCGACTCATTTGTTAATTCTAAGCATTTGTTACAAATATGTATGAATAATAGCTGTGTTTCGTATCGTCTACGGATAATATCACGGTTCATCAACAGTCCTCTTAGCTTATGGAGCACTGTCCATAGCACTTGCTCATAGTTTGACATCGTAATACTGTTGGATGGTGTGTTTCATTTCTTGTTATTCCCAATACTCAGCTTCAGCCTGCCGTTCTAGGTACACGGCTTCATCTTCTATTAACCGATTCTCGCCTTTGCTGCTTTTGAATTAGCTTTCAACATGGGCTGACCAAAACCTGTCTTGTATCCCTTGATCTCTGTTTGGGCGGAGGTGCTGTATTTCCAGCAGGGTTGGACTCCAAACTATTGTCACATGGTTTATTGTAGTAGGTAGCTTGTCCTCCGACTTGTTGTCTTCCCACTGTTGGTTTACTAGCGCCATCGTGTTTTCTAATCCTTGCTGGGGTTCCCAACTCTTTTTCATCTTCGGGTATGCCACCTATTTCACTAGGAACTGGTCACGATAGTATCGTTTTCTGTGGTCTCATATGGCGTCCACTTCCCAGTCCGGTTTCTTGTTAACCACAATTGGAGGTGGCATTGGTTGTCTTCTTCCAGGAGTGGCGCTATTGTTGTTAGCGAGGTATTGTTTTACGGTGGATCCGTGCTATGTCAGTTGTCGGTTTCTGTACATTCTGCTCTCTATTTCCACCATGTAATTTTGCACATGTTCATCATGTTCAATTATCTTGAACTGTCCTGGCCATCCCGGTTGCAATTTTTTCCTTCATCCCGACTCTGTTGCGAAAAGGTGCTCATAAACCAATAACAGGCTACCTTTCCCTATCGGTGTATGGTATCTGGATCGTATTGCCAGCTTTCTCATACTGCTGAATCGCGCTAGCCTACTAGCATTAAATGCCATGTTCTGGATTGCTTAGTGTCTGTTCCACAATCCATCGGCAGCTGGTACTGCCGAGTTCTTGCAATTCGCTAAGGTGAGTAGCGGGTAGTTTTTTCAAATACAGCTTTATATAGTGATATACTGTGGGTTTCTAACCATCCTGCATTTGGGTATACTGCCATTTACAGTACGGCATCAAACTAATTGTTCTTTCTTGCATTGACTAGATTGCGAAGTGCTGTTTTCAATTCTCGAATTTTCCTCTCGCCCTGTCCATTCGTCTCATGGTGGCCTGGTGCATCCTTGATGTGCTGAATTCCTAGTGATCCACACTGCTGTCTCTACATATGTGAGGCGAATCGTGGGTCCGCATCTCTTACGAGTAATGTTGGGCAACCAGGAGGTGTAAACATTTTTTTGGGTAGTAGTTCCCAGGTTGTTATTACCGTTACTTGCTTGTTTGTTGGTATGAGCCATCTAAATCCCATGAACCTGTTTAAGGCTCATGGGATTATATCGTATTCACATGAATTATGGAAGGGTCCCGTAAAGCCAATAGCTATTGACGCGAAAATCTCTGATGGTAGGACAATTGTCTGGGCCTTTCCTTCTGGTAACTTTGTGGGTTCCTTGTTTGCTTGGCAGGTGTGTCATTGGGCCACATACGCTCTGAAGTCCTTCCACATTTTAGGCAATAATAGGTACTCGGTAGCATACTGTAAGGTTCGTTCAGAACTGTGATGGCCTTTGTTGTGGATTTCGCTAATAGTGTAGTCCCTTAATGTAGTATTTCCATACCCGGAACCTTTTGGAATATACAGCAAGTCTTCTCTGTGTCGGGTTGTCGCCTATAGCATTCCATTTGCAATCTTGTGAAAGGATAAATCTTCCTTGCAGTCCATATTTTTATTAACCGTTTCCCATATCGCGTTTCTCCATTATGCTACAACCATTTGTACTCTAAATGTCCCTATCATTTCATTGATTGCCTGTAAGGTGTCCCACTCATTATCCATTTCACTTCCTCTGGTCCTTTCCAGCTGGTTATCGTCCTCAGTGTCTTCCAAGACATTGTATAGTCTCCACTGATATTCACTCATTGTTGGGGGTATTACTGAAACTCTTGCTTCATTGCGGAGATTCACTACCAGTTCTGCTTGTCTGATGGGTAGCGGACTACCTGGTCCTGGCATTCGGAATACCACCACGGTCTTATAGGTAGTGTTTTTTATTGGTTCTGCTCGCTTGACGGGTGGTGGATGGTCTAGTTCTGGCTTTTAGAATGCCAGGGCTTCGGGGTTCAGAATTGCCACGATTGTGCAGGACCTGGGCGTTGGTTGAATGAGGGTGGACAGCCCTTCCCCAGCACTATTTGGTCTTCTGCCAATTGTTTGTTGCAAATCCCAATCCTAAACTAGTGGTGATTCTGGAGGACTTGAGTCAGGCTTTGTGTGCAGGGGGCTCTGTCCTTCACTAGAGTATCGAGGGGTTGGCTTACAGCAGTGTCTGGGATGGTTATTCGTAAACTTGATCTCGGTTTGGTGATATGGGCAATGGTCCACATAACAGTGCCAGTAGTGTGGTTAACTATCATGCAGTTCTTCGGGTGGTGTGGTCTGCACGATGCACTGTTCACCCCAATCATTTCCCGCAGTGATTGCACAGGGGCTTTGAGCCGGTACTGGGGCCTTGTTGGGGTACTCACTGTATGAGTAAGGAGGGGAAGTAGGGGAGTTGTCTCCGCTGTGCTCCATCGTGTTTAATTCTTGCTCGTAGGCTGTGTTATCTGAGTTGTCTGCAGCTTCTTTTGTATAATCGTGGACATAGATTCCATTCAAGTCTGATCCTCCCTCGTATGTCCACGAAAGGGCATCAGCTAAATGGTTTGTGCTTCCTTTTGCGCATCCTATCTTTGCGTCGTACTCTCCTAAGGCACCTAGCCATCTAACATGCTTCCTGCTTGGGTTCTTTGCAGTTTGTAGATGCGTCCAGGGTTGGTGGTCCATTACTATAGTGAGGGTATTTTCCCTTAGTATATTGTGGAACCAGTTAAGCGCTTCCACTATCACTAAGGCCTCTTTGTCACTGGTTCCATAATGCATCTGTACGTTGGTGAATTTTCTGCTGTCTATGGTGGCTGGTCGAGCCCTCTTGTATGTGGTCCCTGTTATACCCATACCCCTATTCCCAAGTCCGAGGTATCTGTGACTAGCCAAATTGGTTCCTCACTCCATATGTCTATTGGCTGCATGACTTGGTGATCGACAATTGGCTTCTTTACCATTTCCAAGGTGGTTTGATAGATAGTGGTACATACGAATCGGGCATTCCCCGTTAAATCCGTTAAGGGTGCTGTTAGTGCAGCATGGTGTGGCAGGGACTGGGCCACACAGTTCACTATTCCTAGGGAGCCTGGCAATTCTTCCCTGTTTTGAGGTGTCTCCCCACGTGCAATGGATGATATTTTTTCTGGAGATGTATGGATTGCTTTCTTGTCCACTATATGTCCTAGTACTTCTAGCTTGTCTGCCAATTGTGCGGACTTTTTCTTGCTCGCATGGAACTTAGCGTTTCTGAGTCGGTCATACACTTGGCGTATGTCTATTACATGTTTTTCTGGTGTGTGCGAGCATATGAGAATGTCATCAATGTATACCTATACAAAATGATGTAGGAATTCGCTTAGGAGGTCTTCCATGGTTTCCTGAATGGGGGCTGGTGCGTTCATGTCCCCTTTTAGGATTACTTTGCTGACAAATCCTCCAAGCGGGGTTTTAAATAAATTGAACAAAGTACTGTCTTTATCCACTCGTGTTTGAAAGTATGTATCGCTTAGGTCAATTTTACTCCGGAACTTTGTTCATTCAATGCAGTTAAGAACTTGCCCTTAATTGGGGATCCACGGACTATCCATGATCCTGTTGTCATTTGGAATTTTGAAGTCTACCAGGGTTAGATCCTTCTGCCTGACTTGGGTTGTACAAACATCGGTGCCACTCCGGGAACTTCCTGTCCTACCATCACTCCATCTTGTAATTTCCCGTTTATCCAGTTCCTGAGTTTTTCCCTATGTGCCTCCTGGATTGCGTAAGTTGGTTGGTTCTTTAGATCTCTTGGGTCCTGCAGACAAATGTGGTGGTTAATCTTTCGTACAGGGTGTCGTGTTTCCAGGATCTTTTCCGGAAATACATCCTTGTATTCCTCCAACCGTATTGCTCAGGTTGCATCTGAAAACAGCGGCTCGGAACTCCCCGCTTGTTGCTTTGCATAGCATGTGCAGTTTCTTATCGGGAAACTCTACTGCTGTGTCCCCATATCGGATAAGGGCATTGTGTCTTCCTAGGAATGCCATTCCAATCAGGGTGTTGTATTTTCCTAAGTTTCCTACCAACATCTCCTTCTTGGTCTATTTCGTTTTTCGCATTCCTATGGTCAGCCTACATTTCCTGTGACTTGAAGAGCAGGAACCTTTTATTACCATCTTGACTGTTGTTGGTTTGGGTAGGGGTTCCATGGGGGGTGCCCTGGGTAGAGATGCAGGTAGAGGTGATAAGGTCACAACAGATTGTTCCGGTATCGAATAGTATCTTTCCTAGATGGCCCACTATGTGGATTGTTCCTTCTAGTACATCATGGGGGCTGACGGTCAGTGCTGGTTGCATTCAGAGGCTTTCTCTTTCCACCAAGTGGATTTCACTTCATCGCACTCAGTTACTCCCATGTGGTTCGTGCTCGCATTTCGGTTAGCTCTTTTTGCTTTTCCCGCTTTGGTATAGCAATCCTTTGCATAGTGCCCCTTTTTCCCACATTCAAAACATGTGCCTTCTCCAGGTTGTTTCACCTTTTTATCTTTCTTATCATTTGAACCTTGGCATTTTTGTCATTCTGTCCTTGCGTTATCCCGTGATGAGAATACTTTACTACTTCGCTACTATGGTATGTCTATTCTATAAACTGCTGTCTCATACAGGATGACGTACTTTCTTTCCACCCGTTTGATGATTCCGTCAAAGCAATCTCTACCTGCTTCCACGTGTTCCACCTCCTGGCCTAGTCAGGGATGCATGCCTTCATATAGTTTCTGTTGTCGTGTATATTGAGATAGTGTTCCATTAGTCAATCGTTCGTGGTACCTTAGGACCTCCGTTGTGACTATTGTTATTATTTTTGTTTTCCTGTTTCAAATTTGTTGGATTTCCTTCAACTTCTTATACAATTCTTCCGTGTTTTGTGGGGACTGAAATCCGTCGCTTAGGTACCTTAGCGGGGTTGTTCGTTGTGCCTTTTTCTGGCTATTGTAGTGGTTCATTGCTTAGTGATAGACTTCTTCTGCCCTTCCCTTACGGAAACTGCTGAAGTATGCTCCACTGCCTTCCTTTGTCTTATCCACACGATGCAGGGTGAGGTATTGGGAAATGGTTGTTACCTATTGATCAAATGCTTCTGGCTTTACGTCTTTCTTCTCATCGAAGAATGTGGCCGGCAGCGGTGGCTGGAGCTTGGGTCCTGTTCGCCCAACCACTGGGCTGGGCGGCGCAGTGGATTCTCCTTCGGACATATCCTGTTTGGACTCTTCTCTGCTGGAACTGTGTTCTGATGAGCTATCTGCAGAGTCGTCGGGGTCTTCATTGGGAGGTTCTGTCGCTACCAAGTGATCTGATTCCTCCAGGTTGTCACCTTCCTTCTTTAGAGTGCAGACAGCTGGGCTGTCTTCCATTTCTGGTTGTGTCGGTGCCTATCTTTTGCTGGGACTGGGGGGAAAGAGCCCAGCAAGGCTTGTTGCTGCTTTTGCTCACTCGTCGGTCAATTCACTAATAGTCTGCTTGGTCAAATCTGCCACTAATCGTCTTCTGCTGCGTCAATTCTGAACTCGCTCTTAGGCGGCTACAGCTGCTTGAGTTGCCTTCTTTTGGTAAGGCCTTCTCATGGGACCTGCTTCCCACTTCGAGTCTCTAGTGACTCAATAGTGTTATACTGCGGGAGCTGACCCTTCCTTGGTTCTGCTGCTCCCCACCACTCACTTCAGATTGGACACTTTGTAGGTTGATCAGGCCTGGTCTGAGCAGGTTTCTAACAAGTTCCTAGGGTTAAAAAAATGCAACATGTTCGGGCCAGGCCCTAGTCATGTAGCGGTATGACAGGAGCAGATGGTTTCTGGATTAACAAGCAGCGAGCACTGCTAAGTAGAGGAGTCTTCGCGCAGGGTATAATAGCAGGTCAAAAGGTAACTGTTGAACCTAGTATGTTCTGAATACTTTCCGTGGAAGTGTGCTGTTGCCATCGTGAAAATCAGCCATCCTTAAATACAGCATATCGCTTTTCTCCAGTATGAGCAACATTCTAAAACTTTGTATGCACCAACTTATAGGACACGAAACAATACAAGTATCAACCAATACTGTGGAACCAAACATAAAATATTTCGTATATTAATCGATAGCGGAAGAAACAAGACAAGTATCAAGCTATACTGTGAAACCAAGCATAAAATAACCTGGCACCCATACCAGTTACGGTTTGAGCATGATTGGACATATTCCCTAGATTCATATGGCTTATAGCAATGGACAAGGAGATAATGGCACTAGGAACATGAGGGTTCATAGCATAATCAGATATTCACACTCTACAGATACCTAACATGAATAACCAGCCATGGAGCCCCATATGTCAAACCATATATATAGGAACAATGTTTCCAGTCATTGGCCAGTGAACAAACGATGGATGTATCTGGCCACCATGAAAATAGTGAACAAGTGGAACCAAAATTTTGGCAATCGAAAATGGCCCTTCACAACCCAGTCAATACCGGACAAGTCAACCTGTTTGATACGATTCTAGGAACAGCAACTTACCTGCATGCAAGATGGTCAGAGACGCTAGCTGTGTCTCTATTCAAGGTAGTTTTTGGAGAAAGCCATCCACTGCTCATCTTAACAAACTTCGTGAATACCACGGTGCCAGCAGCTGATAAAATCCTCTACAGGTATCAATCAATCTGAAATATTCCTTTTAATACAATGAAATTGGCATGTTTTAGAAGTACAAGAACAGTGGCAAAACAGTGAAGACATCATTCCCCCGGATGGATTGGTAACCAGTGTATAGTGTAAGGAAACTGTTTCACAAGCGGGTGTAGGCGAAGCACAAAATTATATCTCACCGGCAAGGCCCATTCAAGATAATCAGATATGATGGGCATAGAGAAAACTATAGAGTAGAGAAGGATAGAAAAATGTAGCAGTATTGAACAGCAACCTTTCATGCCTCTATAATAAACAGATATGGATGTACCGTTAATACTCCATTCTTAGGTAGATACCATGTGAAGGCGGCCTCAATCGTAACAAACAATAAACTAGCACAGGAAGTGGAAGTATTATACAGTCATAATCAATAAGTCTGTACACCCACTCCACACCAGCCCACCAAATCGAACACACAGTGTGTTGTTACAAAATCCTATCCCAAACTGTGGACTTTTCTTTTATTTATAGCGCCAACAAAAAATAACCACTCAAGAAGTTTTTGGTACCATTAAAACCGAAAATTGGCAAACTGCCCTGTAGTGATGAAAGGAACTAAATTTCCATGATAGGGTATGGATTTTCAAGGCAATAACTTTGGATTCCAGTCCATTAGCCATTGCATCGCACTTTGGATGTACACGGCAGACAGTCTACCGCACCATTAAACAAGCATACGAACTCAACCACCTTGTTTCTATGCCCAGAACTGGTCATCCAAAGTGCCTGAATCCACAAATTATCCTTTATTTACTTCATCTTATCTGGAGTTTCCCAAACATATACTTTCACAAACTCATCAAGGATAGTGGTGCCAAAGTATATATCAGGACCATCGGCCACCCTCTTAGACCCAATGCCAGACATAAATGGAGATGTTGTGAATGAATCTAACTAGAGGAGGAGGTTGTGAAAGAAAGTCTACAAATTGCACATTATTATCGTCACTAAGTCCCAGAATTGGTGGAGGCATGAGCAAGTATCAGTTCCAGCTCTGAGAGCCCTGACTAACATTTTCTCTAAAACATTGGTGGTAACTGGTCTTTGGACCAAAACTCCCCGAATTCACCAGACGAATAGGTTTTTTGACTTCCAAGTGATAAATGGAAAGAATGACTTGTTAGCGAGATTCGACATGTCACATTGTCCTGCACATTTGTGCTATTGGGGGCTATGTGGAAGAGGAAGGGTCAGAATTAGAGATTATATGACATGATAGGGACTCTCCAGAGAACGTATATAGTGGATGCTCTTATATCAATGCCTTAAAGGAAGGTTTATTGCCCCACTATGCTCCTAGGAGGTTTTTTTAGTAAGACAATGCGAGAATTCATATTGCAAAGGTTACTGAAGAGTGGTTGGAATCGCAGAGCATCTGAGTGTCCGAACACCCTCCACACAGCCCAGATTTAAACCAAATTCAACATGTCTGGAAGGCTATAAAGTACATCCTTTGAAAGGACTATAAATGCTTCAAAGACCTTGAAGATGATGTAGAGAGTAGGGTTATTTTCATTGTAGCACTGAAGATGACATGGTGGACAGTTGTAACGTGTTCAGGCCAGGCCCTAGTCACGTAGCGGTACGATAGGAGCAGATGGCCGCGTGATCAACACAAAGCGAGCGCTGCTTGCTAAAGGAGGCTTCGAACGGGGTGTAATAGGAGATCAAAGAAGTAACCGTTCAACCAAGTATATTTAAGAATACTGTCTGTCGAAGTCTGCTGTTTCCATCGC
>PYWC01000026.1:1742817-1756777 GCA_003182015.1 Tuber magnatum | reverse complement strand
TTTGTATCAAGCGATAGCACACGAAACAATACAAGTATCAAACGATACTATGATACCAAACATAAAATCCTAGTAACCCGCACCGGTTACAACAGTCCTGCAGGCATTATGTGACTGCCTGATTGATTCGATACCCAGGTGCTACCATGCTGGAAGAAGAAATCGCGACCGATATACCAACTATTAAACTCTATGGCAATAGCTCACTGGTGGTATTTTCCTTGCATTTTTAACTTTATTTTTGGTAGTGCAATTGCTTAATTGAAGTCATGGTTGAATTACATAATACAGGTGTGGGTGGAGTGGGTATACAGATTTATTGATCATAGCTTTACTTCCGTAAGGAATAATATAGCTGTAACCAGTTACTGAAACAATAGGTTGGACATCCCTGGACTAAGAACTGTTGAGAATAATAGAACGCATTTGAAAAGACACTAGAACTAGGAACCCAGTGGCGGAATAAAAACAAGCCAGATGACGAACTATCTAGTATGATAAACCTTGTGATAGTAGCCAGGAACCCGACTCTACCTGACATCTAAAGACTCTGACATGATATTGATAACAATATACAGGACCAATTTAGATTAGCATATTTCAAGAGTGATTTTGGGAGCAGTGGAGATCAATAATTGAGTTTCCAAAGAGGAAGCCAGGTACTTGGCACAGCAGATCAAGACAATCACTTGGTCTAACTGAACAAAACCTACTATCCAATAGGCTTATGATATGATACTAGGTGCCAGTATCTTGAAGACTATACCATAAGCTAATAGACTATTGGTGAATTATGACATTATCCCTATCTGACTTCTTGCAAAGCAATTTTTCAAAGACACATGAGGTAAATGGTGTGAAATAACAGCAGGATTAACTAACCGAATATGGAGAACAACTATGTCAGATGTGTTGTGGTTTAGTAGTGGTTCCTGTCAATGTAGGGAAAAGTAAATAGTATTCATTACAGAACAGGGCAGGACTGGTTTTGCCCATAGCAGCCCTGCTATTACACCCACCTGGGGTGCATATTTTGTATATCTGTCCTGCCCTGCCTCTGTCCGGAGCCAGACCCTCATCTTTCCCAGAACTGGGCTGTATTTCTGGCCACCACAATTGGACAGGAGCCTATTCAAGGCATAGACAGGCTGGGGCCCCTTGTGGGTAATAGATTGGTGAAACCCAGCAAAGCACCCCACTCTAGAGCTAGAGGTCAGTATTTTCTGAGGTCCTGGAGGTCCTGTAATGGACCCTAAAATTGCGCGATTGGAACAATACATACCAATTAGCACCATCTCATGTGTGTGACAATTCCTTAGCCTAGAGTATTCGTGACTTGACTTCGTCCTTCAGGTCAGACAGCCAAGCACTCAAGGCCTCTCCTGGATTGCTCACACACAGGAGTGTGTATATAATGTAGCCACATAGCCGAAATGTAAAATAGTAAAGTTATTGGTAATAACACAGAAAGAGGATAGTACAAAGATCTCACACTCCTCAGTACTAGTAACCTCTTTTATACTTACTCTTCATACCAAGCCTAACCCTGCAAGTCAAACTCTTGAGACACCTGTCATAGTCACGTGCACTAATCCCATCACATGTGTGAGACCCATGACTCACTAACTGAGTCATGTGCAAAAGTCATTACATAATTTGACCCACAACCGTGAGTCATTCAAACGAATTAACCAATTACCACATACTAAGAACTCACAACTATAAGTTCTGGCAGACCTCATGACTGCAACTGTGAGTCATGGTGTAAAAGCCTAACCAATCTTACTTACTGGTAAGCCTTACCAATATGCCTTACCAATATCCCTTACCAGTTAGCCTAACCTAGTTCGCCCAAAACCCTGTTCTGAGTCTTCCAAGATGGAATCAATCTTGCATCCCTACTACTATTTGTAACACCACCTCCCCTCTCCCTCCAGTCTGGGTCCCATCAGGCTATTACCACTGCATCAAGGCTCTCCCTAAGGCCTTCGCTTCCCTTTCCAACAACTCATGATGCCACTGCTTCCACTTCCAGTTTGCTCTCAGCACCTAGGGGGCCGTGTTCATGGATCCGCTGGCTTGCTGTTGTATTCTGATTGTTACTTTTTGGATGTTGATAGTTATTGGTTGGTATGTGATGACGCTCAGGGCCTTAAACAATGTTTTCCACAACTCGCTCACCCCATGTTGTAGGCCCTCTATGTCTGTGACCATTTCCATGTTTTCTTCCCTCTGCTCTCTCCGCTGCCATGTCCTCTTGGTCACTTTATATATCTTCAATACTTTGTGGCCCATTTTTAGTAGGTTCCCTCATCTGTCTTTCCGGAGGTAATACTCACAGTCAGTTTTTCCTATTTTATGGATCTTATACCTATCCTGGTAGCATTCCTGCCATCCAGTTATTCCATGTACTTTGTGAGTGATTCTATAGGTTCTCAGAGTACACAGGAACCAGATTCCTTCTTATTTGCCACTTAGATTCACCCAATACCTATTGCCACAGCAGCCAGTCAAATGCAAGACATTGTGTTCTGCTATCTTTTTCACCTCCCACTACCTTTTGTCTAGCTAAGCCTTGGAATACCACTCATATCCCTAGGTAGTGGGAGTGAGTTTGTGGGGAAGACACATCATGGTGAAGAGCAATTATGGTGTCCTGGAGATCTTATAGGCTCAAGAAGGTGAACATGTTCAGGTGATTTCGGTTTTTAACCATACAGGAATTATTGGGTTCTCTTTAGTAGAAGTTGCAAATTTTGTATTCTGTACTTTCAAAGTTTTCAGAGGGGGTACCATGATTTGTTGTATTCAGGAGAGTATTTAGTCCACTTGACTTAGTATGGCAGTGTTCCATAGTGGAGTCTTGCATTGATGATTGAGTAGAGCTCGTATTTTTCGTCTCTATAAGGGAACCTTGATGAATGAATAAAGTCCTCAGGGTAGGAGGTGAACCATATTGTGTACTCCTATCTGGGGTAGTAGGTTGAGCTTATAAGCGCACCTGCCCACTTTTGCCAAGATCTTGAATGGTCTAATTTTCTTGTAGCCCAGCTTCTTTGACAGTCTCTTGGTTTGTATATTTCATGACAATAACCACACCATACCCTCTAATCATAGTTTTAGATGGAGCCTTTTGTGTTGCTTGTAGTTTTCCTTCTGTCTCAGTTGTGCCATGACTATATCTGTTTGTAACATCCCTTGATGTGGTGCCCTATTATCTGGTTACATTAAGTTGCCTTTTATTATATGATTAATAGCTTCATGTTCTCAATTCCGTCCATAATTTGCCTGGAATGGCATGTTCATGATCATTTCCCATCATCCATTGTTGTAGGCAAACTCCACTATCAGTAGAACTTCATTCTAGTTGTCCTGCTGCTAGTTGACCTATACATAAAGGTATTGTTCCAATATCCTGTTGGCTCATTTGGTTTGTCTATCTGTTTGTACATAGAATACTATACTTAGCCTTCGTTGCATGCCCAATTTCTCAGTTGTTTCTTTCTACACCTTAGAGGTAAATGGCAACCCTCTGTCTATTATCCCATCTTTCAGTAGGCCATGTAGTTGCAAGATTTCATCAAGAAAGATTAAGGCAAACCATTATACCATCATGTCTCTCCTGCCTGAGATGAAATATCTGATTTTGGTCAGACAATCCACCACTACAAGAATGGCATCAGAGCTGTCTAATGGTAGTAGGTCAGTAATGAAATACATTACTATGGATATCCATGGCTTATTGGGTGCATTACTTGGCTTTAGTAAGCAGTAGGTTGTTTGTTGTACTACTTTCATCTATGCACAACTGTTACGGTTTTTGACATATTGTTTAATCATTTTTTATGTTCCTCGCCAATAGTATTAGCATTATACAAGGTTGGTAGTTTTTGCTGTTTTTCCCTTACCTACTCCTGGTAGGTCATAGTTTCTTTGTATCAGATCTCGTCCAATTTCATCATTACCTGGCATCTGTATCCTAGCCTTGTATGACAGGTAGTCACCATCCTACCTGCACAGCCTGCATACAATATCTTTTACTCCCTTATCTCACTTTTCCAATGCTTGTTATATTTGCTCTATTCTGTGGTCCTTTCCACTTATCTCCTGGATTGTGTTCTTTATATCATCCAGGATTTCTACTGTCTCCATAGCTTTGAAATACCTCTCTCCTAGCAGTAGAATTCATTGTCTCTCCGTAATTGTTTCACCTTTGTTGCTTTTCGCTTGGTCCTTTACCTGTCTTGTGAGACTATCTGGCTTCCCTGCTTCATTTCCCAGTGGATATTTGATCTTCAAGTCATACTGGCTTAGCATCTCTATATATCGTATCTGGCAGTTATTCAGTTACTTCATTATCATGAATGGTACCAGGTTTCTGTAGACAGTTAGGACCTTGGTAAGATGGTCAATGTTTCGAACATACCATCTCTACTGTTTCAGAGGTTGAACTATCACTAGTAGCTCCTGGTTATATACATCGTGGTTTGATTCTCCCGACACCCTTGTTTTCAACCTGAATGTAACTAGTCTCCACTTTCTGTCTCTACATTCTTTCTGATGGTATGCAGAAGCATACATACTTCAAAGAGTCTCTCTTGATTATCATTCCTCTTTCTGGGTTATAATGCACCAGGATTGGTGCAGTCATTATCTCTATTCTTAACTTGTTAAATATCTTGTTTCTGTTTCTCTCGCGTATTCCATTTCATAGCCTTTTTAAGAGGATAGTATACCAGTTTCACCATTTGGCTCAATCCTTCGATAAAGCGATGGTAAATGCTACAGAAGATTATAAAGACTTGAATGTCTTCCCAGGTCTTTGCTGCTTTCTACTCCTATATCCCCTAGGTTTTTACTGGATCTATTTGAACTCCTTCCTGGTTGATAAAGTCAAGATACGCTAACTCTTCCTCATAGAACCCATACTTGGTAGGTTTGACCTTTACTGCAGACTTCTGTATTGATTTCAGGATCTTGTTGTTGTCCTTTTGGTATTGTTCTATATTTTGGAAATATATAAGTACATTCTCCAGGTAGACGATACAGCAGAAATTGAAGTATCTGTTCAATACTCTCTTGATCCATTCTTGAACCCTTACTCACATGTTGGTTAGACCACCTCGTATATTCTGATATTCATAGGTCTTATATTCTCTGAGGAAGATTATCTTCTGTTCATTTTCTGGTTTTATCGTGATATTGTAACATGGCTTCTTGATACGGAGCTGCGTGAAGCATTTTGCGGATTCCAGTCAGTCTTGTGCGTTGGGTATCAGGAGTGGTGGGTACCGATCCTTCTTTATTATCCCGTTCCGCGTGCGATAATTGATACATAGCCTCACTTTTCCCTCTTTCTTCTGTACTAACACGACCTGCAATTCCCGTTCTATGAAGTAGTTTCTGATCCAGTCTCGTGGCATGTTCTGGGTAATATATGTCTTAAGTTCCTGCAATTCTGTTTCACTGCAGAGGTAGATCCTTTTTCCTAGTGAATCCTATATCCTTTTTGAACTCTATTCTGAAGTTTACCGCTCAGTGATATAGGGGTACTTCAATTTGCTCTTTCTCTGGGAACAATTTGCGCAGTCAATGGTGTTTTTCCAGAATCAACTCACTCCGCGGTTTGTCTTTCATGCATCATGTATGTTGCTTGCCAGTTCTGTACTGAAGTTCATTTTGGACAATCTGGCTAGGTCTTTCGCTCAGCGTAGTTTGGAAATTCACATATTCTTGGACTATGGGTACAACCTTGCAAACACAGATACTATGACCTGCCAGATCCCAAGTCATTCCATGGGTTTCCCTTGATAACTTGCCCTTTGATCTATACTTGTAACGTCTGCGGGCCGGGCCCAAGTGACGTAGTGGTATAACAGGAGCACATGGCGTTTCGATCAACAAGAAGCGAGTTCTGCTTACTAAAGGAGTCTTCGCAAGGGGTATAATAGGAGGTCAAAGAAGTAACTGTTCAACCCAGCATATTAAGAGTACTCTGTGTCGAAGCCTGCTGTTTCCACCGCGGGAATCAGCAGTCTTTAAATACAGCAAATCGCTTATTCCCTGTATGAGCGATATTCCAAACCGTTGTTTGTATCAACTGATAGGACACGAAAAAATACCAGTGTCAGCTGATACTGTAAAATCAAACATGAAACAAGGTGTGTATCAACCGATAGCACATGAAACAATACAAGTATCAAATGATATTGTGAAACCAAACATAAAATGATGTGTGTATCAACCAATAGCACACAAAACAAGACAAGTATCAAATGATACTGTGAAACCAAATGTAAAACAACCTAGTCCCCATATTGGTTACACTCCCACAATAAAATAACAATTTCAGTAAATAAAATAACCTAATGAAATCCTAATAGTCCGTAAACCCGCTATTCTCCCGAAAGTCCCCATAGGACCCATCCTTATCGTCATCGCTGTCCTGCAACAATCTCAGGTCGTTCTGCAAAATCCATTCCGCCCCCTCCAACCATCCCGCCAAACACTCCTGGCAGGGTGCTTCGTGTGTAAAGCAACCCGATTCCTTGTAGTGTGGTAGGTTGGTGTAATTTTCGACTCTCCAGTCCTGCCAGTCCTCCATTTCGATATTGAACCGTCCACAATCGTTGCAGTAATTGATGTAGAATATTTTCCAGCATGGCTCCAGTGCAATAGTTCCACTGCGCACTAGTTCGTCAACAATAACGTATCGTCTTTGATACTTGTTTCTTCGGAGAACGACATTCCTTAATTTTGCGAACGGGTAAGGTTTGTAAGAGCGTGAAGGTTTGTGAAAGTGTAAAGGTTTTTTCTTCGGTTTGTCGGTCTGGTAGTGTGGTTTCCCTTCCGGAGGAGTTTGAGGGATGGTGGGTGGTATTTATGTCTCGGTGTTGACCTTGCTTAGGTGTCGGTCTCGCTTAGGTGTCGGTCTCCCTTAGGTCTCCAGGGGATAACGGGTAGTACTTAATTTTGGTTTCTTCTATCTCCATGCACATCTCACATTTGTCTGTGCTCAGGTAACGTCGGCTTCCAAAGCAGTATATGTCTGCTACTGTTTCACCCCACATCCGTCCCGTTGACTCGGTTGTTATGTCTGGGCACCTTTTTCCAAATGTGGATGAATAGTCGGTGTGTAAGGTATCTTCTAGGATAATATCACGGTTCACCAAAAGTCCCATTATCTGATGGTGCAGTGTCCCAGGAACTTGCTCATAGTTTGACATTGTACAGCTGTTGGAGGGTACACTTTCCTCCCTTTGTTATTCCCAGTACTCAGCCTGGGCCAGCCAGGGTAGGTATGCTGCTTCGTCTTCCATCACCCAATTCTCGCCTTCATTGCTTTCAAAATCGCTGTGAAAATGGGCCAACCAAAATCCATCTGGTATCCTTTCATCGGTATCTGCGCGGACATGTTGTATTTCTTGCAGGGTTGGGATCCATACCAGGGTTGCATTGTTCATTGTAGGGGGTAGCTCGCCGTCTGGTTTGTTGTTCTCCCACCATTGGTTTACTAGTTCCATCGCGTTTTCTAATCCTGCGAGAGGTTCTCAGCTGTTTTCAGTTTCCGGATATCCTGTCCACTCAACCCAAAACTGGTCTCGGCCATAGCGCTTCCTGTAATCTCATATGACTTCCACCTCCCATCCTAGGTTTTCATTTACCGTGATTGGAGGCAGTTTTGGATGGCTTCTTCTGGGGAAGGTGGTATTGTTGTTATGGAGGTATTGTTTCATGGTAGGCGCATGGAACGTCGCTTGCCAGTTCCTTTACATTCTGCTGTCCATTTCTACAGTGTAATTTTGCCTGTGGGCATCATATTCAATTATCGTGAGCAGTCCTCGCCAGCCCAGTTGCAGTTGCTTCCTTCGCCCCGGTTCCGTTGTGAAAAGGCTTCCACAAACCAATAACCCTTTACCTTTCCCTATTGGTGTGTGGTGTCTGTGCCATTTTGCTGCCGTTCGTGTGCTCCTAAATGGCACCAATTTGGTAGCATTAAATGCTCTATTACGGATTGCTTGGTGTCTGTTCAACAATTCATCGGCGGCTGGTACTGTGGAGTTCTTGCAATTCACTAGGGGAAGTTGCAGGTAGTGTTGTCCTAAAATAGCTTTATATGGTGACATACCAAGAGTTTCTGACCATCCTGCATTTAGGTATACGGTTGTTCCTGGTATGGCATCAAACCAAGTGTTTTGTCTTGCATTGACTAGGTTTCGAAGAGCTGTCTTCAATTCTCGAATTATCCTTTCGACTTGCCCATTTGTTTCGTGATGGCCTGGTGCCACCTGGATGTGCTCAATGCCTAGTGATCGACAATACTGTCGCCACACATGTGACTCAAATCGTGGATCGGTATCGCTTACTAGATATGTTAGATAGCCATGTGGTATAAATATTTTGTGGCGTAAAAGTTCCCAGGTTGTTATCGCCGTTACTTGCTTAGTGGTAGGTATAAGCCACATGAATCCCGAAAACCAATTTATCGCAACTAACATTCTTTGGTATCTCCATGAATTGTGGAAGGGCCCCGCAAAGTTAATGGCTATCGACGGGAATATTTCCGCTGCTAGGACAATTGTCTGTGCCTTTGCTTCTGGTAACATTGTGGGTTCTTTATTTATCTGGCATGTGTGGCATTGGGCCACATACGCTCTGAAGTCTTTTCACATTTCAGGCCAAAATAGGTACTCGGTAGCGTACTGTGCATTTTGTTCAACACTGTGGTGGCCTTGGTTGTGGATTTCACTAGTGACATACTTCCTTCACGTCGTATTTCCGTAGACGGGGCCTTTTGGGATATACAGGCAGTCTTCCCTGTATCTGGTTTTTGCGTACAGCATTCTCTTTGCAATCTTGTAGGAGGACAAGTCTCCAGTGGAGTCCATACTTTAATTGACCTTTTTCCAAATTGGTTCTCTCTGGCATGCTGCAACCATGTGTGCTCGGAACGTTCCGATCATTTACTTGAGTGTTTGTAAAGTATCGCGTTCGTCCTCTAACTCGCTTGCTCTGGTTGTCGCAGGTAGGTCTTCCTCCTCGCTGTCTTCCAAAACATCGTAAAGTCCCCGTCGATATTCATCCATTGCCGCGGGTATAACTGAAACTAGCGTTTCATTTGTTGGGCTTTCTAGTCGGTCTGCTCGCCTAATAGGTGGCGGGCTATCAGGTCCTGGCATTCCGAATCCCACTACTGTCTCATAGGGAATATCTTCTACTGGTTCCCGCAGTCCTACCGGTGGCACACTATCTGGTTGTGCTATCTAGAAAGTCGGGACTTCCAGGTTCAGCAGTGCCGTGATTGCATAAGACCTGGGCATTGGCTGGGCAAGGGTGGACAGTCTCTCGCTGGCACTATTTGGTCTTCCACCGATTGTTCGTGGCCATTCCCAGTCATTGATTGTAACGGGGGCACCCCTAGGCAGATGGATCCCAAGGTTCCGACCGTACCGAACAACTTCAAACTTATCGCCAAAAGTTCATACAGATGTAAGAGTAAAGAAACCGGTAAAACTTAATATCGTTAAGCCTGACGCTTGACTCAATTAAAGTCTCCCGGGGATTGATTGTTGGAGTAGGAGAGTTCTCGTATAGATGTTCAAGTAGTTTTATCTTATGCCAGAAACTCCCCCATCACTTTACTCCAACTATTCGAGCACACCCTTCACTGCTAAGGGTGGTCCGACACGTTCCCTGGCACCCCTTTCGGGCATGCATGTGTCGACACTCTCTAGTCAGCGTTCACCATATGCACATCTCGTTTCTGCAGCGCATTTCCATTCTGCCCGCTGGAGTGAAAACCTCTGCGCATCAGTGACTTGCCAGTGGCTAACCGTCAGGACACCTGCTGAACTAGACTATCTACGACACCCTTCCCATGTGCGTTGATTTCTACATTACCGCGGAAGCTACCGTGAGCGATTTATCTATCTACCGTTTATGAGTCTCGGGCTTCCGCTGTCTTCCGCAGGATGCGGTGGTTCCGGACTGGTCCAATGGCCGCTACCCATGACCACCACCTCGAATCCACCTTACCTGTGGTAGGAATCCTGCTTGTAGTGTCTCTGCACTTCCCTTTCCGAGCCTATGGCATTGGGGACAGTTTCGGGTTTGGTAGGTGTAAAACTTTCCCAGTCACCCCGGTACCACCCGGGACTACCTTCAGGACCTCTACGGTTAACCCCCGTTAACTCCGCCAGTTTTGGTCTGTTTTACTCCTAACAGCTTGGAGGAGGTACTCCACCTTCTACCCTATGCTCCCTTATATATCCTGCGAACAGCTTACAGTCGACCGGACGGCAGCAATGTATCCGGTGTTGCAAGTAGGTCTCCAAAGATCTTTCTGTGCTAGAGTGAACACAACTACGCAACCGTTTGCCCATGACGTCCAGGCCTCAAGGCGGGGCCGGAGGTGCCTGATAGGAATAATGTCTCCAATTTACAGCTTCTTCGTAGCTGCGTAGCTCGCCCAATAGCATCTCAGGGAACTCCAGATTGCAGTATTATGCATGGCTTCATGTGACAAACATTCCAGTCATTTTTCCCAATCTCTCCGAGGGACTTTTTGTTGAAAGGTAGGGTAACTCAGGTCCTTGAACAGGGTAACCCAAGCCTCAAGATATGGTAGTCTTGTCTGGTGGACAAGAGGACTTTCTCCTGTTACCCTATCTATCCCACTTCCAGAGATAGACACACCGGGCCTTTCTCTAGTTACTGGCCTAGCTGTGTAACCGCTCCTTCATAGGTCCCTAAGTATGCTGACACTAGTCTCGGGTGTAGCCATGTACCTAAGTACTTGTGCCCCCTAAGTCCGCTCATCTCAGAGCCCGGGCCCTCGGGTCTCCGTAGGTCAAGTACTCACTTGCCTGCCGGTTCCTACCAGTTCGCCTCCAGGCTACCTGTATGGGTGTAGGTTCTGGCTACCATAGCTCCTGTATACTGGGTCGTTACATTGATTTCCGGGGACTCCAGAGGGCTTGGGTCAATGTCTGTACGTGGGGGGCTTGGTCCTTCACTAAGAGGGTAGGTGGTTGGGTTCCTCCGCCCTCTAGTGTAGTTATTTCCGAATTTGATCTCGGTCTGATGACATGGGCAATGATCCACATAATAGTGTGCGTAGTGCAATGTGCTATTCTAGAGTTCTTCAGATCGCATGCTCCGCAAGGTACACTCATTACCCCACTCATTTCCCGCAGTAATTGAGCAGGGACTTTCAGGGGGTATAGGGGCCTCGTTGGGGTACTCAGTGTATGAGTATGGAGGGGAGGTAGGAGAGATGTCTCCTTTGGGTTCCATCGTGTTGGACTCTTGCTCATAGACCATGTTATCTGCGATGTCGTTTGCTGCCTTTGTATGATCGTGGACATACAGTGGGTTTAAGTCTGATCCTGCCTCGTATACCCGGGAAAGGGCATCGGCTATTTAGTTCATACTTCCTGGTGCGTAGACTATCTTCGCGTTGTATTTTCCCAAGGGACTTAGCCATCTGACTTGCATTCGGCCTGGGTTCTTGGCTGTTCATAGGTGTGTCAAGGGTTGGTGGTGGGTAACTATTGTGAAGGAATTTCCCATCAGTGCATGGAGGAACCGCTTAAGCGCTTCCACTATCCCTAAGGCCTCTTTATCGGTGGTTCCATAATTCATCTGGGCATGGATGAATTTCCTGCTGTGTAACATGGCTGGTCAAGCCATCTGATAGGTGGGCCCTTGTCCTACCCATGCCCCTATCCCTAAGTCAGAGGCATCTGTTAGTAACCAAATTGGTTCCTTGCTGCTTATATCTATTGGTCACATGACTTGGTGATCGATGATTCACTTTTTTTATTATTTCAAATGCAGTCTGATGGGTAGTCGTCACACAAATTTGGCATTTCCCATTAAGTCCATTAATGGTCTGGTCATGGTTGCATGGTGTGGGACGAACTGGGCCACATAGTTTACTATTCCTAGAAAGCGTTATAATTCCTTCTGGTTTTGTGGTATTTCCCAACATGCTATAGACGATATTTTCTGGCTGGATGCATGTATTCCTTTATCATCCACTATGTGTTGTAGTACTTCTAGCCTGTCTGCGAACAGGACTGACTTCCTTCTGCTTGCATAGAATTTTACTTTTCTGACTCGGTCAGATACCTGGCGTATGTGCCCTTCATGCTCTTCTGGTGTATCCAAGAATATGAGAATATCATTAATGTACACCCATACAAAGTGATGTAAGAATTCGCTTAGGAGATCTTCAGAAGATCTTCCATTATTCACATAAATGTTGCAGGTGCATTCATGTCTCCTTGTAGCATTACTTTACTGACAAATACTCCGAATGGGGTCTTGAACGGGTTGAACTTAATGCTGTCCTTATCCACCCGTGTTGGGAAGTATACATCACTTAGGTTAATTTTGCTCCTGAATTTTGCTCGTCCAATGCTGTTAAGGATCTGTTGTTGGTTGGGAAGCAATGGACTATCCATGATCCTGTTATCATTTCTTACTTTCAGGTCCACCAGGGGGCAGATCCTGCCATCTGACTTAGGTTGTACAAACATAGGGGCCTGTAACGACCCAGCATATATGAGCTATGGCAGACGGAACCTATACCCATACAGGGAGCCAGGAGGCGAACTGGTAGGAACTGGCAGGCAAGTAAGTACTGGACCTACGGACACCCGATGGCACAGGCTCCGGGAATGAACAGGATTGGCTGTTCAGGGACTTAGGTACCTCGATACACGCGGGAGTGGTGTCCGCATACCTAGGGACGTCTGAAGGGGCAGTTGCTCAGCCAGGCCGGGTAACTGGAGAAAGGTCAGCAGCATCTATCTCTGGCAATGGGATAGACAGGGTAACAGGGAAAAGTTATCTTGTCCACTGGACCGGTTACCCTACCCTCAGGATCAGGTTACCCTGACCAAGGGCCTGAGTTACCCTACCTTTCAATACGAAGACCCGAGGGGAGTTTGGGGAAAATGACCGCAATGTTTGTCACGCAAAGCCATGCATGATACCGGAATCTGGGGTTCCGGGGGATGCTATTGGGCGGGCTATGTAGCTTCAAGGAAGCTGCAAATTGAAGACATTATTCCTATCATACCCCTCCGGCCCCGCCCTGAGGCCCAGACGTCATGGCGAACGGTTGGGTAGCTGTGTGCAGTCTGGCAAAGTGGAATCTTTGCAGACATGCTTGCAACAGCGTATACGTCGCTGCCGTCTGGTCGACCCTAAGCTGTTCGCAGGATAAAAAAAGGGGGCATAGGGTGGAAGGTGGAGTACCTCCTCCAAGTTGTTCGGAGTAAAACCGACCAAAGCTGACAGAGTTAACGGCTGTTAACCGTGGGGGTCCCGAAGGTAGTCCTGGGTGGTGCCGGGGCGACGGGGAGAGTTTTACACCTACCAAGCCCGAACATGCAGGTGCCTGATAGGAATAATGTCTCCAATTTACAGCTTCTTCGTAGCTGCGTAGCTCGCCCAATAGCATCTCAGGGAACTCCAGATTGCAGTATTATGCATGGCTTCATGTGACAAACATTCCAGTCATTTCTCCCAAACTCACCGAGGGACTTTGTGTTGAAAGGTAGGGTAACTCAGGTCCTTGAACAGGGTAACCCAAGCCTCAAGATATGGTAGTCTTGTCTGGTGGACAAGAGGACTTTCTCCTGTTACCCTATCTATCCCACTTCCAGAGATAGACACACCGGGCCTTTCTCTAGTTACTGGCCTAGCTGTGTAACCGCTCCTTCATAGGTCCCTAAGTATGCTGACACTAGTCTCGGGTGTAGCCATGTACCTAAGTACTTGTGCCCCCTAAGTCCGCTCATCTCAGAGCCCGGGCCCTCGGGTCTCCGTAGGTCAAGTACTCACTTGCCTGCCGGTTCCTACCAGTTCGCCTCCAGGCTACCTGTATGGGTGTAGGTTCTGGCTACCATAGCTCCTGTATACTGGGTCGTTACATTGATTTCCGGGGACT
>PYWC01000026.1:1691026-1722923 GCA_003182015.1 Tuber magnatum | reverse complement strand
CGCAGTACTGGCGGCCGACGAATTACTAAACAGGCACCAAGCAATCCGGAACACAGCATTCAATGCGATTAAAATGGCACGGTTTAGAAGCACGAGAACGGCAGCGAAACGACGCAGACACCACAAACCGATAGGGAACGGAAATTTGTTACTGGTATACGGAAGTTTATTCGTAAGAGAATCAGGACGTACCAAGAAATTGCAACCACGATGGCGTGGACCATTCAAGATATACGGATACGACGAGCATACACAGAACTACACGGCAGAAATGGATGGCAGAATGTACAGAAACCGAGAAGCGACATTTCATGCTTCCACCGTGAAAAAATACCGACCTAATGATATTGTCTCCTTCACTGCCAGGAGCCACGCAAAACCCCCCCCAATTGGGGTAAACGAGAAACCGGAATAGGAGGTAGAAACCATACGAGACCACAGAAGACAATATGACCGCGACCAATTCCTAGTGAAATGGGTGGGGTACCCGGAAACAGAGAATAGGTGAGAACCCCTCGAGGGATTGGAAAATGCGATGGAAGCTGTTAATCAATGGTGGGAAGACAACAAACCAGAGCACGAGCTACCCCCTACGATAAACTATGTGATGGTGGCGTGGAGCCCAACCCTACCAGAAATCCAACATCTGTGCCCAGACACGGACCAAAAAATACTGGCCGGATTCTGGTCAGCCCACTTTGAAAGCGAGTTCGAAAGCAGCGAAGATGAGAATCGGGTAATGGAAGATGAAGCGGCATACCTGGCCCGGCTGGCCGAGGCAGAGTACTGGCAATAGCAAAAGGAAAGAACACTCCATCCAACAGCCTTACTATGTCAAACTATGAGCAAGTACCTTGGAGACTGCGCCATCAGCTAATGGGACTGTTGGTGAACCGTGATATTATCCCTAGACGATACCTTACACACTGACTATTCATACATATCTGCAACAAATGCTCAGAAATAACAACAGAATCGAGGGGACGAATGTGGGGAGAATCAGCCTCAGATATTTTCCGTTTCGGTAGCGGGTGCTACCTGAGCACAGAAAAATGTGATGGTTGCATAGAGACGGAAGAAATCGAAATTAAGCAGCGAAACACTTCCTATGAAGACCTAAGCGAGGCCAACACCTAACCGAGGCCAACACCTAAGCGAGGTCACCACCGAAACATAAATACCACGCACCAGCCCCCTAAACCAGCGAAGATAACAGACCACCCTACCTAACCTCCAAACCTTTAACCCTTTACAAAATTCTTCATATTACAAACTTACTCTGACGCGAGAAAGAAAAACCTAAATGTCGACCTACGCAGAAGTCAGCATCAAGGGACGAGACCTCATTTTTGGGTACCTACTTTACCGAGAAATCATTCCAGAAGACGTATACTGGAAAATTTTCTACACCGATCACTGCGAGGATTGCGGACGAATCGATGTCGAGATGGAGGAATGGGAGGACCGGATAGTTCGGAACTTGGTGGACCTGCCACATTACTGGGAGTCTGGTTGCTTTGTGCGCGGAGCGGCATGTGGGGAGTGCTTGGAGAGATGGATGGAAGGTGAGGAATGGATGTTGCAGGACGACTGGATATTGCTGCACGATAACGATAACGATGGGCAGGGATCCAATCCGGAGGATAGCAGGACTACCGGCCATTAGGAGTTCATTGGGATTTCTTTGGATTGTTTTGTTTTGGTGAAATTATTATTTTATTTTGCAAGTGTAACCGGTACAGGTTACTAGGATTTTATGTTGTGTTTCACAGTATCGTTTGATACTTCTATTGTTTCGTGTGCTATCGGTTGATACAGACTTTGTTTTATGTTTGGTTTTACAGTAT
Source organism: Tuber magnatum (assembly GCA_003182015.1). Taxonomy (NCBI): domain Eukaryota; kingdom Fungi; phylum Ascomycota; class Pezizomycetes; order Pezizales; family Tuberaceae; genus Tuber; species Tuber magnatum. The sequence continues at coordinate 1,721,076 of PYWC01000026.1, read as the reverse complement.
CGTTTGATACTTGTATTGTTTCGTGTTCTATCGGTTGATACAGACTTTGTTTTATCTTTGGTTTCACAGTATCGTTTGATACTTGTATTGTTTCGAGTGCTATCGGTTGATACCGACTTTGTTTTATGTTTGGTTTCACAGTATCGTTTGATACTTGTATTGTTTCATGTGCTATCGGCTGATACATACTTTGTTTTATGTTTGGTTTTACAGTATCACTTGATACTTGTATTGTTTTATGTGCTATCGGTTGATACACACAATGTTTTACAATATTGCTCATACTGGAGATAAGCGATATGCTGTATTTAAAGACCGCTGATTCGCCCGATGGAAACAGCATACTTCGACAGACTGTATTCTTAAATATACTTGGTTGAACAGTTACTTCTTTGATCTCCTATTACACCCCGTTCGTAGCCTCCTTTAGCCAGCAGTGCTCGCTTCGTGTTGATCATGACGCCATCCGCTCCTATCGTACCACTACGTGACTAGGGCCTGGCCCGAACACGTTACAGCGTCATATTTTGCCAAGTTCCCTATGAACATCTCCTGATTTGTCCATTGCTTTTTCCTGATTGCTATGGTTAGCTCACATTTGTTGTATTTTGAAGATCGGGATCCTTTTATTGCCATGTTGACTGTTGTTGGTTGGGGCAGGAGTTCCGCCTGTATCCTGTGTGCCGGGATAAAGGTAGTGCTGATAATGTCACAACCGCTTGTTCCTGTATCCAATAGTACCTTTCCTGCATGGCCTTCTTTATAGATCGTTCCTTCTAGTGCATCACGGGCTCGTGTTGCTAGTGCTGGTTCGGTTCGGAGGCTTTCCTGTTCTAGCAGATTAATTTCCACCTCGTCGCATTCAGTTGCTTCCATATGATTCATGCTAGCCTCTTGCTTAGCTGCCTTTCCTTTTCCTTTTTTGGTATGGCAGTCCTTTGCATAGTGCCCCTTCTTCCCACATTCGAAACATGTGCCTTTATCCCCACGCTTCTGCTTCTTATCTTTCTTGTCTTTCAAATCTTTGCGGTATGGTTTATCCTTCTTTGCATTGTCCCACGATAATGATCCTTTACCACTCTTCTGTTGCGGCATGTGACTTCGGTAAACTCCTGTTTCATACAGAATAGTGTACTTGCATTTGGCTCGTTTAACTATCTTGTCAAAGGAATCTGCCTCCTCTTCCCTGGATTCCACCTCGCGGCATAGTCGGGGGTGCATTGCTTCCTACGATCTTTGTCGTAGCATGTATTGGGATACCGTCCTGGTAGGCAATCGGCTATGATACATCTGGAGATCAGTCGTGACTAAGGTTATTCTCCCTGTTTTGCCATTTCATACTTGCTGGACATCCTTGAACCTTTTGTATAACTCTTCCGTGTTTCGCGAGGATTGGAATCTTTCTTTCAGGTACCTTCTCAGAGTTGTTCTTTCGATGTTTTCCCCACACTCATAGTGGTTCAGTGCTTGGTGGTATGCTTCTTCTGCTTTTCCACTGCAGAAACTTCCGAAGTACGCTCCACTTCCTTTCTGGGTCTTTTCTTCTCTTTGCGGGGCAAGATATTGAGTAGTGGTTGTTCCCTATTGATTGAACACTTCAGGATTTAGATCTTCCTTTTCCCCGGAGAAGGAGGGTGGTTGTGGGAGCTTGACTTTTGCTCCAGTCCGCACGGCCCAGGGGCCCGGCGGCACGGCGGGTACTTCTTTGGACATTCTGTGTTCTGATTCTTCGTCCCGGTTATCGTCATCGGACAAGCTTTCTGAAGAGTCGCTGGGGAACTCTTCTGGTAGTTCCTTTGCTACTGAGCATTCTGTTGTGTTTTCGTCACTTTCTTCCCTCACAGGCGTGCCGATAAGTAGGCTGTCCTCCTTTAGTGGTGGTGCTGGTGCCTTCCCTTTGCTGCAGCTGGAGGGAAATAGCCCATGAGGGCTCGTCGCTGTCTGGGCTAATTCGTCAGTCCATTCGCTAAAGGTTTGCTTGGCCAAGTTGCGCGCTGGTTGTCTTTCTGCTTCGTCAATCGAGAAGTACCTCTTGCGCCCTTTCAGTTTCTTGGGTTGCCTTTTCCCCGTGAGGCCTTTTCATGGGACCCGCTTCCCATGTCGAGTCTCCTGTAACTCACTGGTGTTGTATTGGTGGAGCCGAACCTTTCTTGGTTCCGCCACTCCCCACTGCTAGCTTTGTTGTAGGACACCTCCTCGGTTGATCCACCCAGGTCCGCGCAGGCTTCTTAACCACGTGCTGAGGTTAAAAAAATGTAATCTGTTCGGGCTAGGCCCTAGTCACGTAGTGGTACAATAGGAGGAGATAGCTTTTTGATCAACAAGAAGCGAGCGCTGCTTAATGAAGGAGTCTTCGAACAGGATGTAATAGGGGATCAAAGAAGTAACCGTGCAACCAAGTATATCAAGAATACTCTCTGTCGAAGTCCGCTGTTTCCACTGCGGGAATCAGCGGTCTTTAAATACAGCATCTCGCTTATCTCCTGTATGAGCGATAATCCAAAATGTTGTGTGTATCAACTGATAGCACACGAAACAATACAAGTATCAGCCAATAGTGTAAAATCAAACATAAAACAATTTCTGTATCAACCGATAGCACACAAAACGATACAAGTATCAGATGATACTGTGAAACCAAACATAAAACAATTTTTGCATCAACCGATAGCACCTAAAACAGTACAAGTATCAAATGATACTCTGAAACCAAACATAAAACAAGGTGCATATCAACCAATAGCACACGAAACAGTACAAGTATCCAATGATACTGTGAAACCAAATATAAAACAATGTGTGCATCAACCGATAGTATACGAAACAATACAAGTATGAAATGATACTATGAAACCAAACATACAACAACCTAGTACCCGTACCGGTTACAATACTTCTGCACCCGCTTTATTCCATGGCTGGGTTCATCACCAGGCTTCACTTCGTAGAGGTTATTGCCATTGATCCTGTTAACGATTAACCTTGTGATTTTGTCATCTTTTTGTATTCTGTATTCCTTGTCACCCAGGTTTGCCAAGACCAACTCCACTTTACCTGTCTTATTAGCATCTATTCCTTATGAACTGATCATAAGTCTACCCTTGACTACTAAACCACTGCATGGGGCAATTTACTCACAGGTAGTGCCTGGTGGCAGTCTGACTGCTATCCATATGGCTGTCATTTCCTGCTTTCTGGCAGTGATCATCTGTCGTTCATTGCTGTGCAGGTCACATCTATTAGCCACTACTAAACTCTTAGTAGATATCTTTGCATCCTCAGTCAACTTTTTCATGCGACTCTGTTGATCCACTTGGCAACTCAGAGACCTTCCTACCTTCTGGACCCAGACCTTGGAGCACTTTGTAATTGAGTTCACTTCTAGGGCTTCTACTTTAGGGGTCACATAGCAACAGTGAACTGCGCAGACACTCAGTTGTGCTCTGCCCCCTTGTAAACATAATCTTCGTCCTTTTCTACCTGATTATTGGGCTTCATTCCCTTATCTACAGTATCCCCAGCATGGCCTTGTACCATTGCAGATTGGCCATCTAAAAGGTTGTGATTTCCCTATTCCTGCCAATATTCACAAGACCTTGCACCGTACTGCTGATTGGCTCCATAGCACTTTTTTTTCTATCTACTAGATAGATATCTCATGGCTTCTTGGCCTTAATGGTAGTGAGGCTATGTTTGTCACATATTCCTTGGTCGATGAAGTTCTCGGTTACTGCTAAGTCAATTACCACATGTGTTGTAACTGTTTCATTTTCTGCTTATAGTAGTATCTCAACCAGAATGTGATCTCCTCAGTATTCCAGTGTTTTGCCAATAATATTGCATAGTAATATCCACCGATGGTGGGCTTCAGTTTTGTCCTGTCCCTTAGACCACCTATTGCTGGCGGCAGTTATCTTATCCACTTTATCTTTCTATGTCTTGAGATTTATCTCTCATGGTCTGGCTAGTGCTATTGTCTGTTGTACTAGTATGGCAAGGCCTGTTCTCTCTGAATGATTTCCATTTCGTCCATCACCAGTTGGACTACAGTCTGGTAGCATATGGTTACTCTTTTCATATACTAGGCATAGTTTGCCCTTTATCCTTCTCTTGTATTCTCATCGTAACAAGTTCCGGTTCAGCCTGGTTCTTGTCGCACCCAGGTCAATTACATCACCCCCTTGGGTTGCCCTAAGAAGCGTTGGCCTTAACCTTTCCTCTTAGTTTTGTAGTGTTGTTCTCTATTCCCTCCTTGTCATGCTTACTACTTGGGTATGTTTGACCATATCCTGTCCTTGTTCTCTTTCTATTACCTATACTGCAAAATCATCCCTGGTCATGAATTTGGTTTCACCCTAGCTCTGCACAGTTTGCAACAAGAGAGTGCATACTTGAAGCACAAACCGCCATAGTGTTTCGTCATCATGTTTGAATATAGCAAGTTACTTGAATTAATTCCAGATGTCAGTTACATTTATCTTTCCTTATTGCATGGTCTACTGCTTTTTTCGTGCTGATAGCGTCATGTTGATATCTCCTAACTATTCTCAGAGCACTTCCTCGAAGCTCTCCCCAGTTTCTCATTCTCAGTCTTTCCATCATTCAACCTAGTGGGTTATCCATTGGCCTGCCATGTTCTGGAATAGTGATGTCATCTATGCTACCTTGCTGGCATCCTGATCATCCCAGTTGGCTTTTACTCTGAAGTATCACATGAGCCTGGAGAGGAATGCTCCTAGTTTCATCCTTTCTCCCTGGAGTTTGTCGCGTTCTTTGGCCTTTGGTGTGCTCCCTCTAATAGGTCTTCCCATTGGGTGTGTTACTAGTAATTCCAGTGGTTGTTCTGATGTTATTTCCACTAGTTGGACTAGCAGTACTACATGTCCTGCTGCTGTTCCCAACATCCTCATTCTCGTTCCTCTTCCTTCTTCCAAGGACAAGATTTGTTCTTGCTATTATTCTTCCGGTATGGCTGTGCTTATGGGCCTTATTGTTCCTTATGAACTGGCTTCTCACTCTAGCTCCTTCCCTAGTCCTGGGAGCTTGAGGTGATTAGCAATTTCGTCCTGGCTGTAACCTGTTTTTGTCTTGTCATGGTATTGCTGCTAATACCTACTTGTTTTGTTGTATCATTGGATGTGTTCTGACCTAACACTGTCAAATGTAACAATTCCTACCGGTTAGCACTGTCACACAGCTGATGATACCTGAGCCTTAAATATTCTAGACCTGATTTCTTCTTCTAAGGTACATACCTAAGCACTCCAGGCCTCTATCTGACTACTCGCTCATGACAGTGTGTATCCAAGATAGCCACATAGGTGAAAAGTAAAGTAGTAAAGTTATAGGTTAAAAGATACAAAGATGATGGAATGAAGAGCTCATTGTCCTAGCTCCCTGTGACCTCCTTTATACTCACTCTTCACGCCAACCCTAACTCTGTGACTCATACTAATGGATCACCTGCCATGGTTATGTGTGCTTACTGTGTCACATATATAAGACCCTTGAGTTACTAACCGAGTAATGTGTCAAAGGTATTGTATCATCCAACTCCCAACTGCAAGTCGTTAAAATGCATCAACCAATCACAACATACCAATAACTGACTGCTATAAGTCATGCGAGACCCTATCAGACCAACTGCAAGTTATCGTGTAAAAGTCTAAGTAATCTGACCTACTAGTAAGCCCTACCAATAGGCCTTACTGGTTGGCCTAACCAAGTTCCACGACCATTCTGTTATGAGTCTTTCATGACACAACTAATATTCCATTCCCCTTGCTGTTTGTCAAAGATATAGAAATGGCACTCAGAAAGCGAGTATAAATACCTTCATCCATGTTTGGAACACTTAAGTGAGAACTATGAAAATACTTTCCACCAACATACCATATGGGATAAAAATAATCACCCTCCATCTGTACTCGCTTAAAGATATCAAACTATGTGAAAGTCAACATGAGACCACACTATAGTTTGTGGAGCTGCTAGTCTACCATAAAATGATCACGCCTTGTACCTATTTCAAAGCTTTCGGGATCAACGCCTGCAAGAAATATGGATATGGCAATATAGAGACAGAGGATTGGTAGGACCAAGGGGTACCACGCTGTGAGTATTTGTCCAGATACTGCAAATTCAGAATATTTTGTGGACAAGGTACCAAGTGCAGAGTGTTTGGAGAAATTGTTAGAAGTGGTGGTAGGGATGTTGTAGGAGGAGATGGAAATATTTTATGAATAGCAGTAACAATAAGGAGAGATCATATGGGAATTTTTGGGAAAATAGCATCTTTACAGACAATTTGGATTTGTTTATATTTCTGTTTGGTAAATGTTTATTTAGTTTTAGCAATGTAACTAGTACAGGTACTAGGTTCAGTTTATATTGATTTTACAGTATTTCTTGATACCGATATTGCTTTATATACTATTACTTAATACATACAAAGTTTTATGAAATTGCTTGTAATAGTTATAAACGATAAGTGTATTTAAAGATTGCTGATTTCAATGATGGAATCAGCAGACTTAGACTGTCGGTATTTCTAATGTACTTGATTGTATGCTTACTCCTTGATTCCCTCATATATCCACTTAAAGCTTTTTTGAATAACTGGTAGTCCACTCTTGTGAATGAAGTGGCCAGCAGCTGCGATCATACTGCTGCATAGCTAGCACTCCAATGTGAACAGGTTACAGTAGGGTTGGTACTAGTAAGATCTTATTTAGTAGCAGCCCCATATATTTCAAGGCATTGGCATTAAAGGTGCACACTAGGGAGTTTTTTATTTGTGGTGTGCAGTTCTTGCTATAACTATTGGGTGGTGGGCGATACAACTGGTATAGTGTTACACAGAAGACAAACAGGTATAGGGTAATGGGCATGTTACGTGATTATTGGCAAAAGGTCACATGTTCGATCCCCGGGTCTGCCGAAGTATTTGGAGAATGAATTAATTTCTACCAATATGACGTCAGCACAAAACCCTCATTTACACCACCACCGAAGATTGCCGACAGAGGGGTTTTCACTGAATGCTCAAGAGAGGACTCTCAGCTATCCAGAGAAGGTCGAACGAACTAAATCGGTCTATTGGTTGTGGAGATAAATGCATGCAAAGATCCCGCAGCTGCGCCAATGGATGGATGCCAACCTGGGGGAGGTCGGCTACTCCGCTGGGAGTCCCCGGCTGCCATAAGGGCAGTAAGACTGAATTTCAAGTCCGTTGGTGGGGAATGCGGAGGAAAACCCTGATGAGAGAACGATGCTCAAGAGATGATCGTTCACTCACACCCCAAAGGCATGACAAGGTCGAGTCAGATGAGGGCCTACCACATGAGGAGATCAACCCTGAGCACAACGAGGCCTAATGGCCATTGGTGTGATAAGATAGGAACATGCTTCCTACAGGTTGATGCAGACAGATGGGAAATCCACCGGCATTGATAAGTCTGTCGCCAGAGCTGATCACGCCATATGCAGAGAAAGGACCAGTAACCACTTGCCACGGTGAAGGGGTTCAAGTGGCTATGATTAGCACCAGTGTAGCGAGGAGAGGGGTAGGACACCCTCCCAGCTATCTGAGGAAATCAGATTCAAGTGGGGCAAAGGTTTTGAGGGTCTACGTAGTTCGTACAGAGTAAAAGTGGAAGAAATGGACAGGCCGCGAACACTGAGACGTGGAATATAAATATCGAGGTGCCTCCCCCTCTTTATAGATCATCAGTGACGGAGAAGAGATCTTATCAATATATTCGTTCTACGATAAAAACCTATATTTCCTCTTGTCATCTTAAGTAAGCCTTCCTAGAAATCACTTCGTCACATATCGGGCCTTAATCCAGACTAGCTTATCCTTAGAGTCACCTACCGCCTAACAGTATATTGATATCTTCTATACTACTGAGCCTTACAGCCACCTCTTTCAATGCCCCTGAAAAACTGGCTATCTAAACCCCTCAACCATCTATCTCAAATTTACCTCCAACGAAACCGCCACACCTACATGATCTCATTTGATCTCACCATAAGCGCAGTGTTTGATAACAAAAACGTTCCCTTCTCGTTCACTGATCACGGGATCAAGTGGGCCCTTAAACATCTCACGCTGATAGAAGGAAAAGTGAAGATGTCGCAGCCAAGAATTAAAGAAGTGTCAGAAGACTCTAGCGACAACGACATGCTGTTCGCTGAGAGACAGTAGTGGCTAATCTCGGCATAGGGACAGGGCCAGGCTAGCCCCTATCCACTCCCACCACCACCTGCAGGAGACAACATCCCACTGCTACGGCTGGGTTCTACACCCACACTGAGGAACCCATCAGGGCCATCAGTGCCCCAAGGCGCAACTCAAAGCGTCACAAAAAGCTGAAGTGGGCAGAGGTCATGCTCGGGGACCCCAACCTACTCAGGCGCTACTGACTTGGGCGCTTCCGCCACATGCATTGGAACACTGATCGGGCAGTTGGACTGCAGCGTTACCCAAACCTAGAATGACCAGATGGTCATCTATGGGACCCTATCTGATGAGGGGAAAGAGACGGCAGAAGGCCTCGCTCAAGTAAGAGAGCGACTCCTGAATGGAGAGAAGCTGGTTGGAGAGGAATTGGGGCTCTGGCAAAATGAGGGTCAGAAGCTGGAGGGAGAGGTAGTGGCCGTGATCACCAGATTTAAGGGAGTGAGCGCAGCGGCACTCACTCGCATACACGAGCGATCGGAACAGCAAGTGGCAGTCAGCAGACAGCTGCACCAGGACCTGGGATGCACTATCCAAGAACTGGTGCGTGGAGCCCAAGAGCTCTATACAGGCCTGCATAGACTCCAGAAGGAATGAGACGAGCAATGGCGACGTCCGGGAACCCCGGAGTTGCAGTTTGTTACCGAACTACAGATGCTTGATAAAAAGGTAACAACTGGGCTTAGGGACATGCAACGGAACATGACCCAGGTGTTTGCCCAATCAACGAGAGAAATGATGCCGCTGGTGCAGACAGCGTTAGGACCGCATCAGGGGGGATCGACCCATGATGGCGAAAATGGGCGAGGTTCATCAGGGCCATCCCAACAAGACAAGGGAAAGGAACCCCTAGGACGAGACATCCAGCCAGAGACTGTACAGAGTAGCCAACAAGAAGCCACAGCCCCTGCCAATATGGCCGCAGGAGCAGGCGACCCCGACCCGGGGGACGATGGGTCAGATAATGGAGGGGAAGGACCAAGCCACCGGCCAGGAGCAAGACCCTTAGGAAGGCCACGGACAGCTAAGGAAGAGGTGGAACATCAGATGATGTTGCAGTTGGCCAAGGGGTTCGCCCGACAAACTGCGTTGCATGAGAAGAAGCCCGCTGACTCCCGATTCCTGTGCGAAGCAAAGTACTACCAGGGTATAAAGACCTGGCTGCACGTGGTCTAGGACTACTTTAGCCGAAATCCCATGCTGTGGATGGAGGATAAAGATAGGATTGTCTACGCCTTCGGAAGGATAAAGGGTGCCGGTGTGACACCCTTCAGCAATTGGTACAGGAAGAGTATGTAAGAGCGTGAAGAGTATACCTCTCGTCCTAAATTCCTGGCGCGAGAACAGTTTCAGCACGAGATCATGTTACGATTCTCATGGATCAATGAGGTCTGGAAGGCTTTGACACAGATGGGAAAGATCAAGTATAAGAAGGACATCGACGAGTACCCCCTCCAGATGGAGAACTTGAACATCAAAGCCAAGCATCAAGGAACGGCATGAAGGAAGATAGTCGAGGACCGACTACCGGAGTCAATACTGGGACGGTTCTCTCATAAGCGATATGACACCGATACCGAATGGCTGGAGCAGCCTTGCGCGGTCGGAAACCAGGAAGAGGCTTTCCTTGACAGTGAAAGGCAACAAGGAGACAATCCCTACAGCTCGTCGAGTTCTTCCGGGCCACTAAAACGACGCCAGGAGGACAGAGAAAAGGAGCCGAAGCGAGGAAAGGAAGAAGGGCGACCTAGCAAGTCCAGAGGAAGATGGCACTGGGGAACTTCAAGTGAGCAAAGGTTCGCCCCAACCGCCAAACCAACCAAGAATGCCGGGATAGAGCATACCGACTAGAAGAAAGCTCGTGAAGGAATACCCCAAAACTTGGTCAACCAACACCAGGAAAATAAAAGCTGCACCTGGTGCGGACTCACCAACTACAAGTAGGGGGCTTGCAGCAAGGGAGCCGTTGTCGTAACAATAGGACAGCGGAAAGCAGGGAAGTTTAGGCTCCGAAACATGGAGGTTCGTAATACTGCCCCAAGGCCCGCGGTGAACCAGACCCATGTACCACCAGCACCCAGACTATGGGAGTTATCGGATCAAGAAGGGGGATAGATCGGACAACCAGGAGCCTGGTATAAAAACCAGGACCTACATTCCGAGCTAGGGAAACGGCTTAGTCAAGAATGTCGACGAACGGCACTGACTGGGTTCCGAGCATGGGCAGGGACAGAAGTGTGCAAGGTATGGAAAAGTGTGTATAATGGAGAAAGTTAACCCATCTCAGGGGGATGAAATCAAGAATGACCCCTGACCTGGACGGGGGACGGCAAGACTTTATACTCCTCCCTGGGTAGAGAAGGTTCAAACCCGGCATGCATGAAAAGGTGACTGTTGCAGGGGGCAACTCAGGGTGTCCTAACTCTTTCCTCCAAAGGTCATGCACGGGAAAGGAGTCAGGATGGCACAGCACCGCCTGCAGGAGCTTTCCCCAGTCCCTGGATGACACCACTAGCAACGGCGAGTGGGTAGGCTGCAGGTTGCTAGGCAAGACAAAGGACAGCATGCTGGCCTTAAATCGTACGCAAGGGCAGGAGTCGAACACCTAAGGCCTGGTTAGAAAGGTCGCTCCCTCAGCTGTACACTGGTGGCATAGACTGGTATGATTAAATATCGTCATTGAGGGGAAAGAAGATAAGGAAGGAACCCCACACAAAAGGGACCGAGTTTGTCGGAGGAGGCGTGAAGGGACGAAATTGTGCAGGCACAATAACAAACCCCCAAGATTATTAAATGCCCCGAAAATGTCCAGTAAAGGAAGACAGGGTAACCCTGTGGGGGAGCTAAAAAGACAGTAAACTCAAGTCCCAACACCTGCACATTATAAGTACCCACAAGGCACAACATATCTATGGATACAAGGAGGACGAGTACCGATTCGGATATTATTGGACTCGGGCTCGCAGATCTTTGTCATACAAGACAAACTTGTCCAACAACTGGGGCTAGCAACGATATAGCGCGATGCCCTAGTTGGTATAAGCGGATTTGATGGCGCACAGTCCCGAAATACGGGAAGGTGCTATACGACCCCTACCATGCTAGAAATTGGGGCTAACCGACATTGTATGGAAATAACCTGTGAAGTCATCAGTCATGGGATCCATGACGTGATAATACCTATCGGTTGATGGCATCGCCAACATCTCCTATCATTCATCGAGGATGCAAGCAGGTGGGAGTTCCAGGCAGAGCAGTGTAAGGAACACCTGGAACCAGAAGATGAAGGAATATGCATTGAGTGGGACGAGACAGTAGCCTCTGACCCTGCAGCCAGATACAGGGACCGAATCACAGGCCCAGAAGACCCCGAGGGAGTAGTGATGGAAACTCTGCCAAATCACTACCAGGAGTGCGCTGATCCCTTCCTGCCTCAGGCAGCGAAACCGCTCCCAAAGCACAATACCTTTGATCATGAGATCAAGGTAGTTAAACGCAAGAAGCCCCCATGGGGGCCAATATACCTGTTGTCCGAAAAAGAACTATGGGCATTGTGAGAATACCTGGACAAAGTGCTGCCTGAGGGAAAGATAACCCCAAGCCAGTCACCCGCAGGTGCACCAATACAATTTGTGCCAAAACCTGACATGCGGCTGAGTCCATGTGTGGACTACCGCAGGCGGAACAAGGTTTGTTTTCTTTTTTTTTTAAAAACTCTTTGTGCAAACCATTTGGGCTGTCTTCGCCTCTATAAGCATAAGGGTGAACAAGGTTACCATCACCAACAAGTGCCCCCTGCCCCTCATGAGTGAACTCAGAGACCGACTACTCGGGTCGCGTATCTTCACCAAGTTGGACCTAAAGGATGGGTACCACCTGATAGGCATAAAAAAGGGGGACGAGTGGAAGACGGCCTTCTGGACTCGGTACGGTTATTACGAATGTCGTGTGATGCCGTTCAGGCTAGTAAACGCGCCTGCCACCTTCCAGGACATGATGCATCTGGTCCTGAGGAGATTTCTAGACTTGGAAGTAGTCATATACATAGACGATATGCTAATTCACTCCAAGACTGAGCAGGACCATGTCAAGTTGGTAAAGGAGGTGTTAACCGGCTTGTGGAAGTACCAGTTAGCAGTGTCCATCACGAAGTTAGTATTCCACATCACAACGGTGGAATTTCTGGGATACATCATGAGGATGGATGGGATTACCATGAGTGATCGAAAGGTCAAAGTGATAAGGGAATGGAAGAGACCTGAGTCCGGAAAGGACATACAAACTTTTATGGGATTGGCAAATTTCTACCGAAGATTCATTAAGAACTTCTCCGGAACTCGTAAACCCATAACGGAACTATTAAAAGGCAACCTGAAGGCCTTCTGCTGGGGACAGGAGCAGGAGGGGGCTTACGAATTCCTAAAGGAAGACTTCGTGACAGTGCCAATTCTGGCACATTTCCACCCAGACAGGGACACAGTGGTGGAAACGGATGCAAGTGGCTTCGCGCTACGGTACATCTTATCACAATACATTGAAAAAAGGCTACACCCGATAGCATTTCACTCCCGAAAGCTCAACTCGGCGGAACGCAACTACGACGTTCACGATAAAGAGTTCCTCGCCATAATTGAAGCATTCAAGGAATGGCGTCACTACCTCGCGAGAACTAGCGAACCCATCGCGGTATTTCCAGATCACCAGAATCTACAATACTTCCTCACGACCAAGGCCTGGAGTGCCAGGCATGTAAGGGGGGCACAGAAGTTGGCAGATTTCAACTTCAAAATTGTGTACCGACCAGGGTCGAGTCGCGGGAAACCGGATGCACTAAGCAGACAGCCGAAGTACCATCCCCAGTAGGGAGCTGTGCAAAGCAAGAAGGTCTTAAGTTTGAACCCCGCACATTTTAACTGGGTTATGGTTATAGTGGTAGGACGAGAAGAGGAACCTGGTCTAAGTCAGAAGACACCGGAGCTGGAATACATCTGAGCCATGCGGTTCCACCCGGAGGATCGAATCCCGACAAGGGGCTCAAGCAAAGCGGCAGGACATGACATCTATGCACTGGAAGAAGCAGTAGTCCCTGCTCGTGGTCATGCGACAGTAGCCAATGGAATAGCCTTAGCGTTACCTGAGGGAACCTACGGCCGAGTAGCCCCGAGAAGCGACCTTGCCGTCCGCCATGGGATCATGGTGAGGTCAGGAGTCATTCACCGGGACTACCGCAGTGAGGTAAAGGTATTACTGTTCAACCTGAAGGACCAGGACTCCCACGTGGAAAAGAGCGAACGAGTTGCACAACTCATAATAGAAAGGATTGATAATGGGGAGCTCCACGATATGATAGAGCTGGACAACACGGAGAGGGGCCAGGACGGGTTCGGAAGCAGGGGAACCAGTGTAGTCGAAACCAAGACCAAAACCAGTCAGCTAAGGGAAGAAAGCGGGCTAAACCAACACTTCAATAAGTGCGATCAGGCATGACACAAGGCCCGGACCATGGAAGAAACCGTGCTAACCAATGCGATGGTTATCAAGGCAAAGGCAGTGACATTTTGATGCCCAATTCCAGAGACAAGTGGAGGAGAAGGGAGAGGTGGACCAGGACTGGAAGGTGAGGAGAGAAGAGTTGGAAAAACTTCGGGATGAGGGAAAAGATATGCCAATGCACTGGTCCTTGGCGAGTGGCCTCCTGTATTACAAGGCATGGCTGTTCATTCCAAAGGACGAGGCCCTGCAAACGCTGATTGCTCCAAGCAGCCACGACTCCAACGTCACTGGGCATTTCAGCTAGAAAAAAACACTGGAAATCATAACCAGGGACTTCTACTGGAAAGGTCTTACAGAATGGGTACATGACTACATATGGTCATGTGATTATTGTCAACACAACAAAGCGCCACGGCAGACAAGATACGGGTGTCTGCAGCCATTGGAAATACCCTATGCTGCGTGGACCTCTATCTCTACCAACATCATAACACAGTTACCCAAGTCAGAAGAGAACACTCAGATCATGGTGGTAGTCGACCGCTTCACCAAAATGGCCCACTTCATCGGGCTAAGGGAAAATGCAACAGCACAGGATGTAGCCCAGGTGTTCCTCCGGGAAGTGTGGAAACTACATGGGCTACCCACGGAAATCATCTCAGACATGGACCTGAAGTTCGTGGGAGAATTTTGGGAATCCCTCTGCAAACTCTTGGGCATTAAGCAAATGATGTCAACGGCATACCATCCTCAGACAGATGGACAAACGGAGAAAACCAACCATGTGCTGGAAGGCTATCTCTAAAGCTTTGTCAACTACGATCACGATGACTGGCACCAACTGCTTCCGCTAGTGGAGCATGCCTACAATAACTCCGTTAAGAGTGCACACGGACTAACCCCTTTCTATGCAAACTATGGATACCACCCACAGCCACAGTGGGTGAAGGAGTGGGAAGCTCGAAGCCCAGGGGCTGCCACATATGCTCACTGGATGAAGAAAGTATATGGACAGGCGATGGCCATATTGAAGGCAACTAGAGAAGCAATGGGGCGGTACCATGACAAGAAAGTAAGGCCACAACCGCACTTTCAGACGGGCAACTTGGTGATGCTTAACGCCAAGAACATCCACACAAAACGACCCTCCAAAAAGCTTAGCCTAAAGCTATATGGGCCATTCAAAATCCTGGAGCCATGGGGCAACTGAGCATTCAAGCTGGAAATCTCGGAACACTGGAAGATACATCCCGTCTTCCATGTATTATTGTTAGAGCCTTACCAGAGATCAGGTAGGCCGGCTCTGGAACAACCTCCCAGGGTGCCAGAGGAGATGGATGGTGACTTTGAATAGAAGGTTGAAAAGATAGTCAAAAGCGAGGTCATTTCGTACACGGGCAGGGTTCACAGACGCACTAGGAGGATCCGTGAACTTAGGTACTTTGTGAAGTGGCGGGGGTGCTCAGAGGATGAAAACACCTGGGAGCCACCAGAATATTTGGGGCATGCGGCGGAGTTGGTAGAAGGGTTCCTCAGAGAGAACACAGAGATGCCACGGATATAGAGAAAGGATGACAAGGAAAGGTTTTCCTAGGCATGGCCAAGTGAACGCGCACAGGTTTTTCACCCTATCTTGCCGAATCCTTCAAGGAGTTTAATATGTACACTATTAGAAAAATAGATTTTTAGAGATTCGGGCCAAACTCTTACAAAGAGGAGCTCATGTTACACAAAAGACGAACTGGCATAGCGTAATGGGCATGGCATGTGATTATTGGCAAAAGGTTACGTGTTCGATCCCTGGGTCTGCCGCAGTATTTGGAGAATAAATTAATTTCTACCAATATGACGTAGGCACAAAACCCTCATTTATGCCACCACGGAAGGTCGCCGACTGCGGCGCTTTCGCTGAATCCTCAAGAGAGGACTCTCGGCTATCCAGACAAGGTCGAACGAACTAAATCGATCGGTTGGTTGTGGAGATAAACGCATGCAAAGATCACACGGCTGCGCCAACGGATGGATGCCAACTGGAGGGGGGGCAGCTACTCCGATAGGAGGCCCCGGCTGCCATGAGGGCAGTCAGACTGAATTTCAAGTCCATTGGTAGAGGAATGCAGAGGAAAATCCTGATGAGGGAATGATGCCCAAGAGACGATCATTCACCCACACTCCAAAGGCATTACAAGGTAGAGTCAGATGAGGGCCTACCGCATGCAGAGATCAACCCTGAGCGCAATGAGGCCTAACCGCTATTGGCGTGATAAGATAGGAACATGCTTCCTACCGGTTGATGCAGATGGATTGGAAATCCACCTGCACTGATAAGTCTGTCGCCGGAGCTGAGCACGCCGTATGCAGAGAAAGGACCAGTAACCACTTACCATGGTGAAGGGGTTCAAGTGGCTATGATTAGCACCGCTGTAGTGAGGAGAGGAGTAGGACACCCTCCCCGCTGTCCGAGGAAATCAGAGTCAAGTGGGGCAAAGGGTTTCAGGGTCTACCAAGTTCGCACAAAGTAAAAGTAGGAGAAATAGATAGGTCGTGAACACCCAGACGCGGAATATAAATATCGAGGTGCCTCCCATGCTTTATAGATCATCAGTGACGGAGAAGAGATCTTATCAATATATTCATTCTACGATAAAAACCTATATTTCCTCTTGACATCTTAAGTGAGGCTTCCTAGAAATCACTTCGTCACATATCGGGCCTTAGTCCAGACTCGCTTATCCTTAGAGTCGGCTACCGCCTAACATATAGGAAGGTTCATGGTATAGAGGCGATCATAGAGGTGGGTGAGATGGTTTTATTATTTTTCTTCGGTTAAACCCCTCAACATTTTGTTAGACAGGCTAGCTGCCCGATTCAGGTGGGTAAAGAGCTTGATAGTAACATCAAAAGTATGGTATATGGTATGGTGTGGGCTAGATTCTCACAAACACAATCTTTGCTAACCAGAAGAGTCTATACAGGGTTAAGAGCTTATAGTCCCAGGCACATGGTAGCAGGCAAAACAAGTATACAGCACCGATATACAAATAAGGTATATTTGTATCCAGGTTTGGGGATTCAGAGTTCATAGATTGTAATAACATTAAAAGGAAAAACAGATGTAATTTCTAAGTACAGGTGTAGGCAGAAAATTATTAGGTTGGGTAAGGAAAGTGAAATACCAAGAGGCATACCTCTTTATATAATGAAAGGGACTCCTCCTCTGACAAATCCCAATTACCCTAAACTCATCCTTATATACAGCCATGATCTTTCATCAGTTTCTATCAGGTTCCATTACCCAGAACTTTAGCTAAGTGATTAACCCAACTCTTAAGCAACTATGACCTCCAACCAACACTTATCCTAGTATATGAAAACCCAATGCCATTGTATCCTGGTCAGAGGGCCATCACAATAGGCCAGTGGCTTATATCTTTTGATCAACTTGTTGCTCATAATGCATATTGATAAGAGGGAACAATCAAATATTGAGTAGTTAAAGTATGTAAGTAGCCTGTGCTGGGAGGCAGATGAGATGAAGGTTATTGTTTATTGCAAATTCAATGAACTGGAAGTTCTCACTATCTGAATTGTGACCATCAAAAACTACAATCCAATATTACATAATTCCTTTTTAAGATCTTATTTTTAGTTCAAATATTATAATCAACAATTTATATGTGATTTAGTAATTAATATATTCCATTGGCAAATTGGGAAAGCAGATATCTTTCATTTCTTTAAACTCAATGTCACTATGGTGTCCCATAGAATATGACTTTGCTGGGAAGATAATAAGTGGTAGTAAGACAACTCCTGCTACAGATATTGCTTCAATATCAGTCACCCAAATGCAATTACTATCCTAAATAATCTTTATATTCCTTATTAATACCTGACATATCACCTGCCCACCTGCAGAGAGTCCAAGAGCAAATCCTTTCTTATCTGAATTCCAAATATCCTTACCCTTAATATGAAACTTGTACCAGTTATTGTAGAATCTATTGAGGTACTACTCAAATAATTGAAGATCAGTAGCAAGTACTCTTTGCTTGTCTAGCACCTTTCCAACCTTAGATTAAACTGTTTGGTAACAAATCAACAATCTCTGTAACCAGTTCTCTCCTACTTTATCAACTCTCTCTTTGTCCTTTAAAATAGTTTATATCATTTGAAAAATATAAGAATAGCCTGGAGCAAGACCATAATTATCCCATTTCTCAATCCACTTGACCAATATATTTTCCTCTTCATAACATATATCACCCCTAAATACGTTAGCCTATGGAGTGATCTCAAGGTATTCTGCTCATCTACCCTTAAACTGCACTAAAATAGAGGAGCTGAGGTTGGAACAGGGGATTAGATTTATGAGAGAAGTCAAACACATCTTGAGACCAAGTTCTAATAGCAGAACATCACCCATAAGGAAACCAAATGTCGCTCGGGCAGCTGTTGTATAAGCTGGATAAACCGCGTGGTGCAGGGTATACTGTCGGAGTATTAGTGAGCTAAGTCGTTCTAGTTTTGATTGTGAATCACATTTTGCTGGAAAGGCTTTTGGTGAACTAGATTTGTATTTTTATACGTTTTTATACAAGTAGCGCTTGTACCAAGCTTTCTACTAGTCTATAAAAATTACCTTACAATGTCTTCCGAACCAAGACTACCCAAAAGGGCAGAGAGCGAGGTGTACCTTAGTGATAACGGCATCAAATGTTACAAGTGGTGGTTGTATGAGGAGAGAAGCGGGGGATTATGAATAAAGAGAAGGCCGTTGGAATAGTTAGGAGATAATGTTAGGGTGCTGCCACAGATACGTGAGAGAAGACAAATATTGTGAGAGAAAAAATCAAGAGATGATAGACCACAGTCCCTAAATTGTCGCGGAGGAAAAGGTGCCCTGTTTAATCCTGTTTTCCTCTTCTCCTCCACTCCTGCTCGTGTGTTCGTACCAAGGGCCACGGAGAGGTTGCCTGCTCTTTCCGCGGCTATTATTCACGGAATAATAATGGAGTAGCCGACGGACAAGGAGGAATGGATATGATAAAAGGACGAATGAAAGAGTTGGATCTAGAAATGAAAGCACAGAGAAGCACCAATTAACTGTGGAAAGCTCGGCGGGTGTATCCCGGTCGCGGTCATTCCATTCGGATAGCATAGACACCACGCCCTGATGCCCATTCCTGGCAGCCCACGAGAGTGGCGTTTGGCCATATTTAGCATCTACAGTGTTGGGGTCAATACCGTCTAGTTCCAACAGCATGGACACAACCCCTTCATGCCCATTCCTAGCAGCCCACAAGAGTGGCGTTCGGCTAAATTCGGCGTCCACAGCATTGGGATCAACATTGCCCTGGTCCAATAGCATCCTCACAATTCCTTCATGCCCGTCCTCGGCAGCGTATGAGAGTGGTGTTCGACCACTCTTATTAGCCATATCAGGATTGACATCGTTTCCTTGCAGCAGCGCATTCACAACTCCCTCATGGGCTTTCTTAGCAGCCCACAAGAGTGGTGTTCGGCCGCTCTTATCTGCCATGTCGGAGCTGACATCGTTCCGTCCCAACAGCATCTTCACAACTTTCTCATGTCCTTTTTTGGCAGCCCACAACAGCGGTGTTCGGCCGATATAATCCGGTATATCGGGGTTGGCACCCCACTCTAGCATTATCTCTAGCACCCTATCATGCCCTTTAACAGCGGCCCAAGAAAATGCCGTACGGCCTTTGATGTCTACCACGTTGAGATCCCATTCCTTATGCTTCAGTAGCGGGACCATTATCCCTACAATCCCAAGGAATGCTCCGCCATGGAGTCCAGTAAATCCCATAGGGCTGCCATGATGATCAAGGGGCCGCCTCCATCGATGTCTTTCCTGCGATAAGAGCAGCGTGGAGGATATGTGACTGTCGAATCCGTCCAATAGCTTGAGCACGGGTGGTACCAGGATCGCGGAGGTGTCTCTTCTGGCATGTGTTCCCCAGTAGCAGGATGCATACTGCAGAAGTGGCATTGTGAGTGGGTCTGGGGGGCGGGTAGGTGGAAGGTTGTTGATTGTTTGAGAATTGAGGTAAGTCAGACAAACTTCGGCGATCGTTGAATGGGGGTGAGGGAAAAGTTCGGGTTTTTTTTGTAGATACTCCTGTAGAGTGAAATGGGCAAAACGGACTGTTGATGAGGATGAATCAACTATGACCAAACCAAGGCAGCAGTCCAGTAATGTTCGTATGGAAGGGACATTATCAGCATCGAGATCGGTGCTCCTAATTTCTACCCCCAAAGCGTGACACAGCTCGTCGGGACGCAATGGCCGCTCTGAATGTGATATCCACATGAGTACCTCCATAGCTTGCCGTGATTTCCCTCCGCCCTGCACCTCTATTCGTTTCAAGGTAGCTGTGTATAAGTCCTCCACACCTTGACCTTTTTTCATCTCCTCAAGCTTTTTCCTCCGCTTGGTTTTTGTCGTTTCACCTAAGATCGAGCCGATAACAAGAGAAACAAGGAGAAATCTATGCACAATTATTAGCGAACGAAGCTGCGCCCGATTCGGAGGCATAAGCACTAGACATACATCTCCGATATCGGCCCCGGAACGACTTCCATTATATCGGCCCTGAGACAATCATCCATTGCATCAGGTTCCGGATCCCTATTTAACTTCATTTCCAAGTATGTCCGGATATCATCTTCTTTAGGACTGACCCGTATACTGTCGATATTCGGGAAATATTTATGAACGTCGTCACGAACAAAAGGCCTTCCGGTAAAAAATATCCGCACTGTAGGCAACTCTTGGATGATTTCTTGTAAAGAATCGAGCAAGCCATCGCGGTGATCCCGGGGAGATTCATCCAAAGCGTCAATACATATAAAGACTCGCTCCCGCTGGGCGAGTGTTGTCTTGAGCATTGTGCTAAGTTCGGAAAGTCGGGGGGCCGCAGTACCGAGATGCTTTTTTGCGTCTTCGAAAGCTTGGCGTATGTCCTCCGTAATGTCTCCTCTACCAAACAACTGCTTGAGTATAGCACCCAGCATATTCCGTGTGGTCTGTTTCTTGCGATCAAGGAAGTCACAGTACAGACAGGTGACTGTGATATCCCATCTACTCGCACGGGCTTGATCGCATAAATGGTCGATTACCACAGAGCTAATATTGCAAGGAGTCAGCGATATGGACTTATACTGGTGATTTCTAATAGTACCTAAGGTAAGTCTTCCCCACTCCGGGGTCCCCATGGCAGAATAGCACCGAATGAGCCGATCCAGGTTCTCCAGTTTCCCACTTGCGAAACTCTTCTGTTTGGAAAATCCAGGCTCCCAAACCATCGAGTCGCTTGTCTGTTAAGTCCTGATGTCTGTTCTGCGGTTCTAGTGGTGATAGCCAACTCAGGATCTCAGCCTTGTTATCGGGAGTTATAGTATTATGAATTTCGTTGTAATTGGTGTTGTAACTGTCAGTGATATTGAAAGAGTTCGTATTCCCATTACAATCCCGAGCTTGTAAACCTGTATGACCCATACTGTCTAAAGCGTCGCCAGTGGGACGGTGTGAGAAGATGACCGAGGGGTTATTGAGGGGGTTGGTAGGCTTCAGGTGAGGCGCAGATGCTGTTTACGAGTAGGTAAATTAAGGCTGTGTGATGCAGCAGCCAGCATGTTGCCCAATCACCGAGCCTCAACGAGCCCCTGAGTCACCTATTTAGCCCCTTTTTTATTTGCCTTGGGTCGCTGAACTGGAATCCAGTGCATGACTCAAAGAATCAATCTTGCGGGCAGGGGGGGGCGTTCGAAGGTGCAGTTCGCTAAGGCTGATTCCGAAAGAGTCTTTCTCCGCAGTTGGACCTGGACTTACGGTGATAGTGGAGATAAAGATACGGGCAGCAGTGCGGAGGGTGACAGGGGGATATCTTCTGAATTATGCATTTTTTTGCACATAGACTCAAGCGGTGTACCGGTAGTCTCAAATCAGTCACTATCCCTTGGGGTATCTGAGACAGTCAAATTTGTAGCCAACACGCTAAACTGAGAAGGGGAGCTTGGCGCTTAGAAATCAGCCGAGTGATATCAAATGATCACGGGCGCAGCTTCCCCGGCTAAATACTGTACTCACGCGTCTTTGCCAAGAAAAACGCCGTCAGCCGAAAATAGAGGGGTAAACTATGACGACAAGGTACCATAGACAAGAAACAATGGGGAGTAAAGCCTTACAGTAACCATGTCCTCCACGCTCAGATCAAACCAAACACTATGTTCCACCACAATAATGCCAAGTGGGGAAAGCCTCTCAATTCCAATCCGGAGTGTGATTATTACATTGATTCAAGTAGAAGGAATAAGTTATTCACATGTTTATGAGACTCTGAATGGGCGGGTTTCACTAAATACAATAAAAGGAACTTGGCTCAGAGTAAGGGTCAGTAGAAGAGGCAAGGATTGAAGTATAATCTATACTAATTGGAGAATATAATAGGACCAATCACCGAGTCACGATATCTTTTGCTTACTTGAAAATCTTAACGATCAAATTCGACCCGAGCCTGCTATTCTGCAAAAGATCCCTCCCGGTTCTGCTACCTATGAACGATTGAGAGATCTTGCCTTATGTGATCAGGCCCAGTGGCAAAAGACCTTTCCACAAATTGTGGCAGAGGCTGATATTAACATTTCCAAATCATATGCTTATAAGATAATAAATGAGCATTATAATTTAGACTGTTTTGAGCCTCAACGAAAGCCAAAACTGCAGTCCAGAGACTGGCAAGCCCAGGTAGTACTGGCTGATTGGGCACTCACAAAACCTTTAGAATGCTTCGCTTGCAGCAATGAAAGTTCGATCGAAATAGGCGGAACGCATGGACGGCAAAAGATCACTCGACCCCGAAATTGAAATTTCTATTACTATGTCATCCCGTTTCATAAACCAGTCTTCTCTCTTATGCTTTCCACTTGTGTTACTATGGGCTACAAGGGTAAACTATAAATTTGGGAGAAAGAGTGTCAGGAAGAGCAGGCAAAGAACAACGAGGAATTAGGGAAGGAAAATATGAAAATATGAAACAGAGTAGCTGAT
Organism: Tuber magnatum; assembly: GCA_003182015.1. Lineage (NCBI taxonomy): Eukaryota > Fungi > Ascomycota > Pezizomycetes > Pezizales > Tuberaceae > Tuber > Tuber magnatum. Next base: position 1,698,265 of record PYWC01000026.1, on the reverse strand, counting down.
AAGAGAAGGAAGGCGTTACTACTGAGTACTATTGAATATCAGGAACTGGAGGCAAAAAATGTAAAAATTCAAGAATATAATCAAGTTAAAGAACCTACGGCACCACGCAAGAGACCAAGATGCCCTGAGTGGAAGTTTATAGAAGAGGTACCAGCCAGGAGTGCAGGAGCGGGATTTGATTCGTTTATGTACAGGAAAGAAGTCTTATACCCACTGGTGTATCTATTTCTGAAAAAGGTTCAAGAAGAGAAGAGACTAGATATCTGACTTATTGAGGATAATGCCGGCAACCATACACAGGCGGCAAGGATAGATACCAAAAAAGCATCCAAATTTGCAATTAAACGAATTCCTCATAAAGATTCTCCTGTCGATGGACTCCCTTGTTAGCCCACCAACTCTCCTGATATTAACAAGATTGAGCCACTCTGGCGATACCTGAAAGATCGTTTCGCAAAGTACTCACACCCAAAGGGCCAGTCACACAGTGAAATTAATCGATATAAACAAATAATTCATGATGAATGGGATATGATGCCACAGGCGGTTATTGACCGCCATTGCAAGAAATTTCATACAAATCTCTGGCAACTCTAGAAGAATGGTGGAAAAAACAACTTTGATGACTAGTGCGCGGGCTGCTTTTCAGGCTCCGACAAGATACCTTCTCCTCTACTTTCAAGGAGGTATTGATAAAGTTGTCTAATTCGCATAGTGTTATGGCATGGGAGCAAATGGGATCTTGGAGGTAAAAGGTACGCAATCTAGTTCAATCTTTCATACTTATTGTTCTTGGACAACCTCCTAGGCCACCCAAACACTCCCACCTGGGCCACCCAGACAGATGCTGACTGGTGGGGGTTGTATGAAGATATGAGTATGATCAGCACAATAGCACTAATCCATCTAAGTAAACTACTTGAATGTTTCCCATCTGAGTTTAGCTGTCCAGGTGAGAGGGGGGTCCAGATGGCTTAGGAGTTCGTTTATAAGCAGAGAAGCAGCCTGCAGGATATTGCCGAAATTCTCTGAGACTAACAAAATCTATACCACATGCTCCTGCTTAACGGAGCTTTCCATTATTATGCTATAGCATGTTCAGCTATACTCATAACAACTTCTATTCTTTGAGAGTAATAACTCTTGTCCTTCATGGCTAACTCCAATGATTACCAGCAAATTCAGCAGTTACAAATACTATGTCCCATCAACTCTGCAACTCTTACAGCACTGTTATCAGGCCCCACTTCAAGCCTGCAAACCAGACCATGCACTTCTACTGACTTGGACTTGGCTATGGGTGCTCGACCCAGAGACATCCATATTACTCAGACCACATGGGCAAGGAAGATATATCTGTGGAACACAGTACTGATAACTGTGAGATCTGGGAGATACACTAATGGGGGAGCAAGAAGGCACAATATCTGACCAGCTGCAATTATATGTTCAGAAAACCCTTATTGGGCATATGGTTTTGCAGTATATGGTAGATGGGTACATGGTACTGGATTGTTGCTTTTCATATTGTATGCTGCTAGGCATACAATATGGGTTTTTTTGGTTTTGTCAATGTACTTCACCTGTGTGTATCAGGTATTGGAGTCTGGTCTTATTTTGATTTAAAATACTTTAGAAAAACAATGCAACAGGTAAGTGTTTATAGTGTCTGTTACTTTACAACAAGCATTGAAAATCTCATGTTTTTGGCTCACAGTGTTTATCTTGGCAAAGACACCTCCATACACAGGCTGGTATAGTAGAACCCTAATCACAAGAAGAAAGAGTCTATAATACAGTAAGGCCAGCGTGCCTTGTATTATAACAGTCCGTACAAAAAGAAAAAGAACAGCCTAGTCCCTTACATCCATAACGAGTCAATGGTGCTCACCGTCCTTTCCGGTTCATACTACGCAACATAAATTTACACTGTATACAGCCAACCTTTGAGTCCTCATTTCCAGTAAACTGGTGTTGAGCTGGTATGCTGGTAGAGTGAGGAGGTCTTGTTCTCTGCTACTGTTTACTGTAGCGCAGTGTAGGGTAGTGGTCTTGCATGTATAGTAGGATTTACGAGGTTTGTAGTGTTTTTGGCCATAGATGGTAAATAGTGATTCAGCAATCACAAGACGGAAGGTGTGAGAAGTGCCTTGATCTGGGTAGGAAGGAGACAGCTGCTGGGTCAGAAGGTAGGAGTTTATGACAGTAGTATCTAGTTGCCAATAAAAGATTGGAGACCAGTTCTGGAAACACTTTAACTTAGTAAACTAGTGGGTTCGATATGGGTCGGCAACATCAACACCAACCTTGTTCTGATTGTGATCATTAGTGATTACAGGGATTGGTACTCGTACTCTCTTGGGAGAGCCAAATGCCAGGCGGATCATGGGCCCATTACTGCTTGTAAGGTGAGACTTTTTTTATTCAGTAACAATTCGATCTATGAGGTTATGAATAGTGGAAAGGAAATGCACAGTGGAATTATCTTGCCACTGTGCAGCAAGAACCATGCCAGTAGCATTGCCGGAGCTACCAGAGATCTCATTCCAAGGAATATTTGGACCAGAATCATGTATAGTGGGTGGGAATGCCTTGGAATTAACTCCTGCTATACCACCACCAACCAAACCTCTATTGTGCAACCTCTCTAACAAAGCAATCGATGGGAAGTAGTTATCCATGTATATATTAAAATGCAAGTTGGGGGAATAAGGTAATACTGCAGCAAGCTGAAAGACAGCAGAGCCGGTCGGAGTAAAATCAGGTTGTGGAACAAGGTCAATGAAAGAATTAGAACAAGAGGCAAAAATCCAGTTATATGTGTAGCCAACATTGCATAAGGCAAAAACCTTATACCCCTCTATTATTGGCTTGCTGGGTATACGATAAGTATGGTGACTTTGTCCTCCAATGCGTATCATCATCTTATCCATGGTTATATTCCAGGAAAGCAAACAATATTGTTGGCAGTGATCATGAATTAGACTATTTAGCGGTTCCAACTTCTGAAACTATTCAGACCTCATCAACTGGTTTTTTGGATCAGATATATAGAGATAGCATTTGATTTGAAGAAATCACCCAAGTGACATTGCCGGAAATATGTGATTTTGCTGTACTTCTCGCCAGAAACCTTTGCTCCCCGTCACTCTTCTAGCCCCCATATGGATCAACAGTGCTAGGAATTGCCTTATCTTCACTCCTCTCACCTCTTTCCACCTCCCTCCTGACTCCGCTCTCTTTTCAGCAGCCCATGTATTTGTTTGCTGTACTATTCCTTTAATCACTCGCTCATCCCAAAAGAGTTGGAATATCTGAACTCTAGAGGTCTCACAATCCTCCCAAGGTAGCACTGCTTGGGCTTGGTGGTCAATTTGGGGTACTAACGGTATATAAGGGAGGTAGGCTATGTCTTCGTTGGCTAGACACTGATTGGAGTTTTCTGCTGATCAGGAGTTCTTCTTATCTTTTCTAGCCATCACCCTGGAGTTTTTTTCCAATCGTTTTTTCCCCTTTCTCTCCTTGGGAGTTCTCCAATTAACAGAACGGATGGCTAGTGCTGCTCGCATTTGATTTGGGCCTGATATTGTTGATATTTGGTAATTTGAGTATTCTCTGTGAGGCCGACAGTGATGGTTGAGGTTGTTGTGCAACCACACAGTTGTGCTCTATTTGGAAAGGTATGCTCTCCATATTAGGAATTGTGCATTGGCTACAAATTTGACTGTTTCAGATACCCCAAGGGATAACACATCACTGTTTCTGCGGCTGAGATGGTCGGATAATTGCCTCACGCACGCCTGGTTTTGCTAGCAGTCAAGTAATTTATATACTCAGGTACAGCCTCTACTCGTAATTACTGTGCCGTAGTACAGTGCATCAAACGAAGGTTCAGACTGCGGCAAGATGTTCAACCAATTAGCGAGGCTCAAGAGACTCTCACTCAGACCATACCATCTTATTTGATCACAACAGCGGTAGTTTAGTTAGTTCCCAACTAATTTGGACCGAAAATCGTCACACCGACTTTTCACCTCTCGGAACTATATCTCACTACAAACCAAGCTACCACTAAATTTTTTTTCAATAGATCATGCTACACCAGAAACTTGGGAACCTCATTTTAACCCGTGTTTGGCGGCAAAAAATATCATACTGCAATTTTCAAAACCAAGGATTACCTGCAGTCACGCCCTTGGGAAAGGTGAGTTCTGGTTCAGGTCTGATACTTTATGCCGCATTCGGGAGGCAAAAAGTCAAAAAAATGGCTGCAAGAGCTAGGGCTACCATTACTCAGATGGGGAGTTTGCTAGTTAATTACCGTAGAAACCGGAATAATTGGACCCCTCGCTAAGAGCTCCAGAATCCCCTTCGAATTAGAGGGTGAAAAACACCGCTAAAGACTGTGTTTTCGGCGCTGAACCAAGATAAGTAGAAAGAAAAACGCGACCGACCTTACTTGGAGAGGCAACTCTGGGGTCCTCGCGCCAGGTCTAATTATTCCAGTTTTTACGCTACTGGCAGTGAGTTATCCTGTGCTGCAAGCAACGTCCCGTCTTGCTTCGAAATTCAAAAGGCGAGGAAAGGGCATTTCCCGGAAACACCGCAATTCCCAGCAGTGCACCGAACGGGGCCCGGATGATGAAATTAGGCGTTTTCAGTCTAGGGAATACTATTGACAGTAAACGCCCGATGTAGTAAAAGAGTGAAATAACGACAGCGGGGGGATAAAAGGGCAGCGCGGGGGGCTATGTAATGTTATGTCCCGCCTCACTAAGACATCCGAGGCACGATGGAAATTTAGGTCACCAGGCTACCAGTATTCGAGAGGGAGATCTTCCTGCTTTTACTTGAAGAGCTCTCTTGCGCTCGGAAGACGGCAAAGTCCGTGTGCCTAGTTATGGCCATGATAGAAATGAGTGACTCTGTGTAGCCTTGCTCCCCATCACTCAATTAGGCTAGTATGATATTCAACATGTTAAACTAGCCTGTAATGTCTCGGCTCGCCAGGAGATAAATTTAGCTCTCATTGTGTCGGTATTGTCCAACGCTATTCCTTCTTCTAGCTGGCAGGAAGGGATCAAGTACTGTACAGTACCTTACCATATGATTGGATAGATAAGATGAACTCCGCGATCGACGTTCGATACTGCGATAGCTACGAAGGTACAGCACCTAAGTTTTGACTATTTTGCTAGCAGGGGGTATCCTACTAGCAGGGGTCAGGGTACTGAATGGGGAAAGGTTGCATAGGACTGCTCAACATGATGGGATTTTTAGCGGGCCATGTCTTTAGACCCTTCCATGGGTTTCTACACATGTACATGTTCGTATATCTCCCATTCTGCTTGCTTTGGCTTCTATGCTAATATAGGAAAAGACAAACATCGCAGCTTCTCACAAAGTTTTTCAACTTTTCCTGTCACTCCTGCCTTTCTGCTTCACTTTTACTTTCCTTCAAGTATGTTCAGGGTCTCCACAAGTTGCTACCAAATTCATGTCCTGAAAGTCAAACTAGGACTAAAAAAAGTAGTAGAAAACTACTGTCACATCCCACTATCCCTAATCTCAATAATCTGGATACCTCGCTGTCTTGTATGAATCTCGGTAAACTCGGACTCTCTTTCTACCAAAATCTCACTTGCTGTCCCTGATTCCTCGCCATCCTGGATCGCCAGCTGCACTGAATCTCTTGCTGTTCTGGACAATTTCTTTGGATTTTGGCCATCCAGGATAGCAAGGTGCGACTCCACTAGGGGTGGTATAGAACCACAGAGGTCTACTAAAGATGGCTGGGAACTACCAGAAATATTGTTGGTCTGCGGGGAGTCTGCTTGGGTGTCTGCCGGGGGTCTGTGCGGGGTCTGCTGGGGGGTCTACCCAGGGGTCTGCTGGGAGGTCTACTCGCGGGTCTGCCGGGGGGTCTGCTTGGGGGTCTGCTGGGGGTCTGCTCGGGGGTCCACTTGCAGGTCTGCCGGGGAATTTACAGAGGTCTGTAGAGGTCAGTTGGTAAGTATAGACATTGGCACTGTCGGCATCTACCATATTTAATACTTTGTGAACAGGCCATTTGCATCAATGACAGCCTGACACCTTACTTGCATGCTTTCAATAAGCTCGCGGAACTCATGCTCTCCAACATTTTCCCACGCTGTCTTTACTGCTGCTCTTAACCTATTATAAGTCATATTTTCAGCATAATTACCGCGAAGATAGTTCTTCATAATATGCCATACCTTTTCAATCGGATTCAAGTCTAGTGAAAAGGTAGGCCACTGCATAACTTCTATTCCTTGCTCTCTAAGCTCAGTCCTAGTATCTGCAGCTGCATGTCCTGGCACTCCATCCTGTATGAGCATTAAATAAATTCCATCTTGACAACATAATTCTATATATCCGTGAATTATGGGCACCGTATGTGTACAGTAGCTTTGGGAATTTATTGGTCCCCAGTCCTTTTCCCAGAATATACCCAGACCTTGTATATTGCGATAAAAACAGCCCAGGACATCCATCCCTTCTTCCTCTAATGCGTTTCTACTATGCAAGTAGGATCCCACTCCTCCCCAGGCCTCCGTGTCACCAATGTATGTGTATGTCTTCCACCAGTAATCCCGGCTTCATGGGTCCACAATCTTGAGTTCCATTGTTCCCGAATACTGTGAACATGCTCCTGAGCCCATTGGAGTCTAATTACTTGGTTTCGCTCAGAGATTGGTGGTCTCCTCCAGGCTAGACGCCGATGAAACCCTTCCTTTACTAATGCACCTCTTATTGCCTTTCTTCCAACTCCCCAATCTAGCTCATCAGTAAGCGGTTGAAAAGAGAGATGCCTATTCCTAACTGACATGCATACATAGTCAATAAGCTTTTCAATTTGTAATTGAGTGAGGATGGGAGGACGACTGGTTCATTTGGTAGGTGTTGGAGGTGACGTGCAGGCATACTGGATCTGGTGTTGTAAAAGTTCAGTTTTTTCCCAAATTTCCTTATACTTCCATTCTATTGTGCTGTAACGGGGGCACCCCTAGGAAGATGAATCCCAAGGTTGCGACCACACCAAACAACTTCAAACTTATCGCCAAAAGTTCACACAGATGTAAGAGCAAAGTAGACCGTAAAACTTAATATCGTTAAGCCTGACGCTTCACTCAATTAAGGTCTCGAGAGGATTGATTGTTGGAGTAGGAGAGTTCTCGCATAGACTTTCAGGTAGTTTTATCTTATGCCAGAAACTCC
>PYWC01000026.1:1651498-1665847 GCA_003182015.1 Tuber magnatum | reverse complement strand
GGGCAAAGGGCTCGCTGGCGGGGCGAGATTGGCGGGACGAGATGCGGAGGAGGACGGATTGGGAAACGGCAATCGATAGTAGATGACGGATGGAGTGTGTGTGGAGGGAGTAAGTTGTGGCTGGGGATATCAAAACCTCCGATTCTTTTTTAGGGGAGGTTCAGGGCGCGCTGAGGGCTCAGAAGTGAAGGGCGGAGATAACTCCTCCCTGAGTGAAGTTTTAGCAATAATGTCGTGCCGCAGCCTCAGTCGCGGCACAATACCTGCAAAGCTATTCTCGGGGACTCCTGGGGGGGGCGCTCGGCCGCTCTCATCTGCCACATCGAGCTTGACATCGTTCCGCTCCGATAGAATCTCCTTAGCTCGCTCACTCCCGTCCGGTATGTCAGGGCTTGCATTGTCCCGCTGCAATGTGTCTGGGATTTCCTCATGCCCACCCATGTCAGCCTGGGGAAATGGTGCTCGGCCACTCTCATCTGCCACGATGGGATTGACATCGCTCCACCCCAGTAGAATCTCGGCAATCCCCTCATACAGATCGTCGGTGGCCGACATGGCTGCTGCCCGCCCGTCCTGCCCGTAATCTACACCCCTACGCTCCAATAGCATCTTCGCAATTTCCGCATGCCCACAGCTAGCAGCCCATGAAAATGGTGTTCGGCCGCTTGTATCGGTCGTGTCGGGATTGACATCGTTGCGATCTAAGAGCATCTTCACAATTCCCTCATGCCCATTCTCAGCAGCCCATGAAAGTGGTGTTCGGCTTTCGTGGTCTGCAGTGTCGGGATTGACATTGCTCTGCTCTAATAGCATCTTCACAATTCCCACACACCCATCCCACCTACTCCCAGCAGCCCATGAAAATGGTGTTCGGCCACTTAAATCTGCAGTGTGGGGATTGACATCATTCCGCTCTAATAGCATCCTCACGATTCCCTCCTGCCCATTCCCGGCAGCCCACGAAAATGGCGTTCGTGCACTATCATCCGCAGTGTTCGGATTGACATCGTTCCGCTCCAAGAGCATCTCGACAACTCCCTCGTTTCCATTCACGGCAGCCCATGAAAACGGCGTCTCGCCCCCCGTATCCGCCCTGTTGGGATTCACATCGTTCCGCTCTAACAACATCTTCACGATTCCCTCATGCCCGTTGGCAGCCGCCCACGAAAGTGGTGTTCGGCCGCGCTTATTTGCCATGTCAGGGTTTACACCCTCCTGCCCCAACAGCAGCTTTACTACCCAATCATGTTCTTTCCAGGCGGCCCAAACCAACGCTGTGTTTCCATCAAAGTCGGTTGTGTTCAGATCCCATTTCCTGATCCCCAGTAAAGGAACCATTATCTCCGCAACCCCGAGGAGGGCCCCACCGTGGAGCCCGGTGAATCCAATTGGCCTGCCTTCAATATCGAAGGGACGATCCCAAGAATATTCCTTCAATAAGAGTATCTTGCAAGATATGTGCGTATCGAATTGATCGAGTAGCTTTAGTGCAAGTGACATTACACTTTGGTTGGTTTCTCTTCGAGCATGCGCTCCCCAGTAACAAGAGGCGTATTCAAGAAAGGGAGTTATTGGCGGGGGCGAAGGGAGAGCAGTCGAAAGGTCCCTGATGCATGCAAAGTTGAGGTAGGTCAAGCAAACCTCGGCAATTACCGAATGGGGACTATGGAAGAATGTGGGATTGGCTAGGATATACTCCTGTAGAGTGAAATGTACAAGGCGGACTGTGGAAGAAGAAGAATCGACAGTGACCAGTCCTAGTCCGCAGTTCAATACGGTCCGTATTGAAGGCGTGTTGTCACTGTTCAGATCTTTCGACCCTATTTCTACACCTAGGGCTTGACAAAGTTCTTCCGACTGCAATGGCCGTTGCGAATGTGCTACCCACATGATGGCCTCCATTCCCAGCCGCGATCTGTCCTTCTTCTGTGCCCTGATCCTCTCCAATGTGGAGGTATATACATCTCCTACATCGTGGCCACGTGACATCTGTTTAAGCTTTTGCTTCCTGCGATGAATCGTTGTCTCTGCGAGAATTGCATCAATGCTGAGAGAGACAAGGAGAAATCTATACACAATTATTCGTGAGTAACTCGACCTCTACCTCACATAGGAAAGCTAGACATACATCTCGGATATTGTTTCCGGAATGGTTTCCATTATTTCCGCTCTTAGACGCTCGTCCATGGCATCAGATTCTGTGTCCCCATCTAACTTCCCACTTAAAAATGCCTCGATGTCTTCCTTTGTTGGACTAACCGAAATAGTATCCGCATTGGGGAAGTATCGCTCAACCTCACTTCGGACAAAAGGCCTTCCAGTAAGGAATAACCGGACATTTGGCAACTCCCTCACGATATCCCGGAGAGAGCTAAGAAGGCTAGTCCGATGTGGCGCGAGAGATTCATCCAAGCCGTCAATGCACATAACCACCCGTTGTCGCTGGGCAATTGCCGTCCTCAGCATATTGATAAGCTCAGGGACTCGAGGGCCGACCCCGCCAAAATGATCCTTCGCGTCCTCGAAAGCTTTTCGTATGTCCTCCGTGATGTTTCCTCTCCCAACCAACTGCTTGAGCATGGCCCCGAGCATGTTCGATGCAGTCTGTTCCTTTCCGTCGAGGTAGTCACAATACAGCCCAGCGACTGCGATATCCCGTCCGCTGCCATAGAAATGATCGATTACCAGACAGCTAAGGTTCCAGGTAGTTAGCGACATAAGCTCTATCCCGCGGTCTTTTGTATTACCTAAGATGAGTCTTCCCCACACCCGGATCGCCATGGCAAAATAGTACAGAGTGAGCAGATGCGTCTTCTCCCGTATTCCATCTCCGAAACTCGCTGGTTTGGAAAATCCATTGTCCCACGCCCCCGAGTTGATTCTCCCTTAGGTGTTGATGCCTTTTCTGGGGTTGGAGTGGCGATAACCACTGTAGGACCTCAGGCTTGTCATCAGCTATGGTTGCGTGGACAATTGTGTTGAAACTACCAGTGTTGTTGCTGAACGACCCGCGATTTTCCATATACGGGTAGTCCATGGCCCGTTGTCTGAAGCCTGGCCGACGGAGAAGGTAGAGGGGTGATGGGTACTATAGTGGCACGGCAATCAGCAGAAGAAAATGGTCTCGGGGTGTGGCTTGTGGCTGTGAGGCGTCACAGATGGGCACCTGAATCTCCTATTTGTTTCACTTGAGCCGGTCCCCAAATCCCCCAATGAGCCTCTTTCCAGTTCTCTTGGCCACCATCCCCTTTCTGCGGCTGAAAATGGCTGATACTCGCTTCACGCACACCCCATTCTGTTAATGGCCGGTACGGTGCAGAAATTTACGTACCGGTAGATTACGCGAGCCTGCACAGTACCGGTACTCGAGTACTCGTAATGTCGTAATGTCGTGACGTTTGTGAACACGACCAGGCTTGCATTAGCGTGCATAAGGGTACATTAGGGTATGATACCACAATTCTGTGTTTTTTATAGCGTAGAGAAATAATAAAAATAAAAATAAACAAAAAATAAAAATAAAATAAAATAAATAAACAAATAAAGCAATTAAAATTGAAATTATTTCCTCCAGCATCTGTAATACAAGCCTCAATGCAAAAAGACATAGAGTTTATATGATGGTTTATATGGGATTGTGGATAGTTCTACCACTTCTAAAGTTCAATATCATATGTCAGTTAGATGAAAATATGTCGAAAATAAATAGAGAGAAATATAAAATATAAATACCTGTTCAAGTACAGTGTGAATCTCATGTATGGTCATTTAAGGACCAATTTAAGCATGAAGCTTATCCTTAAGCTCATTCCAAATGGTTTTAATATAATTCAAGTTGCATGGATTTGCTGGCCGAACTAACTTTGTAAATCCTAGTTTTCTGCAAGAGACATCATGATAATGGTGGATATGTGTTGGAGCATCATCCTCTATTATTATGATATCCTGGTCAGGAAAATCAAGTTTGACCTATATTGTAAATACGTAAAAAAGTGGATTTAAAATATGTTCTCAGTAGATAAACCAATCGATTCTGCCCTTCCTATCTACCTTATACACCTTAAGTTCAGGATTGGGAAATGAAACCTCCAGCCTAGCTATGAGATATCTAGTATTTTCAGCTAGTTCGTTCTCATATTCTCCTAGTAATTTAACTAGTCCTTCCCTTTATTGTTTTATTGTCTCGTATGATAATATATATAAATGATAAAAAGCACCTTTCACTATATTTATTCATAAAGGTTTTATTAGCTTTATGTACATTATAACAACAACAATAATAATAATAATAATAATAAGTATAATAATAATAAGAATTTATAGCATCTTTACCATACAATATTGTTCTTCAAACATAACCCTCACTCCTTGTGAAAACTTTTATTGAATATTCTATAGCTTATATGCCTTACCAGTCGCTCTGCAAAACACTGTGAGTGCGATGACGCCAGAGACCACCTATTTCAAAGTAGTTCTTATCGGTAAAGCAAATTGATCGCCAATCTTGAGTTCGGTATTGGTAACAAAATGCAAGTCTTGTTGCCTTTTGAGCAGTGCTTAAGGTGGGCTTTGTAGTTGGCTTTCAGCAGTAGATTTTATTTTTATTCAAAACCTTCACTACTGTTTGCCTACTAATATCTAAATTCGCTTTAGTTATTTATTAATTAATTAGCTGTAAGTACCCATCAATTTTAATAAAAGGAATTTTTTTAAAAAAAAAGTAAGAAAATAATAATACTAGCTTTGACAAGCGGAGTGAAGATCATACGACAAGGCTCTGCATCCTTTAATGCTGTTTCCACTAAATGTCTCTTTTTCTGCTCTGTAGGGATCCCATTACAGCCTTTCTGAAAGGTGAGTAATGGTATAAGATTGTTAGTTGTACAGAGGTCATTGATACCATTCTCGCTAGCTTGTTGATGTGCTGTTCGGATAATATTCAAGCAGGTGTTGGCATTTTTCACACCAGTCTTTTCTGAAATCTGCTATAGAGTTATTTTTTAAGCTCCAAGTAATATTGCGTAGCCCAAAACCTCTCTTCTTTTACTTATTGAGATTGTTGGTTCTCATAGTGTTGACATTTTATGTATATATGATTTCAAAAGAAAAAACAGAAAGGTATAGGGTAATATTGTATATTTTTTTTTACTTGTTATTGTGTATACTAAGTTACTTATGAAGCTATATCTTGATAATTTCTTATTTGCACCCTCTGGAATGTACTCCTATTTACTATAATATACACTAATGCAAGCCCAGTCTTGTTCACAAACATCATAATAGTATGAGTACAAGTATCTGAAATGATGTTTTCATTCATACAAGAAAGCAGCTTTTTTGCAGAATAACCTAAAATAACTATATATTAACATTTCATAGGGTATGATCCATACTACATACCACATGTACTAGTGGCGTTTCAAAATATAATGTCTTATAAAATTAGGGCAATTGTACCTTGATCTAAAAAATTAGTTCATGGAGGCCAAGAGTTCAAGTCTACTTCATAGCTATCCTTTTTTAATAATTTTTAAATTTTCTAGATTACTATTGTGTAATGATACTTATAGCAAGAATAAATAGAAAATAGATCGTAGACAGAATATTAAAATACTATCGTATACCTTTCTAAAACTTTATTTTACATCAGCAATAAAAAACTATATGTTTGGTATATTGCTGTTGTACTCTAACAGACATAATACCAAGTCTGCATTTCCTACATCCTATGCATTCTAATATTGGTTGCAACATCCGCTAATATCAGGGGCATCTAATAGTACCTAGCCAGACTCGGTTGCATTCTGATGCAATGCCATATCTGACCCATGCCCTGCCAACACCCAGTCTACATCTGAGTTATTCTCTATAGTACCTTCTCATTCTGATGCCCGTACCTCTACCTTGATTCTCACTGGCACCTTGTCTCTAGATACCATAACTGCTTCTCACAGGAGAATACCTAGCACCGCATCCACACACTCGGTGTCTTCAGAAAATTTTGCCTAATCGCTATTGGCAACCCAGTTCTTATCAAGGCAAGCTATATACCTATAATTTCAATTACCTATATAAGCTGATTCTATTTTTGGCACTTCATGACTGAAAAAGTGAAAAGAGACTTACATTCTACTCTGAATCCAAGTGATAGCTATGGCCCAGCTGCAGTACCAGTACTTGGTTGTGTTCTTACCATAACTCCAAGGCCACTAGCACTAGTATATAGCAACTCCATATCACACTTCTAAATACCATTTTCCATACAATGACCCTACTATCCACATAGATCCTACTAAAACTAACTGGTATTTCTGTTCCCATATTGAATTTTATAAGGTATGCCCAGATCCATTTACCACAAGTTGAATTCTTTTTCCCAATCAGATTCTGGAGAGGTTCAGACAATATATTGATTTTGACATCAGATTCTTCAGGCATTCATCGGCTGCAGCCCTCCATACTTTGCAGAATAGATCCACTCAATACCAGCTTTCCAACCCCCTAAAGAACGTCTACTTGCAATTAACATTGGTAGAGTTACAGCCTACTATAAACGTGGTCTTTGCTGGTGAGGTTCTGACTAAGTAGTAATTTGATACCAGATTCCTTGAGCGTACTTTGGCTGCAGGGCTCTGTACTTTGCAGCATAGATCTACTCGATACCAGTCTTCCAACAGCCTAAAGAGTATCTACTCAGAATCAATATTGGTAAAGTTACAGCCTATTATGAAAGTGGTCCTTTCTGAGGAGATTCTAACTATGTACTAATTTGATACCAGATTCCTCAGGCATCCTTCAACTATAGTACTTCATACTCTGCAGGATAGGTTCACGCGATGCCAGATTTCTAATAGCATAAGGAACATCTACTTGCGATCAATATTGGTAGGGTTACAGCCTATTATGAAAGTGGTTATTGCTGGTAAGGTTCTGAGTATGCACTGATTTGATGCCAGATTCCTCAGATGTCCTTTGGCTGCAGTCCTCCAGACTTTTCAGCTTAGACCCACTCGACACCAGCTTCCGAATAGCCTAAAGAACATCTAGTCACGATCAATGCTGGCAGAGTTATAGCCTATTATGAAAGTGGTCTTTGCTGGTAAGGTTCTGACTATGTACTAACTTTGATACCAGATCCCACAGGTGTCTCATGGCTGCAGCCCTTCCTACTTTGCAGCATAGATCTACTCGACGCCAGCTTTGTAATAGCATAAAGACTGTCTACTCAGCACTAATGTTGGTAGAGTTATAGCCTGTCATAAAAGTGGTCTTGGCTGGTAATATTTTGACTTCATGACAGTTTGATTCAAGTTATACTACTGGTAGAGTCTGGGGGGGTTTAATGATGGTATTACTATGTATATTAGTGTTTTAATAAATTATACTATCTACCACTACTTCATAAATTCAATTGTGATCTAGGTTATAAAGTCGAAATTGGTGGACCCTTTAGGAACTATTTACTTCAAAGTATTTGGTCCAGATTCTGTTTATATTCCAACAAGACTCGGATTTGACATTATGTCCTATTCATATCTGGACAGTGTAGTGTTGCGCCAGGTTGTATCCTGACAACATAGTGTTGTGCCTGCTTGTGCTTGGAGAATTGTATGTCAACTCACTTGCATCCTAACGCCACTAAGATCCAATGTCACATCCTGAGTCATGATTTATGTTCTATATACCCTATATACTAGATGCTATAAGTGCTCAGGCTGCTAGCCTATATTTTTGCTGATGCAGCAGATTCTATGTTTTCAATTTAAGATGTAAAGCAGAAACACCTTATATAGTTTATAAACTAGCAAATATGTTATCTTTCAAAAACTAAGCTGATGATACCCATTCCTCTGATTCTGCTATTGCTATCAATGTCAATACTCAGAGAACTAGAGCTAGAAGGGAACAATTAAAGCAAGAAGAACTAGTTGTAAGTTTATCTGAATTCTAGAAGTATCTTTTTATTCTATAATAATAATTAAGATTTAAAAAATATAGACAGAGTGGAAATAGGAGTATAGTTCAAGCCATTCAAAACCTGGACCAGACCCATCAATTTTAAATTCTTAAGACTCTATGAGAATCAGTGCAAAGGAGGGAAAAAAATCTGTTTAGTATCCTTCTTCATCTCCACTTTGAGAAACAGGTGTTTTTTTCTTCTTTGTACTGATTCTCATAGAGCCTTAAGAATTTGAAATTGATAGGTCTGGAACATATTTTAAATGGCTTGAACAATAAAAAAACTCCTACTACAAATACATTACAGGTTCATAAATACTATCAAAGACAAGTAGTCCGCAAAGCAGCTATGGCTATGTGACAAGTACCTAATAAAATACTTTTGCATTAAATTTGACAGCCTGTTAATAAACAACAACTAGACTACAAAGCATGACCCCAACGAAGAATGTTTGTTAATAAAGCTTGTCCTCAACACTTGCAAAGATTGCAAGATACCTTTAAGGCCATATATAAGAAGATCTTCAATGCAAGTATTAGGACAGAAAATCATCTATCTGGGCTCTACTCGAACCAGCAGTATTGGGTATACGTATTTTTAAAGCTACAGATCAAGCATAAGAAGGAGATATTAAAAGCATAGAATGGTAGTCCTAGTAGAACTGTATAGCTAAAGACTTGAAAAGAGTTGGTCCACCAGGTTGAACAGGTAGTGTATAGGGGAGAAGAGTTTAAGAGAGAATTCTAAACCCATGAAGTTTCATAGGTTAAAAAAAGATATGTGCTGAAGCCCAAGCATGAAAAACATAGGCTGGTTGTATTACTTTTAGACAATCTCGAAACAGTCCTTGCTGTATGGCAGTATATTCTCAAGGTTAGAGATAGTAAGTTATTCTTTTATTTTTTATATTTAACCTAGTAATATATAACTAGTATAATTACTAAATATATAAACAGAACTTACTTTATGAAATTTGATAAGAGAAATTGCCAAATATTGGAGAAAGTCTAACTCCATTACTGATGACGATATTTTAAACTAGTTTATCAACAATGTAGCCCATCAAGTTGAAAAAACTATTTCTTCCAACACTATAGCATGCTGGCTTAACAACTTGGCTTTAAGTACAAGGAATACTATGAAAGTATATACAGTGATGGCCATGAAAGAGATAATATCAAGAACTATCATGACAATATATTTCTTCCACAAATTGAAGCATTTAAGGAATCTTTCCTCATATAGGATGAAAACCTCCATAAACTCCCAAACGCAGGTCAACTTTCTAGAAATATATAGCCTATAATTCTAGTCGTGCAAGATGAATGTATATTCAATTCCAATAATGGTAAACATTATATTTCGTTTTACCTACAGCATAAGCCTTTAAGGATAAAGGAGTGAGGCCAAGGCCTATATATATCAAACTTTCTTACCCCAATTGGGTAGCTTAGAGGTGGGGATGCATACACTATACCAAAATGCCGAGGTGATATCTGATGGGATGGAAACAAACTTCTTGATCAAATTATCAACAAGGCAATACCCATCTTCAAAGTAGAATTTTCAGGATATCAAGGTTTTTCACCCTTTAATATTGCTTGCAATCACCTCAAACATGCCCACTATGCACTCCATATTTGAGAAATGAATCTAGAACCTAGAGGAAAGAATACAAAGCAGATACTTAAAACCTATGTTACTGATTCAAATCACCTAGATAATAGATTTATACAATAATTTGTTTTACCAGATGGGAGACTAAAGGGCCAGAAGATTGTTCTTACTGAACAATGTCCCTGGCCAGAAAACCAAAACTGAATCTGTACCCAATCTTGAATCAAGTCTAGTACCAGAAAGTCTGACCAGCTAAACCCAAAATATTTACCATGAGAAACCTGTTGTACTCAATTACTCTTTGCAGCTCAACCTGACTTTCTTAATTGAGAAAGTCAAACTGAACAAGCAATTCTTGATGCTGGATATAAGATGATATTTTATCTGACCTTTCATTGCAAGTTCAACCTTATTAAGTTCTTTTGGGAAGCTGCCAAGCACTATATACAAGAGAACTGTAAGTACAACTTTGAGTCTTTAAAGATGCCAGTTCCAGAGTTATTCGCTAGTGTATCAAATGAGGTAGTATGGAAACACTAGGAAAAGGTATAGAGAATTATGGAGGCTTTTTTATCAAAGGTTATATATGGCTCACAGGGGCATGAAAAGCTTGTAAGCAAAAAGTATAAGTCATACTAGCATGTTTAACAGATATAAAATTTTGTATAGTATTATCAATTACTCTCAATAAAAGTTTCCTTAATCCAACAAACCCTATATTTGTAACCTACAAATCTTAATAATTTTTCTAAACTCTCCTTACCTTAATTATAGAAGGTATTATATTTTGAAATGCTACTAGCATACGTTGTATGTGGTATGCATTATACTTGTACAAGTACTCATGCTTCTCAGCTAAGATTTGGTACCCTATTTGTATTAGTATATAGTACAAGTTCATTTCTGCTAAAGAGGTATAGTATATTAATAGTGTACAGCTAGGCACAGATAGGGAAATAGATATAACAAGGGTGGTTCATGATAGAAAGTTCAATTAGTATAAGTTGAGAACTTATTTTCATTAACCATTAAACTTATTGTCTTGTCCCTATTCACGAACTTGTAAGAGATTAAGGTAAGAATTCATACAAAACCAATCAACTAACTCTGGAGGTATATGATTCCACTCATGTTTAAGTACATTGGCTATCTCTTCACATGTCCATTTACCTTTACCTCTAAATCTGTAATCTATCATGCAATCCTATATATAATTCTGATAGTGCTCAATCTTGTTCAAGTTAGGAGAGTTGGGAGTCCACTTAGGAATTCTATCAATCCTACAAGTGGTGGTATGTTTATGATCTATCTTAGCTGTAAGGATATGATTGCCTACATTGTCCTTTACCACCCAACAATGTTGTCCTGTCTGAGTCACAATATGCTGTACAAATAGGTAAAGACACTTATGAAGAATTATTTTACAATATAAAAACTAAACCAAACCTCCACCAGTACTTCTAGTATGTATTTCCTCACCAAATTCCCAGTATGGGCATCAGGGTATGTATTGTAGCTCATGTAGTACTTGGTTTGCATTATAGAGAGTAATATTTCAATTCAGAACCTGCAAAGAACTATATTCAGCTCTACCAAGTATTATTGCATTAATCCTCTATCCCACCACCCGTCATGCCCACTTTTCATTCTCTCTTCTAAGTTCTTCAATATTTGTATCCTGCTCTTCTGGAGTCTCATTTATTCATAGCTATAATAGACCTTTAAACTCAAGTGAAATGCTCCCAGAAACTATAACACTAAGTCAAGATTTCATTTTTTCTAGGACAGCTGAGGTAAATGGGTGTTCACCTTTGCATTGTGTGATATTTCAAATTCTGTGAGGGGCTCCAACCTCTAAGATCATCTCGTCACTAAAAATAAATAATTCAATATGCTGAAAAAGCCTTTGATTGACTAGTTCCAAGGGACTTAACTTGTAAGCAGTATCTAATAGTAGCTTTATATGTTATTTATACTATAATAAGTTGTGATACTGATGCAGCATTGTAACGGGGGCACCCCTAGGAAGATGGATCCCAAGGTTGCGACTGCACCGAACAACTTCAAACTTATCGCCAAAAGTTCACACAGATGTAAGAGTAAAGTAAACAGTAAAACTTAGTATCATTAAGCCTGACGCTTCAGTCAATTAAGGTCTCAAGAGGATTGATTGTTGGAGTAGGAGAGTTCTCACATAGACATTCAAGTAGTTTTATCTCATGCCAGAAACTCCCCCATCAGTTTACTCCAACTATTCAAGCACACCCTTCTCCGCTAAGGGTGGTTCAACATCTCTTCTGGCACCTCCTTTGGGCATTGATATCTGAACACACTGTAGACGGAGTTCACCTTATATGGTTATTGTTTCTGTGGCGCATTCTCATTTTTCCCCACCGGAGTGAAAACTTCTTCACATCGGTACCTTGCCAGGGGCTAACAGTCAAGACACCTGATGAACTTGTAACACATAAGACAAAGTGGTATAATGTAATGGGCATGTGACGTGATCATTGGCAAAAGGTCACCTGTGCGATCCCAGGGTCTGTCGAAGTGGTTGGAGGATGAGTTACTTTCTACCAATATGACACCGGGACAAAATCCTGATTTACACCGCCACTGAAGGATACGGAGGGAGATGTTTGCAATAAGTCCACAAGAGAAGACTCTCAGCCATCGTGAAAAGGTCAAACGAAGTAAATTGGTTGGTTGGTTGTAGAGATAAACGTATGTAAAGATCCTTCAACTGTGCCAACAGGTGGATGCCAACTGGGGGGAGGTTGGCTACTGTGATAGGAGTCCCGGGCTGCCATACAGGCTGTAAGAACAAATTTCAAGTCTATTAGTGGTGTAATGCAGGGGAAAATCCTGATGAGGGAGCGATGCCAAAGAGACAATCACTGGTGCACACCCAGAGGCATGATAAGGTAGAGTCCCATGATGGCCTACCGTATGGGAGGTTAACCCTGAACACAACAAGGCATAAATGCCACAGGCGTGATAAGATGGGAGTATGTCTCCTGCAGGTTAATGCAGATGGATAAGGAATCTACCTGAATTGATAAGTCAGTCGTTGGGGCAGATCACTTTGTATGTAGAGATAGAACCAGTAGTCACTTGCCACAGTAAAAGCGTTGGAGTGACTATGGTTAGAGCGAATACTGTGAGGGGAGGGATAGGACACCCTCCCCACTGTTCGAAGAACTTAGAGTTGAGCGGGGTAAAGGTTTTCAGGGTCTACAAAGTTCTCACAGGGAAACGTAGGAGGAAAAGATAGCCCACAAACACCCAGATGCAGAATATAAATATCGAGGTGCCTCTCACGCTTTACAGACATGATCAGTGATGGAGAAGAGATCTTATTAATATATTCATTATACAAGATAATTCTACATTTATTTCTATCTTTGACATTTCAAGTAAGCCTTCTGCGAAATCACTTCATCACATGTTGCACCTTAGTACAGACTCTCTTGTCCTTAGAGTTGTCTACCACCTAACAGAACTGGCCTATCTATGCCACACTTCCTATATGCATTGGTCTCTACCTGATCCCAGAAGCTACCGAGTGCAGTTTATCTATCTACTATTTACGATTTTCGGGATTCTGGTATCTTCCTCAAGATACAGTGGTCTGGGACTGATCCCATGGGTGCTACCCATGACCACTACCTTGGATCTACCTTACCTGTAGTAGGAACCATGCTTTTAGTGTCTCTGCACTTCCCTTATAAAGCCTAAGGTGTTGGTGACACATTCGGACTTGGTAGGTGTAAAACTCTCCCAGTCGTCCCGGCACAACCAGGAACTACCTTCATGACCTCCGTGGTTAACTGCTGTTAACTCTGTCAGTTTTGGTCCGTTTTACTCCAAACAACTTGAAGAAGGTACTCCACCTTCCACCCTATAGCCCTTTGTGTACTCTGCGAACAGTGTACTGTCGACCGGACGGCAGAGACGTATACAGTATTGCAAGCAGGTCTCCAAAGATTCCACTTTACTAGACTGCACCCAACTACACAACCGTTTGCCCATGACGTCCGGGCCTCAAGGCGCTGCCGGAGAGGCGTGATAGGAATCAGGTCTCCAATTTACAGCCTCTTTTGAGCTGCATAGCTCGCCCAATAGCATCTTCTGGAACCCCAGATTCCAGTATTATGCAGCGCTTTCCGTGACAAACATTGTAGTCATTTTTCCCGAACCACCCACTGGACTTTGTATGGAAATGTAGAGTAACTCAGGACTTTAGGTAGGGTTACCAGCGCCCCATGGTAGGGTAACCTGATCCTGAGGGTAGGGTAACCTTGTCTGGTGGACAAGACGACTTCATCCTACTACCCTATCTATTCCATCGCCGGAGATAGACACTTCAGACCTTTCTCCAGTTACCCAGCTTAGCAGAGTAACTGTCCCTTCAGAGGTCCCTAAGTATGCTGACACTGCTCCTAGATGTAGCCAAGTACCTGAGTACCTTGCCAGTTATCTCTGTTCATCTCAAAGCCCAGGCTATTGGGTCTCCATTGGTCAAGTACTTACTTTGTAACCGGTACGGGTTACTAGGGTTTTATGTTCATTGTTTTATGTTTGGTTTCACAGTATCGCTTGATACTTGTATTGTTTCATGTGCTATCGGTTGATATACACATTGTTTTATGTTTGGTTTTATAGTATCGTTTGATACTTGTATTGTTTCGTGTGCTATCGGTTGATACACACATTGTTTTATGTTTGGTTTCATAGTATCGTTTGATACTTGTATTGTTTCGTGTGCTATC
>PYWC01000026.1:1585216-1643794 GCA_003182015.1 Tuber magnatum | reverse complement strand
ATATCGCTCATACTGGAGATAAGTGATATGCTGTATTTAAAGACCGCTGATTCCCGCGATGGAAACAGCAGCCTTCGACAGATAGTATTCTTAAATATACTTGGTTGAACGGTTACTTCTTTGATCTCCTATTACACCCCATTCGAAGCCTCCTTTAGCAAGCAGCGCTCACTTCGTGTTGATCACGAAGCCATCTGCTCCTATCGTACCGCTACGTGACTAGGGCCTAGCCTGAACACGTTACATACTTGCCTGCTGGTTCCTACCAGTTCGTCTCCTGGCTGCCTGCATGGGTGTCGGTTCCGGCTGCTATAGCTTGTGTATGCCTGGTCATTACAATTATGTGGTATGCAGTGGCAGAGAAAGTATTTACTCCAGCCTGTCAGGCAATTTCTGGAAAAGTTAACAGTTGCTGTTCAGTATCTTTAACTGCGAGAGCACCTATTCAGTTTGATTCCACCGAATCATCAGTGAATTTCTGTTAAATGGCAGGCTTAGAATGAACTTTATCATCTTGTTTGACTGTTCCTAGCATGTCCTATATCGTTCAGTTAGTATTTGAACAGCATTCCTGTTTTACTGTCAAATCCTTATCCTGGTTACCAACCTTGAAAGTCTTACCTCAATCCAATTGAAGATCTGGCAATCAGTTTCTCAATTCATTTAAAGAGATACAGAAATCTCATCAAAGCTCATTCTTTCACATATACAAAGAGCAATAACAGCTGCTCTAGCTATGATCGAAAGACTTTTTCTGTAAGGCATCGTGAAATTGATTCGATAGCACTACAGTGCCCTCCTGCTGTCGCCACTGATAGCATCGCCTCCTGATGCCTTTATCCCCACCCCCCCAGCTTATGGCATACTGATATAATCATCTTCTCAAAAGAGTTTGGCATAAAACTAGTTGTCCACTACATACAAGCTATACTCCTTCGATGTAAAAGAACCTGTGCCACACGCTAGGACAAATGGGGTGCTAAATCTTGGCTGAGAAGCACGAGTGCATGTCTACTATGAGTACCTTATCAACCTTTGCGATTCGCTACCCCGTCTGGTCACGAATATCCCTGTAAGTCCCGGCA
Source organism: Tuber magnatum (assembly GCA_003182015.1). Taxonomy (NCBI): domain Eukaryota; kingdom Fungi; phylum Ascomycota; class Pezizomycetes; order Pezizales; family Tuberaceae; genus Tuber; species Tuber magnatum. The sequence goes on along the minus strand of PYWC01000026.1, from coordinate 1,642,709 downwards.
TCGCACCGGGTTTGGTTTAGCTTGGCAAGTTAACGCAACTGCAAAAAATTATTAATAAGATTCAACACAGCCAAATGGCTCATGCCATACCGTGTCAGGAAAACACTAATCCTTCTTAAGGACTTTTTTCTCTGAATCCGGGGATTAGCGACTTAACAGAAATACAAGTAGCGAACCGCAAAAGTCAATACGGCACCGCATTATCCCGATTGGGAGAAAATGTCGCGGGTCGCCTAATTATCTCCTCTAAGAACAAGTAGGGCGCCATTTTGTTTCGCAGGCATTTTCCCCCGCCTCCAAAATAGGAGCCTCGGACGTCCTGTGACTATTCTCTCTTATTCATGATACCGTATAGCCATCCTATCATCTGTCCTGTTACGTGTATAGTGCTTGCGCTGAGAGTGGAATCATCGAGGGTCGAACGAAGCCGAAAGTAATGAATGATGAGCTCCACGACCGATGATCGATACTGTGCTAGCTGAGGGCAAACCGGAGACATACGTAAGTTTGTCTCCTTGGGAAACTGGGGTCTTAGAAGATCGCAAAAACTCTATTAACCGAGTCAGCCGATTGCAAAGGATCACCCCGCGGTGACGGATGGAAAAAAATTCGACGGAAACTCATAGAAGCAATCTACATTATCCTCGCCAAGCCTAGCGTACTATGCTGAACAGCATAGCCTGGAAGAACAACCCAAAGCAGGCAACCGATATCGAATGTTCAAAAGGATTCAGTAGAAAGGAAACAAAATCAGCGCCCCTGCAGGCTTCTAACGCAGGGTGGAAAAAAAAAATAAGTATGACATCGTACCCGTAACTGCACGACTCACAACAAGACATCCCACAACCCCGTGCCCCATAAATATGCCGGCAACGTTGGCTCTGTACCATAATTCGAGCCTCCATCCAAAAAGACGAGCCAAACTGCTCTCGGTAACTTTGATACTGTGGCTTTCTGCGCCAAGTTTGGGCCAAACAATATGACTTACTCGGCAGCAGGCTTAAGAGTTCAACTCCGTTATCCGCCGGTTCGTTGACCGACCACTGAACGGGTCGAAAGTGAGGAAGTGCTGAGATTAGGGAAGGAGGTTCCAGCAAAAATGCATGGCCACTGCAATAGACCCGAGTACTCATACCTTATACAGAGTGCTGGTCCTCGAATCTGAGCTCCGAACAGGTAATCGCCAGCTATTTAAAAGCTTTGTGCCTGACGTTACGATTTTTTGAATTGTACCACAGCCTAAAATCCGACCGTCTACTGTATTATTCGCTGACATATCGTTCGCCCACGAGTTACAATAACCAGTTGCTGGCGTACGGTAGTAAGGAAAACGGAGTTGCCAAGTCGCAGCCCTAACCCTGACAGATATAATTGACGATTGGCGAATTATGAATCATGAGAGGACCTCTATAATATAGAAGCCCTCTCCTTATAAGGGTGCGATGGGAATTCCGCTGATATCCCGAATATCAAAATCGCCTCCGGAATCTCTAAAAATTCTTAAGACTGGGATTCACCCCTGAAGCCTAGTCATGGCTTGCAACTCCGTTAACCTCACACCTACCCCCTAACTTACTACCTTACCTCCCTAGCACCAGGCTTTTTGCAATTACTTCTGATAAGTTATTAACCTAATTCCCGCCATCTGATAGTTCCTTAATATCGGTACAATCCCTGCGAAGTCTATAGGGCAAGCGTCCGGATGCCGGGGATGGCGACGGGAATGGCAGGAGCGTGAGCAGAGATTGATGTCTAACGAGTGAGGCGATACATATATCGCTGCGATGACCGACAATGGAAATTTGGTTTTCTCCGGTACCTCACATTCAGAGCAACGCAAGGCTGGTATCATAAAACGATAAAGCACCATCGAGCGACCTCACCCGTCACGAAATCCCACTCGACTACCATGGGGGTCACTAATGCTAGGTTTGCGCCGCAGGTCTTGTAGAGTCCTGTGCCGCAGAGCCTAGGAGACCCGGAAGGGCGATATATCAGGAAACCGCCAGAGTCATCCAAACCGCTAAAGCTAATACCCCAATCCCACTGCGTGCGGGCATGAAGGGCGAGTCACACAAGACCAACTATACCATAATAAACCCCCATAAAATGCGAACAAATCAAGAGGGTGTTTTGCGAACGGGATCATGCTCCCAAATCGTGACTCTGCGCTTCAAAATCACATGTTTAAACCCCGACATCAGATTTCATGGGAGATGGGTGAGGTAATTGAATTTCAGTGAAAATTTTCCGCAAATAATATTATCGAGAAGCGCTTAATATCATTCTTTTGTGAAGGAAGAATTACTGAAGCGCGCAGAGAGGAAGGTATGATGCATTCCGATGAAGCAGTTTAAAAGATAATCTGAAGGGGAAAATAAAGGATATGATCTGTCTAAGAAAAGGTGTGAAATCGAGTTTTGCTATAATATTATATGGGAGACGAAAAAAACGGAATTGGAGTCGAAAGAAGAGAGTAAAGTAGAGGTCATGCGCCATAGACCACAAAAGGACTCCCAAAGTTAAGTGTCCTTCACACCGGTGCATGGATCTGCATTTGTATATCTAACTTAGATCACTGAAAGCTTTGCCTAATCCCGCTTCTCATGTATAATAAAGCTATCATCGGGTAAACGCTGGAAATAAGGTGGTTGAGAAGGAGGGACTAATGGCAACAAGAAAGCAGAAGAGAAAAATTAAAGAGGAAATAATCACGATGGGGCGAATGGCTATTCCGCGGAGAGGTCGAGTAGCGGGGGGAAGGGGCCCCGAGGGTGAGATGCAGGCCGACGGGATGAGCTGAGAGGGGCTTTGAGGTAGGTAAAATGCCTCAGGTGAAGGTGAGTGGTGCTCTGGGAGGGCATTAGGATCTGCGGGGGCAGGAAAGGGGGGTTTAGGTATGGAGAGCAACTCCACAGTTCTTGTATATCCACGGGACACAGCTAATTCAAGGGGTGTTGTGCCATCGAGGTCTGGGATGTCGGGATTGACGTCGTCTCGGCCAAGGATCAATTGGACTATTCCTTCATGCCCGCCCCTCGCAGCCCACGATAGTGGTGTTCGACCATATTCGGTGTCAGCAGTGTTGGGATTGATATCCCCTCGTTCCAATAGCGCCTTTACTACTCCCTCATGCCCGCCCCCCGCAGCCCACACGAGTGGTGTTCGACCATATCTGGTGTCGGCAGTGTTGGGATTGATATCCCCTCGTTCCAATAGCGCCTTTACCACCCCCACATGTCCGCCCTCCGCAGCCCACGATAGTGGTGTTCGACCATATCTGGTGTCGGCAGTGTTGGGATTGATATCCCCTCGTTCCAATAGCGCCTTTACCACCCCCACATGTCCGCCCTCTGCAGCCCACGATAGTGGTGTTTGACCATATCTGGTGTCGGCAGTGTTGGGATTGATATCCCCTCGTTCCAATAGCGCCTTTACTACTCCCTCATGCCCGCCCCCCGCAGCCCACACGAGTGGTGTTCGACCATATCTGGTGTCGGCAGTGTTGGGATTGATATCCCCTCGTTCCAATAGCGCCTTTACCACCCCCACATGTCCGCCCTCCGCAGCCCACGATAGTGGTGTTCGACCATATCTGGTGTCGGCAGTGTTGGGATTGATATCCCCTCGTTCCAATAGCGCCTTTACCACCCCCACATGTCCGCCCTCTGCAGCCCACGATAGTGGTGTTTGACCATATCTGGTGTCGGCAGTGTTGGGATTGATATCCCCTCGTTCCAATAGCGCCTTTACTACTCCCTCATGCCCGCCCCCCGCAGCCCACACGAGTGGTGTTCGACCATATCTGGTGTCGGCAGTGTTGGGATTGATATCCCCTCGTTCCAATAGCGCCTTTACCACCCCCACATGTCCGCCCTCCGCAGCCCACGATAGTGGTGTTTGACCATATCTGGTGTCGGCAGTGTTGGGATTGATATCCCCTCGTTCCAATAGCGCCTTTACTACTCCCTCATGCCCGCCCCCCGCAGCCCACACGAGTGGTGTTCGACCATATCTGGTGTCGGCAGTGTTGGGATTGATATCCCCTCGTTCCAATAGCGCCTTTACCACCCCCACATGTCCGCCCTCCGCAGCCCACGATAGTGGTGTTTGACCACATTCGGTGTCAGCAGTGTTGGGATTGATATCCCCTCGTTCCAATAGCGCCTTTACCACCCCCACATGTCCGCCCGCCGCAGCCCACGTGAGTGGTGTCAGACCAGAGTTGTTGGCAGTGTTGGCATTGATATCCCCTCGTTCCAATAGCAAATTTACTACTCCCTCATGCCCGCCCTTCGCAGCCCATGCGAGGGCCGTCATACCCATGGTATCTATTGCATTAATATCCCATTCCTTCATCGTCAATAAAGCAGCAACCACCCCTACAATCCCGAGAGATGCTGCTCCGTGTAACCCTGTAAAGCCCATGGGGCCACCCCTCGCATAACAAGGGGGGTCCCGCCAACCCCTAGCCCTTTCATAACGTAGCATGAGTAGCTGAGCGGATATGTGCTGTTCGAACCCAACCAGAAGTGCGACTGCACGCCGATTCACACTCCCTGCCTTCTCCTTTCTTATATGCTCCCCCCAGTAGTGAGAAGCATATTCGACAACGGGTAGTGTCGACGGGGCATATATAAGGGTTGGCGAAAGCTCGCGGACACACTGGAAATTGAGGTATGTCAAGCAAACCTCCGCTATCATCGAGTGTGGGCTTTGGAATAGGCTTGGATTATTCGATAGATAGTCTTGCAAGGTGAGGTGTACAAGCCGGACAGTATCGGAGGACGGCTCAATGGTTATAAGCCCTAAAGTACACGCCAGGAGTGTTCGAATCGTAGGAACGTTTTCAATATCCAAATCCGCCGATCCTATCTCTACTCCTAGGGCATGGCACAGCTCGCTGGTTTTCAATGGTCGTTCCGCATTCGATACCCACATCAGGGCTTCCATTCCCAGTCTGCGCCTACTACCCTTCTGTGTCCTCATTCGCGCTAGAGTTGTCGCATATGCATCTTCTACATGCTTGCCCTTAGTTATCTCTTTCAACCTTCCTCTTCTCCCGGAGATTGTAGTCTCATCTAGGATAGCGTTAATGTTTAGCGAAACAAGAAGGAATCTGCACACGATAGCTGGTCAATATAAGATGGTGGATGGAATGGGAACCGTGGATGCTTCTACATACACCGCCGAGATCTCTTCTGGGATGATTCTCAGGATCTCCGCCCGTAAACTATCGGACATCGCGTCAGGCTCGGTATCCATCTCCAACTTCCTTTCCAAATATCTTTTTATATCTTGTGGCCTCGGGCCAACAGGTACTATAACCGGAAGGGTGAAATATCTTCGAATTTCGGCCTCGATCTGCGGCCTCCCGGTGACAAATATTCGCGTCCTCGGTGACTCCTTAAGGATACTCCCCAATGACTCAAGAAGCTCCAGTAGATGTTGGGGAGGACACTCGTCCAAAGCATCTATACAGATGAATACCCGGTGTAATGTGGCAACAGCTTGCTTCAGCATCCGCACCATATCCGGAAGTCGTAGACCTCGACCGCCGAGCTCGCTTTTCGCCTTTTGAAACGCTGTGTGTATTTCCTCCAGCAATTTCCCTCTAACCACCAGCTGCCTTAGGATGGCTCCCAGAATGTTGGTACTTGTCTGCTGTTGTTGGTCGCGGAAATCGCAGTAGAAGCCTGCGATCGCAATATCTTCCCCACCGGATTCATCGCACAGGTTATCGATCAACAACGAACTAAAATTTCTAGTTCTCAGCCATAATTCCTCCTTCCTCGGGGGGAATCAGTCACGTACCTTAGATAGGTCTTCCCCACCCCTGGGTTCCCGTAGCAAAATAAGACAGCTTTACCTTCTGCTCCTTCGCTACTCCTCCACTCCCGAAGCTCGTTGGTCTCCAAAAGCCAGCTCCCCACGCCATCCAGTCTATTGATACGCACATCCTGATGCCTTCTTCCAGCGTCCAGTGGCGAGAGCCACTGCATAATTTCTGGGTTCTCATCCGCTATGACTTTGTTCACGTTGATGATACCGTTGTAGATATTGCTGGTATTGTTATGACTATTCGTTACGTTATTGCTTCCGACATTTCCGCTATTAATCGACTGCGTATATGCTGTGTCGTCCATGTTGGCCTTTCCAAAGTGTTGACGGACCGTAGATATGCTGGCACAATAACGATTGCAGTTGAGTTGGGTTTTGTGGAATCTGCGCTACGAGCTGAAAAGCACTGACAAAAAGGAGAGCCTGCTCATGGTGCTTACGATAGCCCAAGAAGACCAACACATGCCAGTCCGGATGCCAAGAGCACTTGATTGGTCTGCCAAGACAACGAGCGGCTGTTCATAATTTCAGCATCACTGTTTTCCCTGCGTGATGTTGCCCCAAAGCAGAACCAAATGAATTTTATTTTCATGGCATTGTCTGGCCTTTTTCACCAGCCTCCCACGGCGCCCCCCTACTATCCCCTCCAATAGGCACAGTTATCATACGGGTGATCATAATTCCTCGTGTCCTCGCCCAACACTTCCAAATTAAGCATTAGGGGATCGAGTCTAACACCTCGGTTATCACCTGCGCCAAAAGCCTTACCGGTACCCGTACTCGCCCGGTGAGCTTACGTCGTTTACCACCCAAAAGCGAAAAAAACACGGACCTTTCAAGCGTCCAACCCATTATTTGGTGACTGCCATATTGAAATCCCACTGCACAACTTCTTCCCTGAACCACGGCGTTTTCTTGTACAAATTCTCCACGCACCTGATTCTCTTCCAGCGTACTGTACTGTACCTTGTGGCAGAGCCAAAAACTGACCCGTTTGTCGAGAAAAGCACTCTGGCACCCGTACGGTAGTCGCCTACTGTACGCTGCCGGGAACCTTGAGCCTCCGACTATGAGAGCACTGTTCACTCCCGAACCGAACATTCCGTCACCACCAACGAACCAGTCGAAAACTCCCCGTCACCGCATACACGTGTTCTCGCGAGGTCCCTGGGGGCGTTGGTTCCACGCACGGTGCGAACCGCACCACTAGGGATTTTCAATGCGAAGAGGATGATTTCCCGGTGACGAGCGAACATTGGGAGCTGCACGATGTTACCTTATTGTGCCTCGCCAACGACATTCCCACTCTTCTGGTAACACATTTGAGTTCACCAAGGTATTCGGGGGCAGAGTTTGCGCACCTTACAGCTGCCAAAGTATCTTAACATGGTCAGCGAGACATCTAAACCAATTAAACCCCCTTTCGAAGGGATAGTGGACAATCACTCCCCTGTGGTCATAATATTCCACTCCTTTCTCTTGATATCTTCTATTTTTTCTTTTTCGCTTAATATGTCACTCTGCTTCTGAGCTCTTGTTGGGTTCTGTTACCAGAATTCTGGGGTCGTTACGGACCGGTTCACCTCCATACGGTACAAGTGCAGTACTGTACTGTACAGTACAGTACATACCCCCAAGGATTGGATCATGAGGTAAGGCAAAGTAATAAGACCTTGGGTTAGCTACTTCCGTGTGTGCCAAGGTTACACGAAGAAAGTACCCAACCTTTTTAACCTCGAAAACCCTTAGTGCAAGCGCTGTACTGTACTCCGGGGTAATCGCCGGGATGTAGATTTTTATCCAGAACAGCTTTCTACCATTAACCATCGCTTTTGCATAGCATAGCGCAGCATGGTGCATATGTCCGCGTGATAGTGAGTGTTATACTAGTGAGCGGCCACTCCTCTGCAAATCCCACTTTCTACTGGAATTGTAAATGCCTAAGCGCATGCTATACTATACCGCCACAAATTACTCACCCGCGAACGGAAAAAATGATGTAACCGGTATGGATATAAATTGATAGAGGTCCATGTTGCTCGGAATACCCGGTGGGTTCGTTACCATCCCAAACAGGTGAGTGCATGACCGGGTATATATCTCCAGGCCCGGTGCGGCGGCCCGGCCAACTACCGGTATTGATGGGGAATGATGCCTCGTAGAGGATCTTCCGATGGGTTGCCGCCCAGTGCGTCTCATGACTGCTGGCCGTGGGATGGCAAGAGCGGGCGCAAGAGGGTGGTTACTTCAGCCTTATTTCCGAAACCAGTGCCGGTAGCAGGTGTTTGCCAAGATGGCGAATTTACACGGTGAGGTGGAGAGTGTTAAGGTTTTTAGGGGGTGTATCATAATAGTTCTGGTTTTCCGCAAGCGCCACTCTCTCCTTCTTCGGCTATTTCTTTCTTTCCGGGAGGATCGCGCTAAGCGAGGCGCCCTAGTTCCCGGCCACTCCCAGATTCCGGCCAGCAGTGTAGATCAACCACTATATCGACAAAGTTTTACACATACCACCCCAACAACAGATAATGGCAGATCCCCATGAATATGCAATACAGCAGGCACTAGAAGCCATCAAGCTTGGTATGAGGGAGAGAAAAGCATGCTTTGAATTTAACATCGGCGGTAGAACAATCCAAGATTGTCGAGCTGGTGCCTCAACTTCCGGCGAAAGTCATACCTTCATGCAACATTTGACTGCTGACCAGGAGGATGCTATTGTTTCCTGGATCTTGGAGAAAGAAGAGCGTGGCTTTGGACCTTCACACACGCATGTTCGTGAGATGGCAGAAAAAATTATGGAGGCTAGTGGAAAGCAGATTGTGATCAGAAAGAGTTGGGTGCCGCGCTTCTTATCACGACATCCAAATGTAGCCACTCTTTTAGGAAAACTGATAGATTCAAAGAAAATTTGTGGAACTCAACCTGAGCTGATGAGGCATTTTTTGGATTGGTTTGATACGATATGCTCGCGTTAGGGCATTCAGCTGGTGGATATATGAAATGTTGACAAGCACAGAATTGCATTAGGAGTATGCGCCAATACATGTGTTATTGGCAAGGCTGGAAAAAAACACACCTATATACTATCGCCAGAAACCAAGGAATGGGTCTCTATCATCGAAACAATTAGTGCTACAGGCAAGCACATTTGGCCGGTTGTTATTTTCAAAGGGCAGAATGTTTAAACATCTTGGTTTGAAGAAGAGAACCTGCCTAACTAGTTGATGGCTACCTCAGGAAAGAGGTGGACCACGAATGAAATTGCGATATGATGGCTCCATGAGGTCTTTCTGCCCCAAATGATTCTGCACACCATTAGTCACCATGATACACCCCGTCGTTGGGTGTTGATTCTTGATAGGCACGGTAGTCATGCTTAGTTAGACTTTCTTTGGGAATGTCGACAAGCCAATGTAGAACTTTTATTCCTCCCACCACACTCAAGTCATAACCTGCAGCCTTGGGATCTTGTGTAACATATTCGGGCGGCCCCTAGTCACGTCACAGTACAATAGGAGCTGATGGCTTCTTGAACAACAAGAAGCGAGCGCTGCTTACTAAAGGAGGCTTTGAAGGGGTATAATAGGAGATCAAAGAAGTAACTGTTCAACCAAGTATATTAAGAATACTGTCAGTCAAAGTCTGCTCTTTCTATCGTGGAAACCAGCAGTCTTTGAATATAGCATATTGCTTATCTCCAGTATGGGCAATATTTCGAAACTTTGTGTGTATCAACCGATAGCACATGAAAAAATACAGGTATCAAATGATACTGTAAAACCAAAGATAAAACATGCTGTGTATCAACCGATAGCACACGAAATAATACAAGTATCAAGCGATATTGGAAAACCAAACATAAAACATTCTGCGTATCAACTGGTAGCACGCGAAACAATACAAGTATCAAACAATACTGTGAAACCAATCATAAAACAACCTAGTACCCGCACCGGTTACACTCCCGAAATAAAATAACAATTTCATCAAATAAAATAACATATAAATTCCTAATAGTCAGTAGATCCGCTATTTTCCAGGAGTCCTTTATAGGACCCATCCTTGTCATCATTGCTATCCTGCAGCAATCTCAAGTCGTACTGCAACATCCATTGCACACCTTCCAACCATTTTTCCTAGCACTCCTGACAGGACGCTTTGCACACAAAGCAACCTGATTCCTTATAGTACAGTAAATTGACCCAGTCCAGACCGTCCGGTCCTCCCAATCCTAGATTTTGATATCGATCTGCCTGCAATCATAGCAGTAATCGACATAAAACATCTTCCAGTATGAGTCTAGTGGGATGGTTCCATTGCGCAGTAGTTCTCCGATGATGATGTGTCGTCCCTTGATGTTTATTCCGTTGTAAGTCGCCATTTCTTAGCTTGTAAGAGGGGTAAAGGTTGGTAAGAGTAGGGTGCTTTGTAAGAGTTTTCCTTTCGGTTGGTAGGTCTGATGGTACAGTTTTTTCCTGTTCGGAGGAGTCTGAGGGATAGTGGGTGGTATTTATGTTTTGGTGCTGACCTCGCTTAGGTGTTGACCTCGCTTAGTTGTTGACCTCAATTAGGTGTTGACCTCGCTTAAGTGGTCCTAGGAAGGTGAGTGGTACTTAATCTTGGTTTCTTCAGTTTCCATGCATATATCATATTGTTCCGTAGTTAGGTAGCAACCACTACTGAAACGGAACACATCTGATAGTATTTCTCCCCACATCCATGCCGTTGATTCAGTTGTTATTTCTAGGCAGTCGTTGCAAATATGTATGAATCATCGGTGTGTTAGGTATCATTTAGGGATAATATCATGGTTCACCAACAGTCACATTAGCTGATGGCGCAGTCTCCATAGCCCTTGGTTATGGTTTGACATCATAAGACTGTTTGATGGTATGTGTTTTCTTTGTTCACAATTTTCCATACTCTGCTGCGGCCAGCTGCGGTAGGAATGCCGCTTCGTCCTGCATGACCCGATTCCCATCTTCGCTGCTTTCGCAGGTACTTTCAAAGTGGGCTGCCCAAAATCCCTCTTGTATTCCTTCATCTGTATCTGGGCGGAGGTGTTAGATTTCCGGTAGGGTTGGGCTCCATGCCACCATCACATGGTTTATTGTAGGGGGTAGCTCGTCCTGTGGTTTGTTGTCCTCCCACCATTGATTTACTAGTTCTATCACATTTCCTAATCCTTCGATGGGTTCCCAGCTCTTTTCTGTTTCTGGATATCCTACCCATTTCACTAGAAATTGGTCGTGGTCATATCGCCTTTAGTGGTCTGGAATAGTATCCACTTCCTATTCTGGTTTCTCATTAACCAAGATGGGGGGTGGTTTTGCATGGCTTCTTCCAGAGAATAGAGTATTGGCTTTAGGGAGGTATCTTTTCACGTTAGATGCTGGAAATGTCGCTTCTTAGTTTCTATACATTCTTCTATCCATTTTTACAGTGTAATTTTCCGTATGGTTATCATATCCTATTATTTTGAATGGTCCTCACCAGCATGATTGTGGTTTCTTGCTTTGTCCCGATTCGGTTGCACATAGGCTTCCGTAAACTAGCAACTGGTTATCTCTTCCAATTGGGGTGTGGTGTCTGCATCGCTTTGCTGCCAGTCTCGTACTTCTGAATTGTGCTAATCTGGAAGCATCGAATGCCATGTTTCGGATTACTTGGTATCTGTTTAACAATTCATCGACTGCTAGAACTGTGGAATTCTTGAAGTTTGCCCGGAGAAGAAGTGCGTAGTTTTTTCCATAAACTGCTTTGTATAGTGACATACCAAGTGTTTCAGACCATCCCGCATTTAAGTATGTGGCCGTTTCAGGTATGGTATCAAACCGATTGTTTTGTCTTGCATTAACTAGATTTCGAAGGGCGGTTTTCAATTCCTGAATTTTTCTTTCAAGTTGTCCATTCATCTCATGATGGCCTGGTGTGGCTTTGATGTGCTCAATTCTGTGCATTCGACACTGCTGTCTCCATATATGTGATTCAAATCATGTGTCTGTATCGCTCAATATTGTCATTAAATAGCCGTGGGGTATAAATATCCTGTTACGTAGCAGTTCCCAGGTTGTTATTCCTGTTACTTCCTTGTTTGTCGGTATGAGACATGCAAATCCTGAAAACCTATCTATGGCCACTAGGATCATGTCATATCCCTATGAATTGTGGAATAGTCCCGCTAACTCAATCGCGACTGATTCCAAAATTTCCCCTGGTAGAATAATCGTCTGGGCCTTTCTTTCTGGTAACTTTGTAGGTTCTTGGTTCATTTGGCAGGTGTGGCATTGCGCTACATATGCTCTGAAATCCTTGTACATTTTGGGCCAGAATAGGTACTCAGTAGCGTACCGCAAGTCTCTTTCTGCACCATGATGATCTTTGTTGTAGATCTTGGCTATAACGTACTCTCTCAGTGGAGTATTTCCAAATGCGGGACCTTTCAGAATATACAGGCATTCCTTCCCATATCGAGTTTTAGCATATAGCATTCCATTTGCCACTGTGTAGGAGGACAAACCTCCCGTGGAGTCCATGGTTTCATTAACCTTCTTCCATATGGGTTCCTTTTGGTATGCTGCAATCATGTGCACTCGGAATGTCCCAACTATTTAGTCGACTGTTTGTCTGGTGTCCTGCTCCTGTTCAATCGCGCTTCCTCTGGTCATTGCTAGTTGGTTATCTTCTTCGTAGTCTTCCAAGACATCATATATTTTGCGTCGATATTCATCTATTGTCGGTGGCATTACTGAGACTACAGTCCCATTGCTAAAGTATTTTATCGGGTCTGTGCGTTTGATTGGTGGTGCACTGTCAGGCATTTGGAATGCGGGGGCTTTGGGGTTTAGTATTGCAGGGATTGCATAGGACCTAGGCATTGGTTGAATGAGGGTGGATGGCCCTTCTTCCGCACTGTTTGGTCTTCCACCAATTGTTTGCTGCCATTCCCAGTCACCGATCATGGGGGACTCCGGAGGGCTTGGGTTAATTTCTGTGCTTGGGAGACTCGGTCCTTCGCTAGATGGTTGAGCAGTTGGCTTGCGTTGCTTTCTGGGATGGTTATTTGTGAACTTGATCTCGGTTTGGTGATATTGGCAATGGTCGACATAACAGTAAGAATAGTGCGGTTTTCTATGTTGGAGTTCCTCAAGTGGCGTGCTCCGCAAGGTGCACTTGTCACCCCAATCATTTCCTGCAGCGATTGGGCAGGGGCTTTCAGGGGGCACAGGGGCCTCATTGGGGTACTCGGTGTATGAGTAAGTAGAGGAGGTAGGGGAGGTATTTTGCTCAGGCTCCATTGTATTTGATTCTTGCTTGTAGACTATATTATCCGAGATGTCATCCAATTCTTTCGTATAATCGTGGACATAGAGTGGGTTCAAGTCTGCTTCTCCCTCACATATCCAGGAAAGGACATTGGCTAAATAGTTCGTACTTCCTTGTTTATAGACTATTTTTGTATTATATTTTCCCAAGGCACCAAGCTAGCTGACTTGCTTTCTACTTGGCTTCTTTGCTGTTGGCAGGTGTGCCAGAGGCTGGTGGTCTGTAACTATTGCAAAGGAATTTCCCATTAGTACATTGTGGAACCGGTTAAGCCCCGTCACTATCGCTAAGGCCCCTTTATGGCTGGTTTCATAATTTATCTGTGTATTGGTGAATTTTCTGCTGTGTAATGTGGCGGGTTGACCCATCTCGTAAGTGGGTCCCTGTCCTACCCATCCTCCTATTCCTAGTTCAGAGGCATCTGTAACTAACCAAATCGGTACATTGTTTTATATATCTATTGGCCGCATTACTTGGTGATCGACAATTCGCTTCTTGACCATCTCGAATGCGGTTTGATGAGTGGGTGTCCATATATATTCTGTGTTTTCCGTTGGATCCGTTAATTGTGCCGTTAGAGTAGCGTGGTGTGGGAGAAACTGAGCCACGCAATTCCCTATTCCTAGGAATCATTGCAATTCCTTCTTGTTCTGTGGTGCCTTGCAACCTGCAATGGTCGATATCTTTTGGGGGGAGGCATGGATTTCTTCGTTCTCCACTATATGTCCTAGTACTTCTAGTTTATCTGCGAACAGCACTGAACTCTTTTTGCTTGTATAGAATTTTGCCTTTCTGAGCCACTCACATACTTGGCATTTGTGGGTTTCGTGTTTCTCTGATGTGTCCAAAAATATGAGTATCCCATCAATGTATATCTATACAATGTGGTGTAGGAGTTCGCTTAGTAGGTCTTCCATTATGATCATTATGGTTGCAGGTGTGTTCATGTCTCCTTGTAGCATTACTTTGCTGACAAATCCTCCGAACGGGGTTTTGAATGAATTGAACTTAGCACTGTCTTTGTCTACCTGTGTTGGGAAGTATGCATCGCTTAGGTCAATTTTACTCCTCAATTTCGCTTGCCTATTCAGTTTAGGATCTGTTGTTGGTTGGGGATGGAAGGGCCATCCATGATTGTGTTGTCATTTCGAACTTTTAGGTCCATCAGGGGGCAGATTCCGCCATCTGATTTTGGTTGTACAAACATAGGAGCTGCTTTGGGGACCTCCTGTTGTACGATTACTCCAGCTAGTAATTTCTCATTTATCCAGTTCATGTGTTTCTCCTTGGATGCTTCTGGGATTGAGTATGTTGGTTGGTTCTTTAGATCCGCTGTATCCTTTAGCCGAATGTGATGGTTAATCTTACGCATAGGAGATAGCATTTCAGGGACCTTGTCTGCAAATACATCCTGGTATTCATCCAACAGTATTGTTGTGACTGCATCTGAAACAGCGGCTCAGAACTCCCTCCTTGTTGGTTTGCATAGCATGCGTAGTTTCTTATCGGGAAATTCTACTGCTGTGTCCCCACACCTGATAAGAGCATTGTGTCTTTTTAGGAATGGCATTCCAATCAGGGCATCGTCTTTTCCCAAGTTTCTTACCAACATTTCTTGATTTGTCTATTTCTTTATTCCAATCCCTATGGTCAGTACATATTTCTTGTAGCTGGAAGAGCGGGAACCTTTCATTGCCATGTTGACAGTTGTTGGTTGGAGTAGGGTTTCAGTGGGAATGCCATGGGTAGAGATAAAGGTAGTTCTGATAATGTCACAACCGATTGTTCCTGTATCGAATAGTACCTTTGCGGGATGGCCCTCTATGTGGATTGTTCCTTCTAGCGCATCACGGGGCCAAACTGTCAGTGCTGGTTGCGTTTGCAGGCTTTCTATTTCCACCGAGTTAATTTCCACTTCATTGTATTTGGTTGCTTCCGTGTGGTTTGTGCTCGCATCTCGCTTAGCTGTTTTCCCCCTTCCCTTTTTGGCCTAGCAGTCCTTTGCATAGTGCCCCTTTTTCCCACATTCAAAGCAGGTGCCTTGATCGCGTCACTTTTTGCTTTTTGCTTTTCCAATCTTTTGAGCTTTTGTGGTTTGGTTGTTCCTTCCTTGTGTTATCACACGATGACGATCCTTTGCTGCTCTGCTACTACGGAATGTGCATTCAGTAAACTCCTGTTTCATACAGGATGGCATTCCTGTGTTTAGCTCATTAGACAATCTTGTCAAAGGAGTCACTATCCTCTTCCATGGGTTCTTCCTCCTGGCATAGTCTGGGATGCATTGCTTCATACAGTCTCTGGTGTAGCATCTATTGGGATACTGTTCCACTAGGCAGTCATCCATGGTACATTAGGAGATTACTTGCTATCATCGATATTGTTTCGGTTTTCCCATTTCGTACTGGTTGTATTTCCTTGAACTTCTTATACACTTCTTCTGTATTTCGTGAGAACTGGAATCTGTCTCACAGGTATTTTATCAGTGTGGTTCCTGGGATTTTTTCCTTGCTGTCATAGTGGTTCATTGCTTGCTGATACGCTTGTTTTGCCTTTCCCATACAGAAACTTGCGCAGTATGCTCCACTTCCTTCTTTTGTCTTATCCATGCCATCCAGCCCGAGGTATTGGGAAGTGGTTGTTACCCATCGATCAAACGCTTCAAGTTTTAGGTCTTCCTTTTCCCACGAGAATGTGGGTAGCAGTGGTAGCTGGACCTTGGGCCGTGTTCCCTCAGCCCCTGGGCCGGGCTGTGCGGCAGATTCACCTTCGGCCATATTGTGTTCGGACTCTTCGCTGCGTGAACTGTCATCTGACGAGCTTTCCGTAGAGTCGCTGGGGTTTTCGTCTGCAGGTTCTGTTGCTATAAAGTGATCTGATTCCTCTTTGTTCTCGTTTTCCTCCTTTGGAGTGTGCACAGGTGGGTTGCCTTTCTTTGGTGGTTGTGCCGGTGCCTTTCCTTTGCTGGGGCTGGGGGGAAAGAGCCCAGGAAGGCTTGTTGCCGCTTTTGCTAACTCGTTGGTTGATTCGCTAAAGGTCTGCTTGGCCAGATCTCGCGCTAATTGCCTTTCTGCCTCATGAATTGAGAAATCGCTCTTTGGCCCCTTTGACTTCTTAGGTTGCCTTCTTTTGGTAAGGCCTTCTCGTGGGACCTGCTTCCCACTTCGAGTCTCTAGTAACTCTCTGGTATCATGTTGTCGGAGCCAAACCATCCATGCTTCTGCCACTCCCTACTGCTAGCTTCGGTGTTGGACTTCCGTAGGTTGATCAGACCCGGTCCGTGCAGGTTTCTAACCACTTCCTGAGGTTAAAAAAATATAACATGTTCAGGCAGCTGCTAGCCAGGTAGTAGTACGATAGGAGCAGATGGCTTCTTGATCAACAAGAAGCGAGCGCTGCTTACTAAAGAAGGCTTTAAAGGGGTCTAATAGGAGATCAAAGAAGTAACCATTGAACCAAGTATATTAAGAATACTGTCAGTTGGAGTCTGCTCTTTCCATCGTGGAAATCAGCAGTCTTTAAATACCGCATATCGCTTATCTCCCGTATGCGCAATATTTCAAAACTTTGTGTGTATCAACCGATAGCACACAAAACAATACAAGTATCAAACGATACTGTGAAACCAAACATAAAACAATGTGTGTATCAACCGATAGCACACAAAACAATACAAGTATCAAACGATACTGTAAAACAAAACATAAAACATTGTGCGTATCAACTGATAGTACACGAAACAATACAAGTATCAAATGATACTATGAAACCAAACATAAAACATTCTGTGTATCAACCGATAGCACACGAAACAATACAAGTATCAAACAATACTGTGAAACCAAACATAAAACATTTTGTTTATCAACCTATAGCATACGAAACAATACAAGTATCAAACAATACTGTGAAACCAAACATAAAACAATCTAGTACCCATACCGGTTACATCTTGGTACCTTTGCACCTCTCAAATCATATTACTGCAAGTCTATCATGGAACTACCTCAGTATGATGATGCCGCACCTTTAATAAAGCCGCGTTTTGTAACCTGTAATCAACAAGTGTGAGAAGAAGTCTTCACTGCCTGCTACCTACATGTGGGCTGGAAAGCAGTTGGGCTTTTTCAATGGAATCTGGGAAAGGTATTAAACTCATCACAAGATCATTCCAACCCACCCACCAACGTCCTGGACTCCGAACTTGAGCCTCCCCAAACCCCCAAGCGACCATGTTCTACCCTCAGTATACACTGTGACCCCGAACAGCCAAACATCAATCGTACTTCCACCCACCCCTACAACCTATATAACAACTTCAAATCCTTGGAAGGGGCTGAGGAGATCATCAGAGATGTCCGAACTGTCTTGAACAAGACAAGTAAAGCGTTCAGCCATCTTACAACTCAGCATGCCTTCATCCAAGCCTCAAATCACCAGTTACAGTGACAATTGAAAGAGTTGGAAGATAAGAGAAGGAAAAAGAAGGTTCTGGTGGACCCAAACCTTCAATTTGTAAATATACAAAGCATTAAACAGGCTATGGAGGAGGCAGCTGTGCAGGAGGCTCAGATTCAGGCTAGAAAATGACTGGAGGAGGCAAGACAAACCTCGGCTGCACTCATGGCGGCGGATATGCAGCAGTTTATGTCAGAATGGCAGGTTTAGCAGTTCTAAGTTATTTAATGTAATTTTACATACTTGTTGTTGTTGTAGAAAGATGAAGTTCACGTAACTGACTCTGTCATGGTTGGGTGGCCGGAATCTGGGGGTGGCCGGGAACCTGGATGCCTAGCTTAATATGGAAAAAAAAGAAAAAAAATCCATAGCGACCAACCTTCCTCGTCCATTATACCCTACCATCGCCACGCAAGGACTGTCCCGAACTCCCGGGCTAGGGTCGATCTTTCCGGGAATCAAGGGCAACGCCTCATCGTCGAGGACGCTGGACACGGCTTTGTAGGAAGTTGTCTGGGAGGGGACCTTTGGGTGCGCGGGCTGATCTGCTGAACGGGATGACGTTTATGCAGGAGTAGCCGGGGGATAGGTATACGTGTCCTGCGTTCGGATGTGCTGTCGTGCCTTTGGGTGAGGAGGATACAGTGGGGCTTCTCCCGCCGATGGTTGAAGACGGCTTGGCATGCCAACGGGATGGACGCTGATTCTGTCCTCTTACTCAGCGTAATCACAGTGAACCACCGCCTCGTCCCCGCTAGCAAAGAAACTGATTCGGATCCCTATCACCCTCCACGACGGGGCGGAAGTTGGCGCTGCATACTCGCCTCCCTTCCTCTTAAGAAGGATCTCCCGCCGACAAAATATAACAAGCAGGATGGGACAGGCACCTTTGGCGCCGCGACCTCCGTAACTCTTGAGGCGCGCAGAGACCTCTCCATCACCGTTTCCCAATCCATCTGGACTACGAGCAGCCGAGGGACGCAAGCGATGGCCACCGGAAAGATGGAACGCCCCGACTTCGGGCAAGGCGTGGAAGTCCACTCCCGCTTCTCCTGGGGGCCCACGGGGCAAGGATCTGCAGCTCTATGATTTTCCCCATACACGCCCCTTGCTATTCATTGAAATATTTTTCCTTGTCATAACATATCACTCGTCCGTTACCACCTCCTTCTCTGGTAGGAATGCGCTGGAATTCATTTTACTACTCGCACATCCCAGCTGCAAAGTGACTTATGTAGTCAGTGGGGTATCCTGTTGGCCGAATAGGCTACTTGAGAGCTGGGAAGGAATAGGTATAATATCACGGATGGGTAACTCATGCTTCAAAACGGAAACTGGAACCGTAGTAGCTGAGAGGGGGAGTGGTGTGTGGGCTGGTTGATAGACCAAAACGCATAGAGGCTGGTAGCGTGAAAAAAGCTTCTCATATAGAGCAACGCAGCATGAGTGCGCCCAATACTTGCAAACCGCCCAGTTCCTCGGTAAGCGATTTGGAAAGTTTTTTGTAGTTTTTTCCGAATTTCTATACAGTCTAAAACCGATCAGAACTATAGGGCAGCGGGGGTCATGCCCCCTTAACATTTCCAGTCAAACTATAAGCCGGGGGTCTGCTCCGTCCCGGACATGATATCGTATCATACCTCCTCAGCCGTAGAAGGATGAATGTCTGCCGGAAATATGTCAACCAACCACACATATCCCAGAAAAACAACAACGCGGAAGCTCCGGCATAAGACCTGATACCACCGTCCCGGACTTCTGCGCTCTGTCAACACTTCAGGACACGACAGTATACATTCGTCGGACCTCCCCCAGCCCCTCCGTCCCATTCGGTTGGTTACCCAAAATCCCGAAACCTCAAAATGCTATAGTTGCTATGTCAGGCTGGCGTAAGACGCATTTCAACCAATTCATGACAACATACAAGCACCCAATCCTTCAGTGTTAATTGAAAATTGATATCTACGGGGATGCCGCTGACAGCTGCTATAGTGTGGAGCCCCTACTCTTGCGCTACATACTCTTGCAGGGTGTTCAGCTAAGGAAGATGACCGTTGGAGTGTGATGCTATAAACGGTGAGCGGGATCGGAAGTTGGGCGGCAATGTCACGAATGAATGCAGTGGCTTCTGTGGCCGCAAAAAGGGGTAAAAATTGAAAATTGAAAATCTCATAATCGCATATACAGTACTATACGGTACAGTGCCGCGAGACATGCACATAGTCTACGGGGTCATTACGGCCTATTGCGTTGGCAGCTTTCATGACATGGCCAATAGGCCTCTCGATCCTGTAGTTATAGGCACCTTTGTATCATAGAAATCCCAAAAGGAAGGACGCTCCCACAACACCTCACCGCGGGAATCTCCCATAGTAAAGTACCGCTAAAGGGGTCCAAGTTACTTCCAAGTACCTTCATGGCTCCATAGATTGCTAAAAAAAAAAAAAAAAAAAAAAGTAGTGGAAAAGGAGAATGTTCTATTCCCTATTTTTTGCAAGTTGAGGTTACGAATGAGGACAGGGGAAGGAAGAGGCATGGAGTATATCCTATAGCTCACGTACAACGTGGTGTGAATTTCTCAACTAAAGGAATTGGCGCCTCTGCCGTTTCCGTCCAGCACGGTGCATGTAAAGTACGGGTGCAAAAGTACTCGTCCGGAAACGCAACGGCAACCCTACGATCACTACAAATTTACTACCCATTCAACCACAACTCCTTAGAATAAACTGAAAATGTGTATAGACATGCAATAAATATAAGGAAAGCTATATATGCAATTAGGAAGCAAAAGAATTCAATACTTTGTATACCATCCTCTTGCATCTAAGACAGCAGCCACTCTATTAGGCAGAGACTCTCACAACTTTTCCAGAAATTCACCTTGAATATCCGGAGCCCAAACCTGATTGAGGGCTTCTGCTAGATGTTTCCTAACAGTCTCTGGACCCCACTTGGTCTTGTGAATGTTGGGAAAGCACTGGTGTAGCTTTTCCTTCATCCTCTTTCAATGGTACTCAATTGGATTGAGGTCTGGGAAATTGGATGGCCATTCCATAACCTGTATATTGTTTTCAGCAAACCAAGCCATAGTATCTCTTGCAGTATGTATCTTTGCACCATTCTGCTGAAAGATAGGATCCCCAACTCTATCCTCCCCCTCCTGCCAGACATCAACTAAGCCATCTCCCAAAACTCTAATATACACAAATCTATCCACACTCTTCTCAAAAAGAGGAATCAGAGGACCCTTGTTTCTACCCCAAATGCAAGCTCAAACCATCAGCTTCACCCCTGGCCCCTTGGTAATCCCATGTACAGAGTCTTTATTCCACTTTTCTTCAGGTGTTCTGAATACCCAAATACCTTTAGGATCTTTGGACTTTCCAACCATGCATTCATCACTAAAGATGACCCCTTCAAAGTCTTCCTTCATCCAATCCTTATACTTCATTGCCCAAGGCAACCTCTTAATAGCATGCTCATCCTTCAGGAGTTCTCTTTTCCTAGCTCTCCATTTCTTTATGTTGACTGATGCCAAAGCTCTCAGGACTGTATGAAGGGAAGCATGAGGTGCAACATCATTGCGCAATTCTGATAAAGTCTGGTGGCATGACTTCTTAGACTCTCTGACTAGGTGGTGACAAGTTCTGGTAGTGATAATTCTTAGTCTCCCAGGTTTTGGGAGAGTGTTTGCATCACTTTGGATTTGAAAGCTGTTATGGAAACTTTGGACGATTATAGGACATTGTAAGAGCTCTCCAATTTCTGAAAAAGAGACTTTTTTTTTTCCTCAGAGCAACAATTTGCCCTTTCGCAAACTTGATGAGGTAGCCTGTATTCAGGGGACGCAAGGTGGTTGAGGAGCAGTTGATCTTCGAGGTGGGGTTTTGTGGGTTGTCACCCTGTAACCACTGATCAGACAAATACTTTTGCCCTTGTACTTTATAAGAGATAATCGCATTTGTAATACCTTTTGCAGCCCAGAGACCTCCCAAGACTATACTACAATTCTTAGAATCGTAAACAAAGGCATTCCACAATGTGGGGTGGTCAGTAGATGCTATGTTTTGACAAGGAAATAGAAAAGATTTTTCAAGATAATGTAGGAAGAGATGTGTGCACTAAGACAGGTACTGTATCTAATTGATGGGACTTGAGGGGGTAGCAAGAGAAGTGAAGAACCCCATTGGCTTTAGGAAAGTTTTAGTTCTTGAGATTTTTCTGGCAAACTATGACAGATGTTCAGGTTGTATGAGTCATGATCATAGTTGTAAGGCTGGTCCCAATTGTAACGACACAGCATACATGAGCTGTGGCAGCCGGAACCTGCACCCATACAGGGAGCCTGGAGGCAAACTGGTGGGAACTGGTAGGCAAGTAAGTACTTGACCTACGGAGACCTTATGGCCCTTGCTCCGAGATGAACAGAATTAGCTGGCCAGGTACTTAGGTACCTGGGTACACCCAGGAGGGGTGTCAGCATATTTAGGGACCTCTGAAGTGGCAGTTACTCCGCTAAGCTGAGTAACTGGAGAAAGGTCAAAAGTGTCTATCTGTGACAACAGGATAGACAGGGTAACAGAGAAAAGTTATCTTGTCTGCCAGACAAGGTTACCCTACCCTCAGGATCAGGTTAGCCTGCCCAAAGTCCAGAGTTACCCTACCTTTCAATACGAAGTCCCTTGTGGAGTTCGGAAAAAATGACCGGAATGTTTGTCACGCGAAGTCATACATGATACGGGAATCTGGGGTTCCGGGAGATGCTATTGGGCGAGCTACGCAGCTACGAAGGAGCTGTAAATTGGAGACATTATTCCTATCATACCCCTCCGGCCCCACCTTGAGGCCCAGATGTCATGGGCAAAAGGTTGCGTAGTTGTGTACCGTCTAGCAAAGAAGGATCTTGGCGGACCTGCTTGCAACACCGTATACGTCACTGCCGTCTCGTCGACTGTAAGCTGTTCGCAGGATATACAAGAGGGCCTTGTGTGGAAGGTGGAGTACCTCCTCCAGGTTGTTGCGAGTAAAACGGACCGAAAGAGACGGAGTTAACGGGTGTTAACCGTAGGGCTCGCAAAGGTGGTCCCAGGTGGTGCCGGGGCAACTGGGAGAGTTTTACACCTACCAAGCCCGAAAGTGTCCCAACGCCATAGGCTCAGAAACAGAAGTGCAGAGACGCTAGAAGCATGATTCCAACCACAGGTAAGATAGATCTGTGGTAGTGGTCATGGGTAGCGCCCATTGGATCACTCCCGGACTACCGTTTCCTGTGGAAGACCCCGGAAGTATGAGAACCGTAAATAGTAGATAGATAAATCGCTCATGGTAGCTCCTGCAGCCTGTGGATATCAATGCGCATCGGAAGGGTGTCACGGATAGTCTAGTTCATCAGGTGTCTTGACTGTTAGCCACTGACAAGATGCCAATGCGAAGAGGCTTTCACTCCAGTGGGCAAAATGGAAATGCGCTGCAGAAGCGATAACCGCATAAGGTGAATGCCGCCTAGGGTGTGTCGACACATGGAAGCCTGCAGGGGGTGCCGGGAGATGTGTCGTGCCACCCTTAGTGGAAAAGGGTGTACTCGAATAGTTGGAGTAAACTGATGGAGGAGTTTCTGGCATAAGATAAAACCACCTGAAAGTTTATGAGAGAACTCTCCTACTTCAACAATTAATATTCTCGAGACCCTATTTGAGTGAAGGGTCAGGCTTACTGATATTAAGTTTTACCACTTACTTTGCTCTGACATCGCTATGAACCTTTTGGTTTTACGTTTGAAGTTGTTCAATACAGTCGCTACCTTGGCATCCACCTTCCCAGGGGTGCTCCTATTACACTATATGGTTAAGTGACCTTCTCGCTTAACCCGTTTCCTGATTGGTTGTTTTCGACTTTCGGCACCGACCTTGTGTGAATACTAGAACCTGGTCTAGAACAAGTAGCCCAGGGTGGAAAAGGCAATGGCTAGTGCCGAACTACGAACCCGAACTGAATCGAGTTCGGATTCTGACCTTGACCTTGCCGAGCATACCGCCAACACGTTACGGGCCCCAGTTTTTGCGTATGTTTGCGGTACCGAATGGGACAGCCACTGGTTACTGTTGCAGGCTGCCCCTACTTAGTTACCTGATGACTGTGTTGATCTTATGATTACAGACCCCTGTGCTGCGGCACTTACATTCTCTCAAGATTCTGGCCTTGTCCACAACCTGTGCCCTGCACTGCTGGGAGTTGTCTCCTTTAGCCACTTCTCGCACGAGTTCATCGAACCTTACATCGTCCGTGAGGTATCGAAGTCCCTCGAATACGCCAAGCACGAAATCAGACACTGGAACAACAAGCAGCAGGAGGTGTTCCGGAAACAGATTACTACCGCAGAGGTGACATGGATGAAAGCTTCGCAGCAGGCATACCTGCAGATGCTGCAGGACCGGAAGGTATGGAAGGATCGAATGACAGTGTTGGAAGGGGCCTTTGCTGGAGGCTATACTATTGATGCTGAGAATGAGGTCCTGATGATAGAGGTGGCGCCCCCACTTCCACCCATCCTTACTAAGCCCGAAAACTTGGGATCGAAGTGGCTATGAGGACACGAGATGACCAGTGGAGGGCATACCTTAGCCCTGTGGGTATCCAAATGTTGGAAAGCCTCAAGGGTAAAGGTGAGAGCTATACCTCGTCCTTCATAAGAGCATCAATAGGCTCTCTGTCTATCCCCTCCTCAATCGCCTGCTGTCGTTCGGGAAGTCTGGCGGTTGGAGCGTCTGATGGATGTCACGTTAAGAAAAGGACATGGAAGCTGCAGGTCATCACAGCACCAGATACACCGGACCCTAGTCCACGTCCAACTGCGGCTCCAAACATTTCCCCCGCAACGCCTTCAGTTGCAACTCCTGTACCTCCCATCGCCGCTCCCAGACCCACACCTCCGCCAGTTCCGTTGTCTGCTCCCAATACCTTCCCTGCCACAGCCTTCCGCTAGCAGTATCGGTTACCCAAGTGCTCCGGCCACTGCACTCAGCGTCGCCTGGATTTTTTGAACAGGTAAGGTGCCAGGAAGAGCGAGCACTCATGGCTCCATCAGGGGGGACTCCAATCCCCGGACCGGTGACACCCACTCGCTCTGTTCCTTGGGCACCCCTGATTCTCTCTGCCCCCTTGAAACCAACTCTTCCCTCTGTGCTCCTCACTATCACAAGTGGCAAGTTGGACAGCCAAGGCGAGTTCTGTTTATCGAGCTGCCAATCGGAAGACATCCGTATGGGGTGGATTCATTACTATACCTATAGGTGCAGGAAGGAACAACGGACCCTGCTAAGGTATGGAAGAAGGCAGAAGGCAGGAGATGGATGACCCACTTGTGGGTATTGTGGGTCATGGAGGCATGTTGGCCCCCCAATACAACCCCTGGGCTGTCTAGAGCTTCAGGCATTTCTGCAGATAACTCAGGTTGCTCCTAACCCCACTTCTGTGAGTGGGCGATGCCCTGTTCCACCACCGGCATCAGTACTATCAGGAGCTAACCCCCCCCAGGATGGGAATCAGGAAGGCCAGGAGGAACAGTTTGATAGGTCCGATAGACTATAGGAAACCCCAGGCGGAAACACTGGGGGTAGCAGATATGAGAACATGCCACCTGGAGGTGGTACAGCCGGAGCGGGAGGAGATCCAGGGGACTCTGACCATGATAGTTCAGATGGTGATGATGCCGATTCTCTCCCTGACTCGACCCGCTTCCTCGGCGCTGGAAAGGATGACTGGACTGATGAGAAGAAACAACGGTGGGACCGCCCTGCTAAGAAGCTACAACGGGAATTCCGGAGTAGACTGACCTTATGGCCATCCTCCGGACAGCGGCAGAAGAAGCCGGAAAAGCTACGTGGCATTCCGGCCTTCAAGGGAAAGGTCACCGAACTAGCAAGCTTCCTGACGTTCGTGGAGGTTAAGTTTGAGTATTTTGCTAGGTGCAGGTTGTCCGATATGGACAAGGTAAACCTGGTGATCCCCCTTCTAGAAGACACTGCCCAAACATAGTATCTCGCACTGCACTCCCACATGACTAAGGACGCAGCCAAGCATAGGGGAGTTCCCGGTAACAACAGAAACCCGTTGAGAATGTGGAAAGGATTCTGCGAATGGCGGGAATAGAGTTTTGGCGAGGACCAAGCGGAACGAGACCGATTCCTGCTCGAGTAGCAAGACCTGGTGATGAAGCCACATCACATCGATGAGTACCTGGACAAGATAATTGACTATATGTATAAGCTTAGCTATGCAGACCCTGTGGAGGTCCGAGATAAGGTATAGGCAGGTATTACCCACGAGGTCCAGAATGCGTGGGCACTCCAGATGCCCCATCTAACCGACTTGAACGACTACCTTGATCTTCTTCGGAAAGTTGGACACATGCTGGAAGAGAACACCTGGTTCAGTAACCGTGTGATCCACTCTGTCCAACAGTCTTAGCCACCGGGTAAGAAGGACGACCGGTTATCGACTTTGGGAAGGTTTAAAAAGAAGGACAAAGGTTCGGGCAGACAGAACCAGAGGCCTGTGAAACCTACTAATTCCAAGGTGGGAAAACAGGCAAAGCCAGCGACTTCTGCATATGCAATGGCGCGCAAAGAAATCCCGGCGAGTTTGACTGAATGTCGGAGACAGTACAAGCAGTGCACCAAGTGCGGGAAGATGGGTCACTTCTGGAGAAAGTGTACTGTGGCGGCCCCAGTCGTTAGTACATACAAACAGGCACCTGGGCTGAGACGGTGAGCCCTGGTAAGCGAGCCCACAGGAATAGACTAGCAGCTAAAGCACATTGAAGCGCCCCCTCCGGCTTCCTCGTCAAAGATACTTGAAGTCCACCAGGCATCACCTCAGATCATGGAGGTTGATACTGACGGCTCGGAATGGGTAAGAACCCATTCTGCTTAAGGCAGAACCTTACTAACCTGGATCCATAGACTCATGAGGGATGGATGGAAAAGAACCCTGGAAGCGGCTTCTGGGAGGGGTAAGTACCCCTCTACTGCATGAATGACCATGATACTGACTACAGCCACGTGGTGTGGGCAGATAGATGTTGCGGGCTGTACCCTGTGGATTGGGCTATCTCTCCTTTTTTGGGTTTCTGGTTATTTCCTTTGTTCTAGTTATACCTATGTCCTGCAGGATTTCCTTAGCTGGATGGGCAAGTCATAGGACATTATTTCGGTTGAGGCTGGGTGAGGTCTTGCTAGGGGAGACACTCGACATTAGGAAAGCAAGCATGCTTCCCTTGGAACCCATCCGACAGTGGACCCCTACCCATCTCGGGGAGGAAAATTGTTATGTTTAGTATAACCGGAATTGGGTCAGGTTGGACTTGATCAAACAAACGGTGTTATTTCCAAGTTTACTGGGGGAGGGTTTAGTACCCGAAATCATGCTGGAGTGATAGTAAACACCCAAGCTATTGATGTAGATGAATGCCAATCCCGTAAAGTTTACCGACCCATTGTGGCCGCTCTTGTGTCGAAAGGCAAGGGACTAAAAGATTCACTAAGCCAAGATGACTAAGTCCCCAAGACAAGGGAAGAGGCCATGGTGTGACAACTTGCCTCGTTATACCAAATCTATCCATCTACAGGCAAAGTTAGACTAGAAGATAGGAGGTAGACTAGTAAGCGCGGAAGCACTCCGGCTACTCGGTAATGGAGACACTAGGCCAGTGCTTAGTAGCCAATGTGTTAAACAGACTCTGGCACCTGGTGTACGGCGAAAGGTATACGTGCCAACAAGCGACGCAAGCGGTAATCACATGCCCGGATCAGGTCTGCACTGCACAATATCATTGCAGATAAGAATAGGCGACCACCATAATGGGATGCGCTTTGAAGTCACGGATATGCCCAACACCAAGGTGGATGGGAACCTACCAATGTCATAGTTAAAGGACCATAACCCGGACATAGATTGGAAAACCGGATCACTAACCTGGTGCTCAGATTTCTGCAAGGCTAATTGCTTAGCAGAGCAGGAGTAGTTAGTGTTCATGACTGATGAAGAGTTACTAGCCGAAGACCCTAGTAATATGTACCTGTTGGGAAATGTGCAATTCTCCAATAAGGTAGGTGCAGTCATTACGGTTAAGCTACTCCCTGAGTATAAGGACTATGGGGATATCGTCAGTCAAGAACGGATTAAGTTGCGGCCAGAGCACTCAAGGTTTGATCCTACAATCGAGCTGCAACCCTGAACTCAACCTCCGTTTGGGCCTATCTGTCCATTATCAGAGAAGGAGCTTAAGGCACTCCCGGAATATCTCCATGACATGCTGCGAACAGGAAAGCTACGGCGATCCAGTTCTTTGGCAACAGCCCCTATCCTCTTCGTGGCAAAACCAGATATTACGTTAATAGTAGTAATAGATTACCCAGGGCTGAACAAAATCACAGTTATGAATAAGCATGCTTTACCGTTGATGTATAAACTGCGAGATAGATTAGGAAAAGCCGCTGTGTTCACCCAGTTGGACTAGAAGAATGGCTACTACCTTTTGAGGATGGCAGAAGGTGAGGAATAGAAGACGGCCTTCTGGTGCGGATATAGACTGTATGGATATACAGTTATGCCATTCGGGTTATGTAATGCGCCGGCAACCTTTCAGAGCATGATAAATGAGGTCTTCTGGGACCTCATGGATGAAGGAGTCATTGCGTACATGGATGATATCCTGATTTACTCCAAAATCATGGAAGGGCATGTCGTGATGGTAAGACGCCGGATGGAGAAATTGCGGAAAGCCAGACTATGTGTAAGCATGAAGAAGTCCAGTTTCCACCAAGGGGAGGTTGAATTCCACGGATACAAGATCTCTGATATGGGGATCTCAATGTTGTAGGAGAAGGGACAAACAATCAGGGATTGGGCACCTCCCACATTTGTCGTCGACTTTCTAAGGTTTATGGGCTTTGCCAACTTCTATCGTCGGTTCATAGAAGGTTTCAGCAAGATAGCGAAGCCTCTGACGGACTTAACCAAGAAGGATGTCCGATGGGAATGGACACCTGTGTGTGAGTAGGCCTTCAACCATTAGAAGGAGGTGTTCACGTCCAAACCCATCCTAGCACATTTTGACCCTGGACGGCCAACCCAGCTGGAAACAGACGCTAGTGAGTTTGTATGATGAGCTATCCTCTTCCAGTTCTGTGAAGATGAGGGATAGCATCTAGTGGCCTATCATAGTAGGAAGTTGAACCCAGTGGAGATTAATTATGATGTCTATGACAAGGAAATAACTGCCATCATGGCGGGATTCAAGGAATGGCATCATTTGCTATACTCAGTAATGGACCGGTTGGTGATCTATATGGATCATAAGAACTTGGAATACTTTAATAGTACCTAGGTCCTTAACCAAAGGCAGCACCGCTGGGCTAAGTCCCTGCAACCGTTCAACTTCAAGGTGGTTTACCGGGAAGGGCGGTTGAATTAGAAGGCAGATACTTTGTCGTAGCGTAGGGACTAGCGCCCGCAAGGGGGCAGTGATTTTCCGCACCAGTTGTTTGCTTCCCTCTGGACGGTGGGTTGGGAGCCACGAGCGGGACATCTTGTGACCACAAGTGGTGCAGGTATGCTAAGGGTTTGGGCTCCAGTCTTCCTTTTTGGATCAACTGCAGGTACTGATAAAAGAAGACCAGGAATGCTTAAGAATCCAGAAAGCACCGACTACCGGTGACCAAGAGGTCGACCGACACTTCACAACAGAAAAGAGCTTACTCCTGTACAAGAACAGGTGGTATGTTCCCGAGAGCCAGACTCTGAAGCAGACAATCATGGAGGCTAAACATGACTCCCGAAGCGCGGGACACTTGGAGACTGATAAGACTATTGGCAGGGTTAGGGCTAACTTCTATTCACCCAGGATGGACGAGTGCATCACCGACTGCGTGTGAACATATGCTGCGTGCCAAAGAAATAAGTCCATCAGGCACAAGAAGTTTTGTCTGCTGGAACCTATTGATGTTCCTGTGTGGCCATGGACAGCGATTTCAATGGACTTCATTGTAGCGCTGCCAGAGTCCGAAGGGTGTAACAAAATCTGGGTCATAGTGGACAGATTCTCGAAAAGGGCACATTTCATACCCCTGACCACTGAGGTACCAATTAAGGAGCTTGCCTTGATATTCCTACAGGAAGTTTGGTGCCTTCAGGGACTCCAGGAGTCAATCATCTCCGATCGAGATAGCTGATTCACATCTAGGTTCTGGCTGAGTCTAATGCACTTGTTGCAAGTGAAACTAAATGTTTTGACTGCATTCCACCCTGAGACTGATGGGCAAACCGACAGGGTCAATCAGATACTGGAGCAGTACTTGCGTAGTTACTGTTCCTACTAACTGGATAACTGAGCTTCACTGCTACGCCTTGCAGAGTATGCCTACAACACCTCGACATCCAAATCCATCAGGTTGTCACTATTTGAGATGAACCATGGGTTTAACCTGCAGACAAACTGGTCGGGTGTCATGTCTGAAAACCAAGAAATACACCCTACCAGTGAGCTCCTGCTTAAGGAATAGGAAGGAACCTGGCAAGAGATTTGGGAAAGGATTCAACGGACACAGGAAAGGCAACAGAAATGGCATGACCAGAGAAGGTTGTCATCACTGGACTATGTTACCGAGGAGGATGTGGCCGCTGGGCGGACGAAGAAAGCGGACCATGTGATGTTAAACCGAAAGAATATCTGCACAGGGCGTCCCATGGAGAGGCTGGACTACCGGATATTTTGACCTTTCACGGTCAAAGGTCAGGTGTGTAACCAAGCCTACGAACTGCAACTACACACCTGATGGGTATCCACCCAGTTTTCAAGGTCACATTACTGGAACAGTATTGTGAGCATCCGGGATGACGTAGGGTGAAGGAAGTCCCTACCCCAGAACTTGTTGACAAGGAGCCAAGTTATGTTATCGAAGCGGTCGTGGATAGTCAATGGTACGGTGGCGCAAAGGCGAAGTTCCTGTCCCGCTTCGTCCAGTACCTGTTTTGATGGGAAGGCTACGGAGCTATGGAGAATTGATGGGAGCCCTCTGAGATTGTAGAAAGGACAGGTTTACAGACCATTTTGGATTTCCGCCAAAGATATCCCTGCAAGCCCAGGGACTATAGAGTCTTGGGGGAATCGAGTCTGGGAAATAAGGGACGATACTAACAGTCCCGGGTGGACCATAGAGAAAAGGGGAGTTATATAACGACTCGGCATACATGAGCTATGGCAGCCGGAACCTACACCTATACAGGCAGCCTGGAGGCTAACTCGTGCGAACAGGCAGGCAAGCAAGTACTTGACCTACCGGGACCTGATAGCCCAGGCTCCAAGATGCACAGAATTAGCTGGCCAGGTACTTAGGTACCTGGGTACACCCAGGAGGGGTGTCAGCGTACTTAGGGACCTCTGAAGTGGCAGTTACTCTGCTAAGCCAGGTAACTGGAGAAAGGTCAGAAGTGTCTGTCTTTGGCAACAGGATAGACTGGGTAACAGGGAAAAGTTATCTTGTCCGCCGGACAACGTTACCCTACCCTCAAGATCAGGTTACCCGACCATGGGGCTTGGGTTACCCTACCCAAAGTCCTGAGTTACCTTACCTTTCAATACGAAGTCCCTCACCGAGTTCTGGAAAAATGACCGGATTGTTGGTCATGCGAAGCCACGCATAATACTGGAATCTGGGATTCTGTGCGGTGCGATTGGGTAAGATACGCAGCTCAAAAGAAGCTTAAAATTGGAGACACCATTTCCATCATACCCCTCCAGCCCAGCCTGCAGGCCCGGACGTCATTGGCAAACGGTTGCGTAGTTGTGTGCAGTCTAGCAAAGAAGGATCAGGGGAGACCTGCTTGCAACACCGTAGACGTCGTTGCCATCCGGTCGACTGTAGTTTGTTTTCTGGATATACAAGGGGGCATAGGATGGAAGGTGGAGTACTACCTCCAAGTTGTTGGGAGTAAAATGGACCAAAACGGATGCAGTTAACAGGTGTTAACCATAGGGGTCACAAAGATAGTCCTGGGTGGTGCCCAGGCGAGTGGGAGAGGTTTACACATACTAAGCCTGAAAGTGTCCCCATGCCATAGGCTCAGAAAGCGAAGTGCAGAGACACTAGAAGCATGATTCCAACCACAGGTAAGGTAGATCCGAGGTATTGTTCATGCGTAGTACCCTTTCCTGCGGAAGACGCGGGAAGTCCGAGAACCGTAAATAGTAGATGGATAAATCGCTCATGGTAGCTCCTGGGTCCTGTAGAAATCAATGTACATGGGAACGGTGTTATAGATAGTCTAGTTCCTCAGGTGTCTTGACTGTTAGCCACTAACACAATACCGATACGCAGAAGTTTTCACTCTGGCGGGCAAAATGGAAATACGCCGCAGAAATGATAACTGCATAAGGTGAACGCCACCTAGAGTGTGTCGATACATGCATGCCCGCAGGGGGTGCCAGGAGATGTGTCGGACTACCCTTAGCGGAAAAGGGTCTGCTCGAATAGTTGGAGTAAACTGATGGAGAAGTTTCTGGCATAATATAAAACTACCTGAAAGTCTATACGAGAACTCTCCTACTCCAAGAATCAATCCTCCCGAGACCTTAACTGAGTAAAGTATCTGGCTTAACGATATTAACTTTTACCCTTTACTTTACTCTTACGTCTGCGACAACTTTTGGCCATAAACTTGAACTTGTTCAGTGTGGTCGCAACCTTGGAATCCATCTTCCTAGGGGTGCCCCCGTTACACCCACGGCTGCAGGCTAGCTATCAAATTCTCCTGCTCGCTTGTCAGCCAAAACAATTTTACCACCGTCTTCTATGGTATCCTGGTCGATGATATATGGTCACTAGAGTATCGCCCCTTCTGGAACAGTCTAACCTGTCCCCTCTAGGATATGCTAGGCCTCCTTACTCCAATCTGTGGCAACAAGATACTTTTGCACTACCTTACTACCTTGCTCTGCCTCTGTGACTATCGACTTATATTCCTAACTCCAAAATGTCCTAATAACATGTTGAGTTTCTGGTGTACAAGTGATGGGAGAGAAGATCATCTCTATTCGTTGAGCATGATGCAGATTGTCGGCATCCGCTTCTGTATCCTCAGACATTGGCATAGAGTTATGCTACAATACGTTGAAATTTCTAGAATGAGCCATACCTGATCATCTATTTTTTGTAGGAGGTTGGCTCTAGGGATGCTACTAGGTAGGGTAATTGATATCAAGAGTGGAAGGGAGTGAATACCCAATCTAGCACTCAGCTTTCCCTATCCGAGAAGTCAGAACCACTCTTAGAATGTACACTGAAGTACATGCATTCTTCCTCTATAGCAGTCAGTAAACCCATACTTGTTCTC
This sequence comes from Tuber magnatum, assembly GCA_003182015.1. NCBI lineage: Eukaryota > Fungi > Ascomycota > Pezizomycetes > Pezizales > Tuberaceae > Tuber > Tuber magnatum. The sequence goes on along the minus strand of PYWC01000026.1, from coordinate 1,609,694 downwards.
CATATACTAATAGTACTCTTTCTAGCATCTGGCATACTAGATCTGCATTTGGCCCTTGTCATTTGCCTTGTTGTGGTTGATGTCATCTCTTCTCAATAGTATTGCCACTACCTACTCATGCACAAAGCAAGCCACTCACCCAAGTGGTGGATTAACTATACAGCCTTCTTGTTTGGTGTCATGACTTTCTGCTATTACTAGTTTAGCTACAATCTCAATGATTCCAAATGCCATTGCACAGTACAGACAACTGAAGGGTAAAGTTGGTTTGAATTGACAATATCCTAGTGGTTCTCTTCTCATTCCAGGAGCATTGGAGTGGGGGTGGTAGTTGCCCTAGCCATCAAGGAGTTTTGTATGCATTCTTTATCATACCATAATTCATAAGACTATATTTTCCTTGGACTGCAAAATAAGAGGCTGAATATCATAAGACAAGTGTGCCTTGGAGATTGGGAGCAGGTCTAGTAGAAAGAGTCTGGACCTATCTAGAATTTACATAATTTAGGTAGGCTTTCGCGATTGTCAAGTAAGCTGGATTGAAATGGTTTATGAGTAGTAGATCGATAGAGGGGAGAAAGGTTTGTTATTGCCAATGAATTTGGAGCTATATTGCTTCACATTAGCATCCCTGAATTCTTAAAAATACACCTTTATGATAGGTAGTGTCATGCTTATTCTGCCCAAACTGAGTGAGTTTCACAGCAGTATAGCATTTAGACCACTCAACCAACATGCAGAAATCTGCTTCTGCACTCTTAGACCATGTTTGATTAGGTTCTTCGGCATTCTCAGCATTTGCCAGTTATGTGACTCTCTTCTCTTATTCATTACAAATACTATGTGCTTGTAGATGAAAGAAAATTTGTTACTAATAGATAACAATAAAGAAGAATTAATTACTGTACTTAAGAGTCCTTTAGCCTCTCTCCAAGACAAACCATACGATCTTTTGAAAGTAGTATGTAAAGTTATTAGACTATTGTGAAACAGAGAAACATCTGTTATAACATCTTCTTTGTGAGATTGGCGGTTACTAGCTTGAATTATTATTTCAGCCTTGGGGGTCTCCTTCTCTGCCACTCTACACTACAATGTAGCAAAAAAACTAGTTCATTTGTCAAGTGCGATGTTTCTTAATGGGCATAGCATATTGGATTCTGGAGTGAGAATCCTGATGTATTGTTCAAAATCTTGTATATTGGTCTTGTATTCCCACTCATGGGCTGTGGCTTTGGTTTTGTAGCTGGGAAATTTCATCTTGCATAGCCTTTTCTTTGATTCACCTAGCGTTTCGATTGGCCCGTATCTCATATCCCATTCTTTTGATGGACTGAAAAATGGAAGTGCATGATTCATTCCCATAAGATGTCTTTGGTCATACAATGGTTCTCACTGGGACCATCTTGACTGATTCAACTGCCATGGTTAGAGAATCATGTATAGCAGCTAGCTCCTCATCTGGGTCAGTATTGCTGTCGATGTCGCAATGCGTGATAATAGCTACCATCTACATAATACTTAGTAAACCAGTTGAACAAAGGAAGTATGGAGTATTCGTAGGCATCGCTACTTTCAGTATTTTAACTTGGCTTGTGCGAGTAGGGCATAGGGGAGCGATGATGACAGTAGGTAGGAGTAGGGGGAAACTGTGTACAGGTGAAGATTTTGGGTGTAGGGTGGATGAAGTTTGTGGGAAAAAAAGTAAAACTTTTAGAGACTCATATTCATTGGTGATAAAAAGGTTTGTTTGAATGCCAGTGATAGAGGTTTTGTGGGAATGGAAGTGGGTGGAAAAAAAGAAAGAGGGAAGGAAAGAGGGGGAAGGTCTTGTTTTACTTCTCTTTCTGATAGGGAAGCTAATAAAGTGACATTGTTGGAATAGCGTAGAAGTGCTTAGCATAACAGTATGCCAGCGTGGGTAAAGTATGAGTGCAAAAGTACTTGTCCGACAAGGTAAAGGCAACTCTATTATCACTACAAATTTACTTCCTATTTTACGACAACTCCTTAGAATAAACTGAAAATATGTATAGTTTGTGCAGACCAAAACTTCAACTAGGCTGAAAAAAAAGTATTACATGGCTGAGCTGCCTTAGATGCTCAGACCTGACTTCACAGGTCCCAAAATAAGGTATTAGAATTACCTTTTAAGAGCTTATAATTAGATTAAATATGTGAAAGTATTATAATAATTTTATTTAATATGATAAATATTATATTACTGAATATATTGTATAAAGGCAAAAAATATATCATACTATGATAAATACAGGTATAAGTATAAATAAATATAATAATGAGTTAAGTATATTGATCTCAATCACTAACAGGTCTGTGGCTCTGGTGTTTGTGCCGTATTGTACTTATAAATTCCTTTGAACCATATTCAACATTATTCTGATATGCATTTAGAATTTGCTCGACCTTGGTTACATATTTCCAGATTGGTTGTGTGGAAACCGATTCCAATGGTTCAGGAATTAGTTCATGTAATGCTTTAATACTATATCCACAGTTATTATATGTATAGTACTTGGCAGCTCCCTACATATATTGAATAAAATTCATCTCGTAATGGAACTTTCGATAGAACAAGACTAGATGATCTTTGATTGCAACCTACTACTGTAGTCAGCATTTGTGATTGTAAAAGTCAGGGTGATTTGCTACCAGTGCCCATGCACCACAGGTACCACCTAATAGACAGGTCTTTAGCTGCTTGTTTGTTTCTGGCTTTAGGTATTGAAGTTGTAATCTCTGGCATGATAGTCCTCGCTCTTGTAAAACAATTTTCAATCCTTTAAGAACACTATACTGTTCAACCATGGCTTGAGGTTCACATGTAAGAGGATTGATTCCGGGGCAGAGTTTATTTTGTGCACCTGCAGTGTAGAGGCTCATACTCTTTGCCTGAAGAGTATACTCGTGCCAAGGTTTTGGCTGTGCCACAGCTTAGGTCTGCTCACTGGATCACAACTGTGGGCACTCTCAAGAGAGTACCAGACAGCTCAATTGTCTTGGACAGCTCAACAGTCCTCGGGTGTTGTCATAAAAACCCTATTTTTATGGAAACTGCGTTGACATGGAAACTTTCTTGCTAAGCATTCTTTTACAATTCAGCTATTGTATGACAGCATAGTTACACTCATTATAATACAACTCCATAAATATTAGTATTCATTTATTAGTAAATACTCAATTTCCATATTAGCATCTACCAAAGTCATAAAAGACCTACATGCCAATAAGATAAATGTGTTCAGAAAAGTTCCTTGTATATTAGTTGTTTGTCTAAATATAGTAATTCTGTGGTCTGGCAGAGATGCAGTAATTTTACATGTAGGAACTATACTGCCATACTGAATAACTGAGAGTTGCCATTCAGGCTGGAGGTTTAGTTAATTATACTAATATATAATGGCTCAATGAGCTACTAGTGCTACCTTGTTTATATAGTAGCTCAATTACTTTGCCATTGTAGTACAACATAATTGAATAGTTCAACCCCTTTAGACTCAGACCATTTTACCATAGTATAGATCAATAACTTTCAGGCTTCCTAACTCCTATATTGTATTGGTTTAAAGTTCTTTAAAATTCTCTATCTTTGTAGTTCTCCTGCTCCTCAGCTCTCCAGTTCTACAGCTCCTCAGCTCTCTAGTTATTCAGCTCTCCAGTTCTCCAGCTTATCAGCTCTCCAGTTATTTAGCTCTCTAGTTCTCCAACTCCTCAGCTCTTCAGTTCTCTGGCTCCTCAGCTCTCCAGTTTACCAGCATCTCAGCTCTCCTCTTTTCTAGCTCCTTAGCTCTCCAGCACCTCAGCTCTTCTGTTCTTCAACTGTCTAGTTCACCTGCCACTCAGCTCCCTAATTCTCCAGCTTTTTAGCTCTCTAGTTCCTCAGTTTCTTTACTCTTTTACTTACTGAATATTATAGTTAGTAGCTTTCCTTCATGTTATATTCTTTTACATTCTATATTTAGTCTGTATTCTAACTGTATATACTATAACAGATATGTCCACTATCTATGGCATTATCATCAAACTCAGCACTGATTCCTCGGAGTCAGTGGGTTAAGCCATATCAAGATATTGAGGCCTAAATTCAAGCAGCGATTACTATTCTTGTTATAACTAAATAGGATAATGCCAATTTTTTGAAAATATCATGGAAGTATGAGGTTCCAATAAGACGATTAGGAGCATGCTAGCAAGGGTGCCATTCAAACATTGATTGACCTGGTACCAACTCCAAGTTATCAGAGGACCAAGAAGCTGCTGTCTGCCAGTGTCTGAACAGGTTGGACTCTGTGGGAACAAGTGCTAGGCTTCAAAGGGTATCAAGTTGTATAAATATAATTCTAAAGAATACGTATTCTGGCCCTCTACTAATACTAGTTGTCAGCGAGAAATGGGCACGAAGATTTCTGGATCGCTATCCTGAGCACTTTATATGCAAGCAATGTACCCTTAATGCTGATCGAAAAAATGCTCATCACTCTAATGATTTGTATAACTAGTTTACCAAGTACCAAACAGTTTGCAATGAATACAAATTCGAGATAAGAGATATCTACAACTTTGATGAAACTGGATTCCAAATTGGCATTGGCTCCGACCAATGGATCATAACGGGAGATCCCAATTGTCAGACCTACCTCGGGAGTTCCACTAATTGAGAACTTGTTTCTGTATGTGAAACCGTAAGTAGAGATGGATATGTTCTTCCTCAAATGATAATTGTTCCAGGAGCTATATATCAGGAACCCTGGTATACCTCTACCTCCATACCAGATAACTACCTTATTGGTTTATCTGAAACTGGTTATAGTAATAATATGTTATCAATGAAGTGAATCAAACACTTTCAGTCATTTTCATCTTTACACCATTAAGGTCAATATCGATTTCTACTCCTAGATGGCTTTGGCTCACATTGTACAGAGGTGTTTCTGGACTACTGCGATCTTCACCAGATAGTAGTCTTTTGTCTTCCTCCATATACAAGTCACCTTGTAAAACCATTAGATATAGTTGTTTTTCAACCATATAAGCATTACCATGCTGAGGCTGTAGAATCAGCTACCAGAACTGGATGTAGTGAGTTTGACAAGATTGAGTTTTTGGATATGATTAATTCTATCCATCAGCAAACATTTAAAAAATCTACTATCCTGTGTGCGTTTCGAGCTACTGGTTTCATTCTCTATAATCCAGAAACGGTAATTTGCAAGTTACGAGAACCTTGTGTCCCCTCTGCATAACCACTTACAGCACCACCACTATAAGGCTCTATGTCTTTTCCTACTACACTACTTACAATACAAAGTCTTAGGAGGTGAGGTGAGGAATTGACAATAGGGACAGCTGATATCTCTCCCACCTTTTAGCGAAAGTTGAAATAGGTTCTGAAGGGGGGGTTGGCCCAAGCACAGTCTAGGGCCCTTGCTATGGAGCATTTGGAGGCAATAAAAGCAGCTGAGCAAGTAAGGAATTTGAGGTGTAGGGGTCAAAACAGATGGCAGGTACAAAAAGGTGGAGTTCCTTATGCCTCAGAGGTACATCAAATAATGAAAAAAAGACAGGATGTGGAGCTAGAAAAAGCAGAAAAGCAGTTGAGACAGGCACAAAATGCAAAAAAAAGGGCAGAGCAGGCTGAACATAAGCCATTAATAATAAAAATAAAGACAGAATTAAGGAGAGATATATAATTCAAGCCTATAAACAGAAACTATCAAAGTTGATAGTTACTGGTATTGAGAGCCAGGCAAGGTTGTGGAAATTAAGGTAAAATGAAAAGTATTGCTTCTGTGTTGCTGTATTGCTATATTGTATTAAGTTACCAGTATCATGTTTCTATGGCAACATATCAGGTGATATTGTATTGGGCTAGTAGGTTTCTATAGCAACATCCAAGGACCATTGAGCTGTCCAAGACCAAGGAGCTCTTCAGCACTCTCTGGAGAGTGCCCACCATTGTGAGCCAGCGAGCAGACATGGGTTGTGGCGCAGCCACAATCTTGGCACAAGTAATCTGTGAAGGCTGAATGGCTAGTGGCATTATCGAAAAGAAATAGTGCCTGATACCCAGGAAACATCCATTCAAAGATATAAATTACAACTTGCAGAACTTGGTTCACTAAGTCCTCCTCTTTCCACCATACATCACCACCATATTCCACTGTCATTGTAGCTGAATATGGACTATAATGGAGATTCACATCAGATGAGGGTCCAAATGAAGGCAGATCCTCAACAGATAACCAGCTTGGAGCCTGCAGCCGACCTCCCACAGTTAGAAACTCTGAAACCATAATAGCTTTACCTTGTGACTTCTTCCGGAGTGGTGGTTCACCGTACTTCATCCAAACAAACCCTCTTCCATTATTCGAGTCAAATGTCAACCCATTATGAGTAACTAAGAGAATTGGCTTTTGCCCTTCTGGTAAACCTGCAGGAAATATCATTACTAGCTTGCCGTTAATATCCAACTTCTATTTTACCGTGAAGGGCTTGAAACAGTCCAGTGCTGCAAGAAAGTCATTTTGCCTATAGGCTACCACATTCTCCTACTCATGTCCATCACGATAAACCTCTTTCCTTACTTCTTAATAGTTGTAATACAGCTTGTAAAGCCATACAGCTATAGTATGGCTTTTTACGACCTTTTGAACTCGATTTCTGATAGCCAGGACATTTGGATTGTTGTTTAAGGGTGCTGCAGTACTGGGACTTAGGAAAACCTCAACCTGGTCATTAGTAGACTCTGAGTGGTCAGGCAATTAGCTGGTACTCCAATAGGTTGTAATAGCAGCTGCAGGAAGATGTGAGGTCAGAGTATCTGCTGCTCCTACAATGAACTTGCAAATTGTAAGCCTTGTTTTCTCCTCATCCAAAGCATGATAAGATACTGCCATGTTTATACTTCTTTCGTAAAGAAACCTGTTGGGATTTAATCCATTTCCGCTTAGCTTTTAAGATTCATAATGCAATCCACTCACCTTTCTCAGAGCCAGTAGCAACCAGTAGAGTAGTTTTTATTCACAGCATGCTTCAGGTTTGCTTGCTTAAACCAAGTCTCTGCAATCTCATCAACTCTGGAACCTGGTTATGGTGCTCAAGGCTAAGACCTTGCAGTTTACACTTCTTGGATTTTAGATATTGTCGTAAATCTCAAATGGCTAATACTTTTACTAATCTGTGATTTATATACATTTTTACTTTCTGGAATAATGAATGCTTACCTCTGACAGAATATATCTTTTCACTTCATGATAGCAAACTATGGTCAATCTTGGCCAGTTCCTATAACCCTTCTCAATCAAACAACTGAACTGTGCTTCCTCATCATTAGATGTTACAACTTTACTTGCATCTTTTAATTATAATTATCAAATAATTAGTTAGAAGATTATCTACAAAACTGCTAACAAAGGTTTAAATGCTTACCACTATCTTTAAAGCCTGAGGCAATTTCCCTCTCATGTTGTTCTAGTCTCTTCTTTCACTGCCTCCTTAAGATTTGCCTAGACGGATTCTTTCCCAGCTTGTTTCTATGTAACAGATTATGATCCTTCTAATCAGACTCATCAACTACACCAGCTTCACTCTGAACTACATCATGTCCAGCTTGTTAGTATTCTTCTTCTTGTATTAAGATATTGCTTATCTGTTTAAACTTACTACTATCATTTATAATAGAATCTTCTTCCTTATTGATTTCACTATCTCTTTCTACATTATTGTCCAAATTCGCATAGAGCAATTGGTTAAAGCCTTGAGTATTACCTGGGCAACCACCTTGGATTCCTACTTATAGTTACAATAGGGTATTTCTCTTTGGTTGTGTCATTGGCTTTCTTTATATTATATGGAGTATTGGTATTCAATCTATTAAGATATAGAGGAATAATATAACTTACTAAAGGAACTTCAATTGAGAATAAAATATATTTATAGATGGTCAGATTGAAAATAAGAAACTATAATACTGTATGGTGTTCACAGAAAGGGTAGGTTTAATATTCATAAAAGCATACAGGCTATAGGTTTGAGTTAATATTTTACACACTTATCTCAAGGCTTGGCACAAAAAGCTGGTTACCAATCAAAATTATGCCCTATATTGGCAATCAAGTTGTGGCTCTGCATAATATATTTTCTACTTTCCTACCAAAAATACCTTATTTCAAATAATTATAGACAATTACTGACCTACCGGAGGAACACGAAAAACCCTCTGCATTGTAGAGAAAGACTTGGAGAATAATGCAGAGGTTTTTTTGAGTCTCTTAAGTCACTTGGGCTGATGGTATAATCATTTGGAAATGGCTAAATTGCTGGTTTATGTTTTGGTTTGCATGAATGATATAGATATGCAATAAATATAAGGAAAGCTATATATGCAATTAGAAAGCAAAAAAAATCAATACTTTGTATACCATCCCCGTGCATCTAAGACAGCAACCACTCTATTAGGCAGAGTCTCCTACAACTTTTCCAGAAAATCACCGTCAATATCCTGAACCCAAACCTGATTCAGAGCTTCTGCTAGATGTTTCCTAAGAGTCTCTGGACCCCACTTGGTTTTGTGAATGTTGGGAAAGTGCTGGTGTAGCTTTTCCTTCACCCTTTTCCAATAGTGCTCAACTGGATTGAGCCCTGGAGAATTCAGTAGCTATTCCATAACCTGTATATTGTTTTCAGCAAACCAAGCTATAGTATATCATGTAGTAGGTACGTTTGCATTATCCTGCTAAAAGATAGGATCTCCAACTGCATTCTCCACCTCCTGCCGGATATCACCCAAGCCATCCTGCAAAAACTTAGTTAGCGATGGGGTGGCTGGCCGACGAACAAGGAATTAAACATATAACATAAGGGAGAGTTCGTGTTAGGGCTAGCATCAGGGTTGGGTTAGCATACAGAGTCTTTTTCCTCAAGAGTGAAGGTATTTGTCCTGCAATAGGAAACCTATGATCACTACCAATATACTACGTATTCAATCACAACAGGTTAGAATAAACTAAAAATGTCTATAGATATGCGATAAATATAAGGAAAGCTATATATACAATTAGTGAAAAATAGTTCGTGTACCATTGTCTGAATAATTGCAATTTAAACTGAAGTACGGGCTTGAGCAGCTTAGCGAGCTTTCACACTGTGCGGAAATGGATCCAAACATACTCTGTATATACTGAACTCTAGGTGCAGGTGTCCCACTCCCACTTGTATTTATATAATTCCACCATTGCATGTTTAATATGAGTGTGGTTTGGTTAGAATTTACATGTTGGCTTTTTTGGTGGTAGGTGGGAAAACAGGTTTCAAGGGTATGAACTAGAGAAAATCAATCTTGAAATAAATTTACTTTTCTTTTTCTCTGTTATAGAATAACTATGCCAGCATAGAAAAAAAAGTAAAACAATAAGGTAATTTTGTTAATATTTTATTTTATATACTGGCTATATCTCTATAAATTTAAATCTGCAAAAATATACTATTTACATTCATTTCCTACTATATTTATTCTTGGAGCCTAAAGGTTGGCCGCACTTTTTTGGTTTTGGCAATTCTTCCTCAATTGATTGATCTTTCAAGGGTTTATACTTTATCTGATTTGTTTGATCCCCCTCTACTGAACCGGGGACAAGAGTATTACCACTGGTTGTATAAGAACCAATATCTTGACAGCAGCGTTTATTGCTTTTGCTTGAAGTAACTGCCTTATTTTTTTATTTTTTTTAAACTTATTTCTTTTGTTTATTAAGTATGTGCAAAGAACGTATTGACTGTTAATGGTATAGTGATTAAGACCTCCAGCTACAGTCCAACCACCGACAAGAGCCCATCTGAAGAAAACTCTCAGAGGTATAGAAACCCGGACCCCCAGTCATGGAGCTGAATACAGCAAACCCAATACCTCTACAGACATACTGCAAATAAGGAAAACCCCACCCAACAGTGAGACAATGGTCAGATCCCCACAAATTAAAAACTCCAAGACCCAGAATGGGGCAGTATAGCCCCACACTCTCCTACCTCTAATGCAAATACCTTGTAACCAAGACCCAACCACCCAGGAAGTTGCAACCTGACTCTGGTATAGAGCATGCGAAACGTAAAAGAAGCCAAACAGACCAAGGCAGAACAGAGGGCAACAAATGAGTAAAGTCCTGAGTGGCCAAGGATGAAAGCACTGGACCGCAAGGGAGGAGGACAGGTCATACTGCGTAGTAAGCAAAGCTGACCCTGTGCCCGCCGGAATACTGGATGGGAGGCAGTTAGGTGCCATCTGGGTTGTGGATAACTTCCTGAGGGCCATGGCCAGACTAAAGAAGGCCAGAGCCAACAGGAGGAAGAAGAGGGGATACGAGCCAAGCAGAGAGGATGCCAGCCAAGGAGAATGGATGATGCCGCAGGCAGTATCAGAGCCAGACAGAAAAGTGGCCAGCCGGAGCCGGTGGGGAGCAAGCAGGTAGAAGAGCTGCTGTATGGCGAAGAGGTAGGGCTCGGAGGACCCGGGCAGTAGGGTGTCAGCTGATGCGAGGAGGAGAGCAGGAAGACGGCCCAACCCAGGTGAGTCAGAGCCAACAATACGGCAGCTGGCTGCAACTGGGGTCAGAGGGGCTAGCCATCCCCCCAACCCGTACAGTATAGTGTATTACCACTTCTGCCAGGTAGTTCCTTGTTCTCCGAGGGAGAGCGTCACTCAGTGCATAGGATATCATCACCACGGCATGCAGGGAGGAAGGAGAAGGCCCTCGATAGCCCTGAGGACCACCAGGCAGACTGACTGTCACACCACACCCTCTGAGAAGAAAGCCGACCATGCCAATACTAAGCGAGCCTAGCAAAACCTGGGTAATAAGGAGAAGCGGGTATCATGAGAACCCACGAACTGAAAAGGGGCCCCCCAAGAGCGACAAGGGCAAGCAAGAGAGGCAGAAGAGAAAGAACACCCCAAGCAAGGGTGGAGGATAGAGTAGTAGAGGCCTACACCCCCCCAGCGGGGGGGGTGTAAGACCGAAAAAGTAGTGATAGTCCTCTTGTATTGAGTTGTTCCTGAATAGGAAATATTTTTCAAGGACTGGAGTTGTAACGGAGATAGAGCATGTGAAGTAACTGTCTTAAAAGGTATAGTACTTGAACCTGCACTTACTGACTCAGAGGATGCTAATAGTATATTAGGCCTACCTTTTATTCTTCCTGTTTTAGCTGCTGTTACATGGTCTATTATTTCCATAGTTGGTTCTATATATAGCTAGGTTGAGCGAATACTAGAAGGAGTATAAGGACTATACTTACTTTATATATTGAATCGTCTCTTAGACTTATTACCTATTGGTGGAAGCTCTTCAGGTACAGTATTGCGAATTTGAACTTCATCAATACCACTTTTCTTGAAGTCAAATCTTTGCCACTCACTGAATGGTAATTCTTTAGCTAGTACCACCCCTGGAAACTCTTTCAAAAAGAGAAAGTTATGAAACCCTTGAATGCCCTTCAGTGGTTTAAATAGTGTACTAAGAGCCTTTTCCCAATCACAGAAAATATTAGGTAATGTTGCTTCAAAGAGGTTGACTGGTTTAATAGTATGTACAAGAGTACTCTCAAGAACTGTATTACTCTAATCAGTTGGAGTCCAAATTGCATTTCTCTGGACCTCATATTTCACAGTGCTAAACCTACAGTCTACTGAGTTTTATGTGTGACCCATGATTTAAAAACAGAGCTCTATAATATCAGTTAATTCCTACTGAACTAGCAATTAAAGATAGGATGTTATCATATGATTCTTATTCTGTTCTCCGCAGTTATCAGCCCAGTAATAAACATCTGGCTTAAGGTTTTCCCTTTAGTTCAGGTATGTGTGAAGAAGAGAACCCACTTGATTGGGGCCTTGACCTTGTTGCTTCTCATTGTAAAGATAATGATAGTGATAGTTATGATTATGGTTTTTATCTACAAGACCAAAAGAGTAGAGCTTGAAAGGGGTGAAGAAATACTGTTGTCCTAGCTATTATAGTAGCTTGGGAATCTCTACTACCTGCTGGAAATCAAACAAGTAACATGCTGTATCCTGTGAATGCAAAGTTGATTGGTGAATAGAGGCTTCATAGAGGTCTCTGTACTGTTGATACTCAAGAGGATGCTGTATTAGTTTCTGTTCCACTTCTTGTAACTCTTCAGTCGCATAGTGAAGTATCTCTTTAGAACTATTATAAGCCTTTAATGCCTCCAACTTTGCCTAAAGAATTGTACAGTGATCACAAATATTATTTTTCTGTCACTGAATTCTCATCAGCTTCAATCACTTGTTACTCTTCCAGTACTGATAAAAGTAAGACCAAGAGATACCTGATATAGAATTGGCTTTCTGAAACTGACGATAGAGTCTACAATGTATATAGAAGGATGGCAAGAGTACTTGATTATTTAGCTCAACTCTGCTTCTTACAGTTCCATCCTTCTTTATATGCTTATAGGTCCTAGTAGTAGCTACTGGCTCCCCTGATCTCTCTTCTAATTTTGTCTGAAATAAGTCAATACTTAGAGAAATCTCCTTAGAAAGAGCATTATAAGAGGGCCTTTTGCTTTATCTATGTAGTGGCAGAACTGGATCTTGAGTCTGCCGAAGATGAGTAACCAAAGATCATAGTTGATACTTTCCTAACATCTAGTACTAGGCAAAAAATGAGTTGCAAACCAATCCCAGAAAGAGAAGTACATATTTGTTCTTCCTTATATATTTGACTGCAGTATCATTCTGACTATCCGCAGTATTAATTAGCTTAATGACTGAGTGCTGGCTATAACTTCTCTTACCATTAACCACGGTAATCTCCATTGTAGTAGAGATTAAGTAACTTGGAAGCAGTTTTCTCTGCTATAGTAACATAGCATAGTTGGACTTAATCCAAATACACATTTGATCGAACAATGCTTTTTCATGGCAGATTTGTTGACAGAAATATCCTCTATGCATTCTTCACAAATGATGGTTGTATTTCTTATTCTATCAATCATAGTTAGCATACATTTTACTCTTAATACAAATTATTACATTTTAGAACATACTATCCAAGTTTCTTACATATGCAGTATTATTGCCTTTATTATCTGCACATATTTTATCAAATTCCCTATCGCTTGAGTTATCTGATATCTCATCTTCCTTTTGGTTCTTTCTAATTGATTTATCTCGGCTATAATCATCAAAATACTTGCCATTATTCTCATAATTGGACTCATTATATTCTGAGTCTATCTCTGTAACTCTACTCTCTTCATCTTGAATATCTAATTCAGAGTTGTCTGTAATTTCTAAATCACTGCTTAATCTCGTCTCCATCTTGAATGACAAACCTTAATTGTATTGACTACTTTGGAATACTGTTTTTGGTTGCAGTTAAAGTTAAATTGATACAGAAGTACAAATAAGAATTAAAATTTATAATAACAGGAAATAAATAGTCATCTAGCGATGGCTGAGCCCTATATACTTAATAGTTTTACTAAAACATAGCTGATATAGGCTTTGTTCTGAGAAATTTCCTTATTCATTTCATGTGGATTTATGGCGTTTGTCATAGAACACAATTTAAAGAAAAAAGAATCCTTACTTTAAGAACTTACTACATTACAACTATACCTCATATTGACATGAAACTAAGTTCTACTGATATCCAGGAAGCTCTAATATTTTTCTATCAAAAAAAAGAATTTTTTAGATATTTTACATTTTTGTACATAAAACAGGGTACTGAGGTTGTTGGAGGTTGAAAAATATTTTCTAAGCTATTTAGAGTATGCTCTAGAAGGCTGTCTATCTGGCTATACTAAAATAAATTTTTTGTTGTTGGAGGCCAATGTGTAGGTTCTAACAAAACTACACTCATAAAAGAATAAATAAAAGACTTTTAATTACGACACACCGGGTGAAAGAGCTTGGGGCATGTGGTCTCATGTGGATTTTCCACACCTATTAGCACACTTGAAATGACCTACAAAGTGACATGCTACTCAAAGTTTGGGGAAAGTTTGTTCAAAATTATGTTATCCTATTCCTATCCAGTAGTATTATTGTATCAGTCATATGACACCATCAAATGACCTCTTATTAAGTTAGCAGATTCTGGCATGGTCTATAGATTTTCTTGGCATGGGGCAGTGTTTGCATAGCAACAGAGGGGTATAAATAGGGGTGTATTTTCCCTTCAGTCAGATAGATCACGCAAGCTTGGATTAGTCTATAAGTCTTAAAGATATATTTTGTTGACTATATCTACTCCACTATCACAAGTGCAAGTGGCTTAGATACAAACATTTTTGGATTATGAGCCTGGGTTTGTGAGATCTTCCGCAAACCTGAACATCGTATACCATGAAGCTATAAGGGCACTCTAAGTGAGCATATACCATTCATCCTCCCTCCAAACACCTCCCTCCATAAAGTCATACTGGCCTGCCTGTCCTTTCATGCTTTAGACTGGTGGATGTGTCCTCAGTGCAACAAAAGCCATCCCTGCTTGCTAGAGCATGTTCTCTCTCCTTGTTGTGAAGGGTAATATCACAAGTTACGGCGTAATACAATCAGGTACCTAGGTGAGATAAACCACTGGTGTTTTTAGTAGCAATGAAAACAACCAGGACCCCTAAATGGAAAATCAGAACCTATGAGAGCAGGATTTGTACGTCAATAAATCCAAATGTCAACTGATAGAGAATTCATCTTCAAGCTCTCCACAACTGACTAACTAAAACAACAAGGATGAGAAAGCTACCCAATATGGGCTCAGGCCTGGTCAATTATATGTGAAGTTCTGGGACTATCTGAGGTAGTACTGGGAATAGAAACAAGGTTTAAAATTCAAATGATCAGAGTATCCAGTGATACAGCACAGGTCACTGCATGGAAAAAGATAGACACTAAAGCTAGATACTACCTCTACCAGGTAGTAAACTCTCTCTACCATACTGACATCGCCGCAAAAATTACGGCAGCAAAGTTGTAGCAAGTATTCAAAGATCGATTTGACAAAGAAACTGTAACATGTTCAGGCTAGGCCCTAATCACATAGTGGTACGATAGGAGCAGATGGCTTCTTGATCAACAAGAAGCGAGCACTGCTTAGTAAAGGAGTCTTCAAATGGGGTATAATAGCAGATCAAAAAAGTCACCGTTCAACCAAGTATATTAGGCATACTGTCTGTCGAAGTCTGCTCTTTCTATTATGGAAATCAGCGGTGTTCAAATACAGCATGTCGCTTAGCTCCAGTATGAGCGATATTTCAAAACATTATGTGTATCAACTGATAGCACAGGAAACAATACAAGTATGAAATGATACTGTAAAACCAAACATAAAACATTGCGTGTATCAACCTATAGCACACGAAACAATACAAGTATCAAACGATACTGTAAAACCAAACATAAAACATTTTGTGTATCAACCAATAGCACATGAAACAATACTAGTATCAAACAATACTGTGAAACTAAACACAACTAACCTGGTACCTGCATCAGTTACAATCGCAAAATAAAATAACAATTTCACCAAATAACACCAGTTAATGGAATCCTAATAGTCGGTAAACCCGCTATTCTCCTGACAGTCCCCATAGCACCGATCCTCCTCATCATCGCTATACTCCAATAATCTGATGTCATCATGCAACATCCATTCCACCCCTTCCAACCACTTCTCCAAACACTCCTGACAGGGTGCTTCGCGCACAAAGCAACCTGATTGCTTGTAGAGTAGTAAATCGATCCAGTGCCGGACTATCCGGTCCTCCCAATCCTGTGTCGCGATATCAATTCGTCTGTAGTCATAGCAGTAATTGACATAAGAAATCTTCCAGTATGCCTCCAGTGGAATGGTTCCACTGCTTAGTAGTTCTGGGACGATGATGTGTCATCCCTTGATGCTTATTTCTTCATAGATTAGCATTTTGGTTTCGTAATGGAGAAAGGTTTGTAAGAGTAGTCTGTCCTGTAAGGGTTTTTCTTTCGAGTTGGGGGTCTGATAGTATGATTTTGTCTTCGGAGGGATTCGGAGGATGGTGGGTGGTATTTATGTTGTTGGTGTTAGCTTTGCTTAGGTGTTGATCTCGCTTGGTGTTGATCTCGCTCAGGTGTTGACCTCACTTAACTGTTCAGGGGAAGGTTGGTGATATTTAATTTCGGTTTCTTCCATTTCCATGCACATATCACAACTTTCTGTGCTCAGGTAACATTCACTTCCCAAGCGGAATATATTAGACAGTGTTTCTCCCCGCATCCATCCCGTTGTCTCAGTTGTTATCTCTAGGTATTTGTTGCAAATATGTATGAATAATCGGTATGTCAGGTATCGTCTAGGGATAATCTCACAGTTCCCCAACAGTCCCATTAGCTGATAGCACAGTCTCCACGGTACTTGTGCACAGTTTGACCTTGTAAGGCTGGTGGATGGTGCGTTTCTTTTCTTGTTATTCCCAGTATTCGGCTTCAGCGAGCCACTCTAGGTATGCAGCCTAGGCTTCCATGATCTTATTTTCACCTCTGCTGCTTTCAAACTCACTCTCAAAGTGGGCTGACAAAAATCCGTTCTGTATCCCTTGATCTGTATCTGGATAGTGGTATTGGATTTCCGGTAGGGTTGGGCTCCACACCACTGTCACATGCTTTATTGTAGGAGATAGCTCATCCTCTGGTTTGTTGTCTTCCCACCATCGGTTAACTGATTCCATTGCATTTTCCAATCCTTCAAGGGGTTCTCAGCCATCTTCTGCTTCTGGGTACCCTACCTATTTCACTAGGAATTGGTTGCGGTTATATTGTCTTCTATGGTCCCTTATGGTCTCCACTTTACACTCTGGCTTCCGGTTGATCACGATTTTGGGCGGTTTTGCATGCCTTCTTCCTGGGCACGATATATTGTCCGTAGTGAACCATCTTTTCACTGTGGATGTGTGGAATGTCGCTTCTCGGTTTCTGTACATTCTGCCCTCTATTTCTACCTTGTAGTTCTGCATATGGTGTCTGTGTCGTTTTGCTGCCATCCTCATACTCCTAAATTGCGCTAATTTGATAGCATTGATTGCCTTGCTCCGGATTGCTCGGTGTCTATTTAGTACTTCGTTGACAGCAGGTACTGCGGAGTTCTTGAAATTTGCTAGGGGAAGTAGCCTGTAGTTATTTCCAAAAACAGCCTTATATGGAGACATGCCGAAGGTCTTTGACCATCCTGCATTTAGGTATGCTGCTGTTTCCAGTATGGCATCGAACCAATTGTTTTGTCTTGCATTGACTAAGTTTCGAAGAGCTGTTTTTAATGCTCAAATTTTCCTTTCGAGTTGTCCATTTGTTTCATGGTGGCCTGGTGCCGCTTTGATGTGCTTGATTCCTAGTGATCGACACTGCTGTCTCGATACATGTGACTCAAATCGCGGATCTGCATTGCTTACCATTGATGTTGGATAGCTGTGGGGAGTCAAAATTTTGTTGTGCAGTAGTTCCCAGGTTGTTATCACTGTTACTTCCTTAGTTGCAGGTATTAGCTATGTGAATCCCGAAAAGCTCTCTATTGCCACTAGGATTGTATCATATCCCCAAGAGTTGTGGAAAGGTCCTGCGAAGTCAACCGCTATTGATTCAAAACTTTCAGAGGGTATGCCAATTGTCTGAGCTTTTCCTTCTGGTAACTTTGTGGGTTCTTTGTTTGTTTGACAGGTGTAACATTGTGCCATGTATGCTCTGAAGTCCTTCCACATTTCAGGCCAGAGTGGGTACTCGGTAGCGTACTGTAAGTTTCGTTCCGAACTGTGATGGCCTTTGTTGTGGATATCGCTAATAATGTACTGCCTTAACATGGTATTTCCATATACGGGGCCTTTCGGAATATACAGGCAGTTTTCCCCGTACCAGGGTTTTGCGTATAACATTCCATTTGCAAGCATGTAGGATGATAAGTCTGCATCGGAGTCCATACGTGCCTTGACTTTTTTCCATATCGGTTCCCTTCGGTATGCGGCAATCATGTGTGCACGGAATGTTCCAATCATTCCATTGAATGTCCGTAAGGTGTCCCGCTCGTCTTCTATTTTACTTCCTCTAGTTACTTCAGGTTGGTCATGCCGCTCGTCATTTTCCAAGACTATGTATAGGGCACGCCGATAATCAGTCATCGTTGGGGGCATCACTGAGACTATTGTGACATTGCTAACGTTTTCTAGTAGTTGCGTGTGTCTGATAGGTGGTAGGTCGTCTGGTCCTGGCATCTGGAATGCCGCAATTGTTTCCTAGGTAAGGTTGTTTATTGGTTCCAGTTATCTGACAGGTGGCGGACTATCCGGTTCTGTCATTTGGAATGCCGGGGCTCCCGGGTTCAACACTGCTGCGATTGCGTGGGACCTGGGTATAGGCTGAACAAGGGTGGACTGCTCTTCCCCGGCCCTATTTGGTCTCCCGCCACTCAATTGTTGCCATTCCCATGCATGAATCATGGGCGACTCTGGAGGGCTTGGGTTCAGTTCGGTTCTTGGGGGACTCGGTCCTTCACCAGGAGGGTATGGGATTGGATTTCTCCACCTTCTGGGGTGCTTGTTTGTGAACTTGATCTCTGTTTGATGATAGGGGCAATGATCCACGTAACAGTGCGAATAGTGGAGCTTCCCATGTTCGAGTTCTCCGGGTGGCATGCCTTGCAAGCTGCATTTGTTACCCCAATCATTCCCTGCAGTGATTGAGCAGGGGCTCCCAGAGGGCACCGGGGCCTCATTGGGGTACTCTGTGTATGAGTAAGGAGGGGATGTAGGGGAGAACTCATGCTCGGGCTGCATTGTGTTTGATTCTTGCTCGTAGACCCTGTTACCTGCGTTATTGTCCGTTTCCTTTATATAATCTTTCACATAGAGTGGATTCATGTTTGCTTCTCCCTTGTAAATCCAGGAAAGTGTATCGGCTAAATGGTTTGTGCTTCCCGGTACGTAGACTATCTTTGTGTCGTATTTTTCTAAGGCACTGAGCCATCTCACTTGCTTCCTGCTTGCGTTATTTGCAGTTCGTAGATGTGTCAGGGGCTGGAAGTCCATTACTGTTGTGAAGGTATTCCCCATTAGTACATTGTGGAACCAGTTAAGCGCTTCCACTACCACTAAGGCCTCTTTATTGGTGGTTCCATAATTCATCTATGCATTGGTGAATTCCCTGCTGTGTAGCACTACTGGTCGTGCCGTCTCGTAAGTGGGTCCTTGTCCCACCCATGCCTCTATTTCTAGGTCTGAGGCATCGGTAGCTAACCAAATTGGTTCATTACTTCCTATATCTATTCGTTGCATGACCTGTTGATCGACAATTCGCTTCTTGATCATCTCGAATGCGGTCTGATGGGTTGTTGTCCATACCAATTCTGCGTTTCCTGTTAAGTCCATTAATGGTGCCATCAGCGTAACATGGTGTGGGAGGAACTGGGCCACATAGTTCACTATTCCTAGAAAGCGTTGCAATTCTTTCTTGTGTTGGGGTGTCTCCCATTCTGCAATGGATGATATTTTTTGGGGAGAGAGATGGATTCCTTCATTTTCCACTGTGTGTCCTAATACTTCCAGCTTATCTGCGAAAAGTACGGATTTCTTCTTGTGTGGATAGAGTTTGGCCTCCCTAAGTCGGTCACATACTTGGGGTATGTGGTTTTCGTGCTCTTCTGTTGTATCCGGGAATACGAGAATATCGACAATGTATACCTATATGAAATAGTATAAGAATTCGCTTAGGAGGTCCTCCATTATTCGCATACAGGTTGCTGGTGCATTCATGTCTCCTTGTAGCATTACTTTGCGGACAAATCCTCCAAACGGGGTTTGGAATGAGTTGAATTTAGTACTTTCTTTATCCAGCCGTGTTTGGCAGTATGCGTCGCTTAGTTCAATTTTACTTCTGTATTTCCCTTGCCCTATTTGGTTAAGGATCTGCCATTGGTTGAAGATCGACGGACGATCCATGATTGTGTTGGCGTTTTGACCTTGCAAGTCCACCAGGGGGCGGATCCTTCGATATGACTCGGGTTGTACAAACATAGGTGCTGCTCCAAGAACTTCCTCTCGTACGATCACGCCAACCCATAGTTTTTCGTTTATCCAATTCATGAGTTTCTCCTTGTATGCTTCCGGGATTGAGTATGTTGGTTGGTTTTTAAGGTTTATTGGAACCTTTAGCCGAAAGTGATGGTTTATTTTCCATACAGGGGGCAGCGTTTCAGGGACCTTGTCTGGGACTACATCCCTGTATTCTTCCAACAATGTTGCTCAGGTTGCATCTGAGACAGCAGCTCGGTACTTCCCACTTGTTGGTTTACATATCACGAGTAGTTTGTCATTGGGAAACTCCACGGCTCTGTCCCCACACTTGATAAGGGCGTTGTGTCTTTTTAGGAATGGCCTTCCAATCAGGGCGTCGTATTTTGCCTAGTCTCATACCAACATCTCCAGATTTGTCCATCTCTTTTTCCAGATCCCTATTGTCAGCCCACATTTCTCGTGGCTTGAAGAGTGGGAACCTTTCATTGCGATGTTACCTGTTGGTGGTTGGGGCACGGGTTGCGTGGGTATGCCGTGGGCAGAGATAAAGGTAGTGCTGATAATGTCAGAACAGATTGTTCTTGTATCGAATGGTATCTTTGCTGGGTGGCCTTCTATGTGGATCATTCCTTCTAGTGCGTCACAGGGCCTGATCGCCAGCGTCGGCTGTGTTTGGAGGCTTTCCATTTCCACTGAGTTAATCGCCACTTCGTCGTATTCAGTTGCTTCCATGTGATTTGTGCTTGCTTCTCTGTCAGATGTTTTCTCCGTTTCCCTTTTTGGCACAGCAGGCTTTTGAATAGTGCTCCTTTTTCCCATATTCAAAGCATGTGCCTGTAACGACCTAGCACACATGAGCTATGGCCGTCGGAACCTACACCCATACAGGTAGGCTGGAGGCGAACTGGTAGGGACCGGCAGGGAACTGAGTACTTGACCTAGGGAGACCCGATGGCCCGGGCTCCGAGCATAAACAGGATTAGCTAGCCAGGTACTGAAGTACCTAGGCACACGCGGGAGAGGTGTCAGCGTACTTAGCGAGTTCTGCAGAGACAGTTACTCAGCTAGGCCAGGTAACTGGAGACAGGTCAGAAATGTCTATTGCCGGTGATGGGATGGACAGGGTAATAGGGGAAAGTTGTCTTGTCCGCGGGACAAGGTTACCCTACCCTCTGGATCAGGCTACCCTACCAGGTCGCTTGCGTTGCCCCTGCCCAAAGTCCTGAGTTACCGTACCTTACAATATGAAGTGTTTCGGGGAGTTCGGGAAAAATGACCAAAATGTTTGTTACACAAACCTATGCATAATGCTGGAATCTGGGTTTCCAGGAGATGCTAATGGCCGAGCTAGGCAGCTCCAAAGAAGCTGTAAACGGGGGACGTTAGTTCCATCATACCCCTCCGGCCCCGCCTTAAGGCCCGGACATCATGGGGGAACGGTTGCGTAGTTGTGTGCAGTCTAGCAAAGTAGAATGTTTGGAGAACTGCTTGCAACACCGTTTACGTCGCTAAGGTCTGGTCGACTATAGGCTGTTTGCAGGATATACACAGGGGCATAGGGTGGAAGGTGGAGTACCTGCGTCAAGTTGTTCGTAGCAAAACGGACCAAAACAGACAGAGTTAACTGGAGTTAACCATAGGGGTCCCAAAGGGAGTCCTGGCTGGTAAGGGGGCATCTGCAGGAGTTTTGCACCTACCAAGCCGGAAAGTGTCCCCAACGTCATAGGCTTTGAAAGGGACGTACAGAGAGACTGGAAGTATGATTCCTACCACAGGTGAGAGGGGTCCGAGGTGGTGGTCATGAGTAGCGCCCAGTGGACCCCTTCCAGATAACCGTACTCTGTGGAAGACACCGGAAGCTCAAGAACTGTAAATAGTGGATTGATAAATGCTCACGGTAGCATCTGGGGCCAAGTAGAGATCAATGCACACTGGAAGGGTGTCATAGATAGTCTAGTTCACCCCGCGTCGTGACTGTTACCCCCTGGCAAGACGCCGATGCGCAGAGGCTTTCACTCTGGTGGGCAAAATGGAAATGCGCCGCGGAAACAATAACCGCATAAGTTGAATGCCGACTAGAGTGTGTCGACACATGTATGCCTGAAGAGTATTTCAGGAGACGTGTCGGACCGCCTTTAGCGGAGCAGGGTGTGCTCGAACGGTTGCAGTAAACTGATGGCGGAGTTTGTGCCATAAGATAAAACTACCTGAAAGTCTATGCGAGAACTCTCCTACTCCAACAATCAATCCTCTCGAGACCTTAATTGAGTGAAGTGTCAGGCTTAATGATATTAAGTTTTACTGTTTACTTTACTCTTACATCTGTGTGAACTTTTAACAACAAGTTTGAAGTTGTTTGGTGCAGTCGCAACCATGAGATCCATCTTCCTAGGGGTGCCCCCGTTACAGTATATCGTTAAGCGAGCTCCTCGCTTAACTCCTCTCCTGATTAATTGGTTCCGACCTTCGGCACTGACCTTGCATGAATACTGGTACCCTTGTTTAGAACAAGTAGCCCAGGGTGGAAAGCGCAATGGCTAGTACCGAACTTCGAACCAGAATGGAATCCAACTTGGATTCAGACCTTGACCTTGACAAGAACACCACCAACACGTTTAGTGTGTCGGTTTTTGCGGATGTTTGCGGTATTGACTGGAACGGCCACCAGTTGTTCTTGGAGGCCACTCCTATTTAGTTACCTGCTGAATGTCTTGACCTCCTGATTACAGACCCTCGCGCTGCAGGGCTCTCATTTTTC
This sequence comes from Tuber magnatum, assembly GCA_003182015.1. Lineage (NCBI taxonomy): Eukaryota > Fungi > Ascomycota > Pezizomycetes > Pezizales > Tuberaceae > Tuber > Tuber magnatum. The sequence goes on along the minus strand of PYWC01000026.1, from coordinate 1,586,863 downwards.
TAAGACCCTACCCTAGTCCATGACATGCTCCCTCCCCCGCCGCACGGATTTCCCTTTAGCCAGTTCTCCCGCGAATTCGTCGAACCTTACATCGTCCGGGAAGTAGCCAAGTCGATTGAGGAAGCGAAACGGGAACTGAAGAACTGGAACACCCAGCCCCAGCAGGTGTTCCGAACACAGATCACTACGGCAGCGGTGCAATGAATGAAGGTGCAGCAGGAGGCATACCTGCCGATGATAAGGGATCAGCAGGCATTGAAGACTCGGATGGCAGCCTTGGAAAAGGCTTTTCAGGGAGGGTATAGCATTGATGCTGAGAATGATGTACTGATGTTAGAGGCCGCGCCCCCACTCCCTCTCATCCATACCAAGCCTGAGAATTTTGGTATCGAGTTGGCCATGAGAGCAAGAGACGACCAGAGGAGGGCATACTTGAGCCCAATCGGTATACGGATGTTGGAAAGCCTGAAAGGTGAGGGCTACTGTTACACCTCCTCCTTCTCAAGACAATCTACAGGCTCCCTGTCAGTCCCCCCCTCAATTGCCTGCAGTAGGTCGGGGAGCCCAACGGTCGAGCCAACTGATGGACGTCGAATAAGGAAAAGTATGTCCAAACCGAAGGGTATTACCGCACCAGATACACCTGACCCTACTCCTCGTCCGACCCCAGCTCCAAATGTTTCCCCTGCAACACCTTCAGTCGCAACTCTCATACCTCCCATCGCCGCACCAAGACCCACACCTCTGCCAGTTTCGTTGCATGCTCCAGATACCTTCCCTGCCACAGTATTCCCGCCCGCAGTATCGGCTACCCCAGGGTTTCGGCCACTGCGCGCAGCGTCACCTGGATTCTCTGAACAGGTAAGACACCAGGAGGAGTGAACACCCATGGCTCCGTCACGAGGGACTCCAATCCCCAGGCCTAGGACACCTGCTCGCTCCACTCCTTGGGCACCAGTCGTCCCTATGGCACCCTCGAAGCCATGTCACCCCACCGGTCTCCCCACCATCACAAGTGGCGATTCGGACAGCCAAGACGAGTTCTGTCTATCGGGCTGTAAGTCGGAAGAGACCCAGATGGGGTGGATTCATTACCACTCCTATGGGTGTAGGAAGGGACCACGGACCCCAGTGAGGCATAGAAGGAGACAGAAAGAAGGAGACGGACAACCGACATGTGGGTACTGTGGGTCATGGAGGCATCCTAGCCCCCCGATGCAACTCTTCAGTTGTCCAGAGTTGCAGTCTTTTCTGCGGATAACACAGACGGCACGCAACCCAACTCCTGAGAGTGGGCGACGCCCTGTTCCTCTACCGGCATCAGGACCATCAGGGGCTAACCCCCTGGAGGGTGGTAACCAGGATGGCCAGGGGGAACTGTTTGATGGGTACGATAGACCCCGGGAATCCCAAGGCGGGAACACCGGATGTAGTGGGGACGGAAATGCCCCACCTGGGCGTGGTACAGTGGGAGCAGGTGGAGATCCAGGGGACTCTGACCATGAGAGCTCAGATGATGATGAGGATGGAGATTCTCCTCCGGATTTGACCCCCTTCCTTGGTGCTCGCAAGGATGACTGGAGTAATGAGAAGAAGCGACGGTGGGATCGACAGGCCAAGAGGCTGGCGAGAGCCCTGAGGGGTACT